>WNWK01000664.1:0-412496 GCA_009830355.1 Cherax destructor | reverse complement strand
CAGGACAGCTGGGTTTAGAGAGGTCGCTCCTGTCTGTCCCAACTACTGGACCACTACGACAAGGTCCTGGATGCCTAGAAGACAAACAGAATGCAGATGTTATATACACAGACTTTGCAAAGCCTTTGACAAGTGTGACCATGGTGAAAGCAACAAAATGCGTGATAAAGGAATAACAGGAAAAGTTGGTAGATGGATCTAAAATTTCCAACAAGAAAACAAAGAGTAGTAGTCAACAGAGTAAAGTCTGAGGCACAGTACTTGCTCCCATCCTGTTCCTCATCCTCATATCGGACATAGACAGGGATATAAGCCACAGTGCTGTGTCTTCCTTTGCAGATGACACCCTAATCTGTATGACAGTGTCCACCGTTGAAGACACTGCAAGACTCCAAGCAGACATAAACCAAATCTTTAAATGGGCTGCAGAAAACAATATGAAGTTCAATGATGAGAAATTTCAATTACTCAGATACGGAAAAAGTGAAGAAATTAAAATCTCATCGGAGTACAAAACTAATTCCAACCACACACTAGAGCGAAAAACTAATGTCAAAGACCTGGGAGTGATCATGTCAGAGGATCTCACCTTCAAGGACCATAACACCGTAGCAATTGCATCTGCTAGAAAAATGACAGGATGGATAATGAGAACCTTCAAAACCAGGGATGCCAAGCCCATGTTGACACTTTACAGATCGCTTGTTCTATCTAGGCTGGAATATTGCTGCACACTAACTGCACCTTTCAAGGCGGGTGAAATTGCTGACCTTGAAAATGTGCAGAGAACCTTCACGGCACGCATAACTGCGATAAACCACCTCAATTACTGGGAACGCTTGAAGTTCCTAAACCTGTACTCTCTAGAACGCAGGCGGGAGAGATACATTATTATATACACATGGAAAATTCTCGAGGGATTAGTACCAAACTTGCACACGAGAATCACTCCCTACGAAAGCAAAAGACTCGACAGGCGATCTAACATCCCCCCAATGAAAAACAGGGGTGCCACTAGCACGTTGAGGGACAACACAATAAGTGTCAGGGGCCCAAGATTGTTCAAGTGCCTCCCAGCAAACCCCTGGCTGTCTTCAAGCAGGCACTGGACAGGCACCTAAAGTCGGTACCTGACCAGCCAGGCTGTGGTTCGTACGTTGGACTGCGTGCGGCCAGCAGTAACAGCCTGGTTGATCAGGCTCTGGTCCAACATGAGGCCTGGTCACGGACCGGGCCGCGGAGGCGTTGACCCCTGGAATTCTCCAGGTAAACTCCAGTTCATCTCGCCGGCACTTCAGGGAGAAAACAATTGATACGGTTTATATATTCCCAATAGTTTAGGTGTTTGAGTTGACACAGATTGCTAAAATTCTCTGTACATTCTCCTCGTCTTTAGTTCTGCCTGCCTTAAAATGGGTTGTTAGGTAAATAGACACAGATGCAACTAATGTGACATTTCATTGTGGCAACGTTTCGCTCTCCAGGAGCTTTGTTAAGCTTGACAAAGTTCCTGGGGAGCAAAACGTTGCCATTATTATTAAAATGGGTTAAGTGTACTCAGAAAATCGTAATAGCACAATTGCAGTCGAAACAGAACAGGTGAGGCATCGAACCCATGGCCTTAAAATTCGCCGGTCTTAGAGTTCGATGCACAATATTCCCTTTTAGATTATATGAGTCTTTAATATTTTTTTTTTCACCTTGCTCAGTAACTGTAAATGATTTATGTAATTTGCTTTGTCAGAACGTTTAATTATTCATGGTTCTTTATCCTGTATTTTTTAAATCAATACACCATCGCTTTGACATTATTTATATTTATATATATTTTTTTAATATTTGTTATTGTTGATATCAGATTACCATTAATTTTTTTTAGTTTGCTTGAAGAATATATACACAGAGAGGTTAGGTTAGGTAAGGTTCGCGAGGAAACTGGACAATGCTTCCTGACCCGTAGCTGGAGCTTTTAGTGATCTGACCGAGGCCTTCCGCTGGCTTACCGGTCCGCTCCTTTAAGAATTTCGGATATGATTATTACCATTAGATTTCTATTAATATATACACCGAAAGGTGTGTATCTGTGAGTATACAGTTTACTTTAGTTCCTGTTTCAGGGACTGACGCGTTCTTGACTGGTAGTGAACAGGTGAAGAGTACCTATGACCCTCGTGTAATCGATAACTTTAAAATTCCATACACCAACCACATGAGTAATATAAACCAGAAGTATGATAGCAAGCCAGATTTTATTTGTACTAACTCACAAGGCGAGCAGTAAGCTGAGATAAGCTGACTACAACACAAGTGACTGGTGAGTGAGGAACATGGGGATAACACCGTCACAACCCAGCCTTCCACAGGCTCACATATAAACATACACACATATACACAGATCTTCGTCACACACATGCTCTTGCATGCATCGTGTGCATAAAGCATGCTGGGCAAGGAAGACGGCTACATACAGAGGAAAAATTAGCACACTACTTTCAACAGGCAGATAGGATACGAAAGTGAAAGTTATAACATGCAGATTTAGAGTTGAGAAATAAGAGTTTAAAGTAGTTGTTGACATAGTATATAAAAAAAGAGATAAGGAATTCTAAACTTTGAGTATATTGTAGATTAAATAACTATGTAACATGGTATGACTTAGATGTATATAACGATAGGAATAATTGAGTTTTCAAACAAAACCAGTCCTTCCCAAAATCATGCAAATATTCGGAGATTATGGAATAATTACCTATTCATGACGTCATGAATTATATACAATATTTACATCAGGTAAGACTGAATAGGACTGGTGATTTTTCCTTCTTCAAACTGACCTAAACTGCTTTCCAATATCTCACGATAATTGTTTTAATCTCCTTCACGGAATTAGGAAAAATATAAGAGAAATCACTAGAAAACAAATGTGACGTATAGAGGATGGTGGAGTGCACAGTAGCATCTGAGATGGACTTGCCTAGCATAGGCCAGAAGACATACTGCAGTATTCCTTCATTCTTATTTACTTATTGCGTAGCTCGTAAGAGTTGTCTTCCAAACTATCGCCACACAAGGACCATCGCCACGTAAGATAACAAAAGAAGTATGAGGAGAGGCAGTAAGAGGCATCAGTTGTTGAGTTCTATGGTGGTGGTTGTGAAGGTCAGTAGTGTTGTGATTGTGGCAGCCAGGGTTGAGTGGAGACCGTCTAGGAGCGTCCCTGGGGCTGTGGTGGTGGGTGCACTGGGATCCTGATCTCAATGTTGGTCTGTTCCTCCACGGTGTTGGCCTGTAATGTTACCATTATTATTATTACACTCGAAAACAAACACCTAGCCATATGAATAGTGTAGATCATATACAGAAGTGTGCATTATACACTAGAATGTTAGTTATATACTGTGAATTATAGTGGATTATGTACTGTGGGATATATAATAGCGAGTGGAGAGATGACACTCGTGCAACACCCGGGTATATTTACATTAATATATTAAAGTATTACAAATGCCTTTTATTCATCAGCGTGTCAGTACTGTGTCCTATCAATAATAATACACTTGTCTGCCAGGGCAACATCACAGCGAGTAGCTAAGTCTGTGTTGTGTGTGGAAGGTGAAGCTCTGGGGTCACACATACCTGGAAACCATTGACTGGGTCAGCAGTGTAGGAGGTTGTGTATCTGATGCCGTTGGGAGCCACGAAGGAGTACACGCCCTGTACCACTCCGTTGGCGTCCTGACTCTCCTGCCGGGACTGGTAGTTTGTGAACTCATCGTCCGCCACGTTCAGGCTGAACTCGTATGGTTCTGGGGTGTCCTGTGAGAAAATGGAATGACAGATGGATAATGAAAGGTAATGTAGATAAATGCTGGGGAATAGCAGTTAAAAAAATGAGTTGGTTGAGAAGAGCAGACATGATAACCACGTAAAAGGTCATAAAGGGACAGGAAAGAGTAGATAAAGATTTATTAGTAGGTGCAATGGGGATAACAAGAAACCACAGTTGTAAATTAATGGAAAAGTAGAGCCAATAGAATGGTAGATCAACGAAATGAATTAAGGGAAGGTAGTTAGTAAAAGCTGTAATCATTTCTTACAAAATATGGTGAAAAAAATACTGAAGATGAGATACCAAATTACAAATGAGTAATAACAGACACATATACGCATTCACAACAGGCCACGTGTCTTTAATAACTGGTAACACACACACGCACACACACACGCACAAATAGGGACTTACCTCAGGATTCTCAAGTTTGTTACTGAACTGTTGTGGTGCACAGAGAGCCACACCCACCAAACACAGCAGCACGAACACCTGTAACACAACACCTGCACGTCAGTAATACAAAAAAATGATAGACTAGGCTTCATGTACCCTTTAGAGGTACAGGAAGCCCTTCACCAGCCTTGATGCTGTTGAAGGGCTCTTCAACCAACTGGAAGAACACTCCCCTTCGTCGGATTAAACATAATTACCTACCATGCCTCACATAAGAATAACCTATACGTGTTTAGCACTTCTCCATAAAATAACCGTATTATAAAAGTGGAAGATACAGCTACATTGATGTATTATACAAGTGGAAGATACAGCTACACTGATGTATTATATAGTGGAAACTACAGCCACACTAATGTATCTTAAGTGGAAGATACAGCTACACTGGGATTACAGTCCATTTCCCAGTGGTTGTATGATGTCCTACGGGTTTATCACTTCATGAGTACGATAATCATTTGACTCCAAACCAGTTTTCAAAAAAATCGATTTTTTTTCTGACATTTTCGAGTGAGTTTCTAAGAGTTAACAATGTTTTAAAACCCCGAGAGAAAACGGAAGGTCATTAACAGTGCCTTCCAGGTCACTGTACCTCACAGTGAGAGAAGAGAGAGAGCTTTCACCGCCAACTGTTCTAAGGCACCGAGGAATCCATACCCAGCTGGCTGGTTAATTGGATACATAGCCTATCGACTACTCCAAGGATCATCAAGGCTCCATGTCACCCGTTCACTATCCGACATGATTAAATTCTTCAGATAAGTTAAAATAACTTCTCAATAACGTACAGCATGCTGTATGACGCTAGTGGGTTTAATGCTTAGTTTTGATTATAATAATTAAAGTACAGCGTATATTTCCTTGCAATGAAATATCCCCTTTTGGTTTGTAAAATGTAATTTTATCGATAGATTGTCGACATTTCATGCTAAGGCTATTCATAGAGCAAAGATAAAAAAAAACAGTAAGGTAGAAGGGAATAACATATACTATGGTTGGGGGTTAAAGCATATCGACATGGGGTCATGTAGGCTGCACGTAATCCTTAAAATAGGGATTAAAGTAAACTTAGCATATATTCTTTTAAGAAACAGTCCTTTCAGTATGTATATATCCACATTTATGTGTCACGGTTAGGACTTACCTTCATATTGTCTTGTGTGAGTTGCGATGACTAGTGTACAAGTTGAGGACTGGAGTACCACTGATGATTCTTCCCGGGATCACCCGTCTTATATACCCTGGTGACGGCGCCCGATTTTTCCCTTTTTCTTTAATTTTGTTTGCTGGCGACCTGACACAGCCAGGCCCCGGACGACCTATTCTCCAGTCCCGAAACCCGTCCCAGGTCAACCTGACTGGTCTTCAATACAGGTCTCCTTGGCCACGCCCTCCTTTTATTTACGAGGTAAGATATGTTTAACTCACAAACAATAATGAAGTTAAACAATTATAAACCAGTTTGTGAGGTCAGTTCATATTGTGGTAGTATGTCGGTGATCTTTTATGGGAATATAGGCTTCGGAATGTAAAATTCACAATGTAAACACCAGAATGTAGGCTTCAGAATGTGGGTCTCAGAATTCTAAGTCTCAGGATGTAGGCTTTAGAATGTAGGCTTCAGAATGTGGGTCTCAGAATTTTAGGTCTCAGGATGTAGGCTTCAGAATGTGGGTCTCAAAATTTTAGGTCTCAGGATGTAGGTTTCATGATGAAGGCCTTAGAATATAGGCCTCCGAGATCATGAGTTCATATGAACGGCAGACGACATTATTGGTATAAATGTCGCTGGTAGGACGACGGGTAACCACGAGATACAAATATTTGTTTTAAGTCTGAGTGTTTACCTCTAATGGCCATGCAAACAGGAACGAAAAGCAGGTAGTGTGTGCCAGGTATACCTGGAGATGAACCTCTGTCCTTGTAATCTCTGAGCCTCCGTCCTTGCAATCACTAAACCTCCGTCCTTGCAGTCACTAAATTTATGTCCTTGTAATCTCTGAGCCTCCGTCCTTGTAATCACTAAACGTCCGTCCTCTGCAATCTCTGAACTTCCGTCATTGCAGTCACAAGTCCAGAATTCTTCCGAGTGAGCATCAGAGTTTACAAAATAATTGTGTGCGATAGCCTCATCTTTCGTTTGGCAAATTCAGCTTTTGGTAGGAGGGCTGACGGTTTATGGGTGGACAATTTGTGGGATGGTGGACGGTTTGTGAGAGAACTAACGGTAATGGTTCAAGAGAAGGCGGCAGGAAGGTGGGCGGTTAGCGGGAGAGCGGATGGTCGGGCATTATACCAGGTAACCCTGAGTATAGAAAGGGAAGGTTGGCCTGTCTTCACTACCTACTTTATAGTCCCACTAAAGTGCTTCAATCCTGATACAGTCCACCTTTTTTTTTTTTAACTTGTCCACTCTGGCTGTGAACACTCACATTCAAGTTTCACGAAGGTGATTAATGGTGGACACAGTGCAGTTTTATAATCTGTTGGTTTATATTTTGCCTCGTTTTTTTCCCTGTTGTTGCTTGTTCTTCCTTTCATTTTCTTCTTCGTCTTCTTTTGTTATTGGGTGAGTTTTATTTTATTTTTTCGAATCTTTATATTTTCTTTTTTTCTTCAGTTGTTTTAGTTCTTGTTTATCTGATGTTTTCTTTTCTCTCTACTTTTTTACTCAACTTCGTTCATTTTTCTTTTTTTCCTTCTTTCTCTTTTTTCCCCTTGATTGATATGTGAGTTTTTCATCCAATATTTCCCACTGAGGCAGAATGACCCAAAGAAAAAAAGCACATTCACCATCACTCACTCCCTAGCTGTTATTTCAGAGGTGCACATAAGATCTAGTGACCGACCCAACAGGAGCATCACCACTACATGCCTCAAAGGGCAGCAGGCACTGTACTTGTCACCACCAACACTCAACTCCTGTTAACCAGTTACCCAGAATTCCTTTATAGAGATTGCAGTGCTCTCCAGCAGTATGTCAAGACCTCCTCCCCCCAAAAAAAAAAAAAAAAAAAATTGATCTGAAACTCTCATACATGCTTACTTTATGTTGTAAGTTCTACCTCTTAAGACATCCTTTACTCTCTCAATTCAACCTTTTCTAAGATGTTCCCTACACCACCTTCCATCCATCGCAGATTTATACACCCTTTTGATCAATCTGTCTTGCCCTGTCTAATTTAATTGAGCAAATTATCTCAACGGCAGTTATTTCGTTCATTAATTATATTTCATTTATCCCACCACACAGTATTCTAATTTCTTCACTCTTCATTTACATAATATTTGCATCATGTATTAACCTCAAACTCAGTATCTCCACTGTTTCTATGTTGTTCTCATCACAACATTCTAAAGTGTCGTCATTCTTAATATTCTCATACATTCTCCTTTTTTTTTTGGCATCCACTGACAAATTCCTGTCTTTCCGGAGTCTTCCAAAACTTTCCTGTCTGATCTCTGATTCACCTTCTCTTTCATAAACCCAACTGTTAGCACACAAACACATTATCTAATAAATTTATATGTGCATTCACTTCCTCCAAACACACATTCCTTCCAGTGTGACGCTTAGTCCTTCCTTCTCTATATTTCTTACTCTCATCAGGCTTTTTTCTGTTTTCACGTTTAACTTCACGTTTTTTACACACCCTTCCAACTGCTACGCCTTTTTCTGCGATTTCTCATCTGAGTCTCATCTGAGACATTAATTTTAAGCCCATGCTTCTCTCTCACACTGCCTTTCTCTGCTTTTACAACTTCATCTGTATAGATATTATACAGCCGCAGTGACATCATGCATTCTTCTTTAAGACCTACTTTTTCCTAGAAAATATTCACCTTCTCGCCCACATATTCTAAGAGCCTCGCTATCATCATTAAAAGCATTGTATTTTAGAACATCTTATCTGTTGTTTTGTACATTTGCAACACCAGTCTCATTATTCCTCTCACCACATTTTACATAAATATAAAAACAACTTATTAACCCTATATAAGCACTGTACTGCTTACATGACACATAGCAAACACTTGATCCACACACCAAATTTTCCTTCCAAGTGCTCCCCTAGGATTAAACATGATCTCTGTCATTCTCAAAGTACCTTTCGTTTTTTTTTTTAAATACATTAAACACATGCGCCTGCTACTGCAAATCAATATCCGGATTTAAATTAAGTTAGTTTGATATCTTTATTATGCACCCCATACCCATCCTGTGGGCGGTAGTCAAAAGATTACAGAGGTACATAATGGGTCCAGGTCCCAAAGTTATGATAGCTGAGCAAGTTACAAAGGTAATGAACTAACAAGCTACAAAGGTAATGAACTCACAAGTTACAAAGGTAATGAAACATGTAAGTAAATTTACTTACTTACGTTTATACATGGTTACAATCATGAACAAATTATAACGCAATGAACACTTCACTAGTCTACACCCAGTCACAACTGTAATGAGTTCTTGGTGCAAATTTTATTGTTGGGTCACACATACACACTTACATATACACATACACACACACACATACACACACATATATACATACACACACACGCACACACAACAGGCCCAGCCTTCAATCGACATGTGCACAGGACAAAAAGGCAATCAACACGCGCGCGCACACACACACACACACACACACACACACACACACACACACACATACACACGTAGCAATGCTTTATTTACAGGGAGCAAAGTCAGGGTATTTTTCCAGAATGGTCTGTAATATACCACTGTGGATAAAATACTTTGACATATCTTGAACATTTCTGAGTGAGTTGTCTCTGAATTCATTAATTTTGTCGCACTCCAGTACATAATGACTTAAGCAAAGCCTATTTGCACTTTAATATATTGTATATGCATGAGGTATCTTTATCAGAAAGCGTTTCGATAAAACACGAAGAGGGACTGGTTGCCTTATATTCAACACTGCCGCTGCTCATTTAGTTCTCTCTGATACACGACTTAATTCCTTTAATTCCCTCATTCAAACGCCCTAGCCCTTTCAAGTTTTATTTTCATTCAGTGCGAGGACATTCAGTTTTTATTGATACTATTAACAATAAATTTTTGACATTTGTATTACATACATACACATAGATGCCTTCGTTTTCTATTTTCAGTAAAGGAGAAAGGGGTTAAACACCCCTTCCCTCCATTATTCCCGGCAATTTAGTCGCCTTTTACGACACGTATGGTTTACGGGGAAGGAATTCTAACTGAGGGGGCATTAGAAAGGAAGCATTTGAAAAGCAACGATTATTACGACACACTCGGGGTCGATAACTATTGAAAGTGAGAGGGGGAAAATTATATAATTTTTTTCCTCCATCCTTCTCATTCTGGTTAGAGTGCAAAACGTTTACCAGGCTTCCCGTTCACACTCGCATGAGAGAAATGCAGAACCTCCCTGGACAGCTGCTAACCACCATCACAGAGATGACACCACACGTAGAGAGATGAATTACCAGCCAAGATGGATAATGAGGAACATAAGATTGTTTGAGGCGAATGTGTGTGTTCACTCAGCCTTCTTTAGAAGCAATTGAAATATAAAGGAACAAGAGATAGGTAAAAGGAAGTAATGTAAGATGCATACAAATGCCGGTGATGTGAGGTGAATACAAATGTTGTAAACTGAGTTCAAATATTGTAAGGTGAGTACATATGTTGTGACGCGAGTACATATGCTGCGAGGTAAGTCCAGACAATATAAGGTGAGTACATATTATATAAGATGAGTACAGAAGATGAAAGGTTGATGACTAACTATTTCCTGCTATTTCCATAAGTGGATTACAAGAGCCAACAGAGAACTAGATCTTCAAGGGTGATGGACTGATTACATCGTCTTCACATATCTTCTGGTTCTACCAACTTTTCTGTACTCGACTGAAGAAGCCTACTGTGTAGGCGAAACGTTTCGAAATAAAGATACCTAACTGTTGCATATGTATCTTACCTAACAACATGTCGGTATTTTATACCATTTTAATATTCACCACTACACTTGTGTTACACTCATCAGTAACTGGTCTAAGACCAGCTACTGATGAGTGCCACTGACTGTGGCCTCCACTCCAGAACAGATATATCATGGAGCCCACAAGGTGGTATGCTATGATCCTTGCTAATAGATATCGACAGTTTGGTTTAGAAAGACACGTAAGAAAACACTAGGACATATATTTTTAGAAAACGTTTAGGCCCTTTAGACCTTGATCACTTCTAAAATACAAAGGTTCAAAAGACAGTATATATGGGCTGAAACGTTTTCTAATATGTTCTAATGTTTGCTTACTGTCTCAAATTTCTTAATAGAGGGATGATGAATTTAACATATGTGCAACACCTGTGTATCTGCATTTCAAAATGAAAATACTCTTAGGTGTTGCTTCATCACTACCCAGTGTTGCTTCGCTCAGTACATGGTGCTTCATCACTACCCAGAGTTGCTTCACTCAGTATCTGGTGCTTCATCACTACCCAGTGTTGCTTCACTCAGTACCTGGTGCTTCATCACTACCCAGTGTTGCTTCACTCGGTACCTTGTGCTTCATCACTACCCAGTGTTGCTTCACTCAGTACCTGGTACTTCATCACTACCCAGTGTTGCTTCACTCAGTACCTGGTGCTTCATCACTACCCAGAGTTGCTTCACTCAGTACCTGGTGCTTCATCACTACCCAGAGTTGCTTCACTCAGTACCTGGTGCTTCATCACTACCCAGAGTTGCTTCACTCAGTACCTGGTGCTTCATCACTACCCAGTGTTGCTTCACTCAGTACCTGGTGCTTCATCACTAACCAGTGTTGCTTCACTCAGTACCTGGTGCTTCATCACTACCCAGTGTTGCTTCGCTCAGTACCTGGTGCTTCATCGCTAACCAGTGTTGCTTCACTCAGTACCTGGTGCTTCATCACTAACCAGTGTTGCTTCACTCAGTACCTGGTGCTTCATCACTACCCAGTGTTGCTTCACTCAGTACCTGGTGCTTCATCACTACCCAGTGTTGCTTCACTCAGTACCTGGTGCTTCATCACTACCCAGTGTTGCTTCACTCAGTACCTGGTGCTTCATCACTAACCAGTGTCGCTTCACTCAGTACCTGGTGCTTCATCAGTAACCAGTGTTGCTTCACTCAGTACCTGGTGCTTCATCACTACCCAGAGTTGCTTCACTCAGTACCTGGTGCTTCATCACTACCCAGAGTTGCTTCACTCAGTACCTGGTGCTTCATCACTACCCAGAGTTGCTTCACTCAGTACCTGGTGCTTCATCACTAACCAGTGTTGCTTCACTCAGTACCTGGTGCTTCATCCCTACCCAGAGTTCCTTCACTCAGTACCTGGTGCTTCATCACTACCCAGAGTTGCTTCACTCAGTACCTGGTGCTTCATCGCTACCAAGAGCTGCTTCACTCAGTACCTGGGGCTTCATCACTACCCAGAGTTGCTTCACTCAGTACCTGGTGCTTCATCACTAACCAGTGTTGCTTCACTCAGTACCTGGTGCTTCATCACTACCCAGAGTTGCTTCACTCAGTACCTGGTGCTTCATCACTACCCAGAGTTGCTTCACTCAGTACCTGGTGCTTCATCACTACCCAATGTCGCTTCACTCAGTACCTGGTGCTTCATCACTACCCAGTGTTGCTTCACTCAGTACCTGGTGCTTCATCACTACCCAGTGTTGCTTCACTCAGTACCTGGTGCTTCATCACTAACCAGTGTTGCTTCACTCAGTACCTGGTGCTTCATCACTACCCAGAGTTGCTTCACTCAGTACCTGGTGCTTCATCACTACCCAGAGTTGCTTCACTCAGTACCTGATGCTTCATCGCTACCCAGAGTTGCTTCACTCAGTACCTGGTGCTTCATCACTACCCAGAGTTGCTTCACTCAGTACCTGGTGCTTCATCACTAACCAGTGTTGTTTCACTCAGTACCTGGTGCTTCATCACTACCCAGTGTTGCTTCACTCAGTACCTGGTGCTTCATCACTACCCAGAGTTGCTTCACTCAGTACCTGGTGCTTCATCACTAACCAGTGTTGCTTCACTCAGTACCTGGTGCTTCATCACTACCCAGAGTTGCTTCACTCAGTACCTGGTGCTTCATCACTACCCAGTGTCGCTTCACTCAGTACCTGGTTCTTCATCACTAACCAGTGTTGCTTCACACAGTACCTGGTGCTTCATCACTAACCAGTGTTGCTTCACTCAGTACCTGGTGCTTCATCGCTACCCAGTGTTGCTTCACTCAGTACCTTATGCTTCATCACTACCCAGTGTTGCTTCACTCAGTACCTGGTGCTTCATCACTAACCAGTGTTGCTTCACTCAGTACCTGGTGCTTCATCGCTACCCAGTGTTGCTTCACTCAGTACCTGGTGCTTCATCACTACCCAGTGTTGCTTCACTCAGTACCTGGTGCTTCATCACTACCCAATGTCGCTTCACTCAGTACCTGGTGCTTCATCACTACCCAGTGTTGCTTCACTCAGTACCTGGTGCTTCATCACTAACCAGTGTTGCTTCACTCAGTACCTGGTGCTTCATCACTAACCAGTGTTGCTTCACTCAGTACCTGGTGCTTCATCACTACCCAGTGTTGCTTCACTCAGTACCTGGTGCTTCATCACTAACCAGTGTTGCTTCACTCAGTACCTGGTGCTTCTTCACTAACCAGTGTTGCTTCACTCAGTACCTGGTGCTTCATCACTAACCAGTGTTGCTTCGCTCAGTACCTGGTGCTTCATCACTACCCAGTGTTGCTTCACTCAGTACCTGGTGCTTCATTACTACCCAATGTTGCTTCACTCAGGCTTACTGGCCCATACTAGGCAAGTCTTTCTCAAACACACTAAGAGATTATGTGGTACATAGAGGGTTATTATATGTTGCAGTTAACGACTCACTGTCTCAACCAAAAGGATAAGGTGGAAACATCGTGTACGAGCATATAGACTCGAGGGGTTCCTAACTTCTTTTTCCGATTAGAAACCCCCGGTGGCTTACCCAATATGTGCATAAATGGTTTAGAAAATCGACAAGTTTATAAATGAGACTCTTGGGCAACATTTGAGAATCTTTATTCTGGAAACTTTTCCCCACGCAGTAGCTTCTTCAGTCCAATGCGGAGAAAGATGGGATATGAGGAGGAATTTGAGGTAATCAGTCCCTGAACACATCGACTCTAGGCTGCATTGGACTGAAGAAGCCACTGCGTGGCGAAACGTTTCCAAAATAAAGATTCCCAAATGTTGCACAAGTGTCTCATCTAGCCAGTGTCTCCATACCACCTTCACCAGACTGTGGAACTCAACACCAGCATCACCAGTCCTATTAGGCACCAATATGACTTCAAAAGTTGCCAGTAGCTTAGAAAAATTAACACATAAGCAGTATAATGTGATCCTTTATTGACAACGTTTCGCCCACGCAGTGGGCTTTATCGAGTCACAGACAGATCTATAAAGCCCACTGCGTGGGCGAAACGTTGTCAATAAAGGATCACATTATACTGCTTATGTGTTTATTTTTCCATTGTGTCGGTATTTTATACCATTTATTGCCAGTAGCTTAGTTTTACTTTACATGTTGATAGCTGGCATCACAAGTGAAAGAAAATCATAAGAATTTTAACATATTTATAGAAAAAAACGGCAGATTGTTCGGAGATAAAATCTCATACAACTCATTATTTGGATCCCTTTCCCCACAAGGGGTATGGATACCCCCAATTAAACCCCTGGTGTAGAGGATTAGATTCCTTCTCAACTTGAACGTGATAACTGTGTTGTTTTATCATTGGTGTCGGGTAGTGTATTACAAGCATCGACCTGAGCAGAGCTGGAATAACAGTTGTAAGTAGTTACTCATACATAAATGGTATACAATACCGACAAAATGAGGAATTAGACACATGCGCAACATCCGGGTATCTTTATTTGTAGACGTGTCGCCATCCAGTGGCTTTATCAATGCAAGGAAATACAGAAGATGAGTCCCTGAGTCTTGGAGTTGGTGAAGAGCACCGTAGTCTTGATGCTTCAAATTTAGGATGGATAAATACATGAATGAGAGAAAATATTTTAATATTGAGTGAGAGGGGTTGGATTTAAATGGGACTCGCACATGACTTAAGAGGGTTATCAAAGATTATTGCTCGGGTAGCACTGAAAATAGGTTTGGGGAAACATTTTTTTTTTTGTCATTGGGTTGGATTTCAGAAGGACCTGCCCAGTATGGGCCAATAGGCCTGTTGTTGTGTTCCTCTTTTCATATGTTCTTTGTAAGAGAACTTACTGCAGAGAAAAAAAAGATAGGTACCTAAACGTTTCCCGTGTAGGTCGCATCCTGGATATATATATATATATATATATATATATATATATATATATATATATATATATATATATATATATATATATATATATATATATATAAGTCTAAGGTAGTAGGTTGGTAGACATCAGCCGCCCAGGGAGGTACTACCGTCCTGCCAAGTGAGTGTGAAACGAAAGCCTGTATTTGTTTTACATGATGGTAGGATTGCTGGTGTCTTTTTTCTGTCTCATAAACATGCAAGATTTCAGGTATGTCTTGTTACTTCTACTTACACTTAGGTCACACTACACATTCATGTACAAGCATATATATACGCACCCCTCTGGGTTTTCTTCTATTTTCTTACTAGTTCTTGTTTTTATTTCCTCTTATCTCCATGGAGAAGTGGAACAGAATTCTTCCTCCGTAAGCCATGCGTGTCGTAAGAGGCGACTAAAATGACGGGAGCAAGGGACTAGTAACCCCTTCTCCTGTATATATTACTAAATGTAAAAGGAGAAACTTTCGTTTTTCCTTTTGAGCCACCACGCCTCGGTGGGAAACGGCCGACGTGTTGAAAGAAAGAAAGATATATATAAGTAATAGCATTAAGGTCATAATTGTATAGGTATAAGGTCAAGTGTGTTAGGGGTCAAAGGGGGCTAGGGAGGTTGCGTTAATGGGTATTGACTGACCTCTGGAAAGAAAGGTCAGAGTGACCAGGCTGGGTCGTAATGTGTGTCGCGCCGAAAAGAGCAATTGTTACTCTTTGTTGAGTGAGAGTTGCGACTCTTACCAAGGATAGGGCGAGTCTCTGAGCTGAAGAGTTGGGTAAGAGCTGGTATAAAATACTGAAGAATTGGTATAAAATACTGAAGAATACTGAGGAGTCGGTATAAAAACAGTATTGGTATTTCATACCAATACTGGAGAATTGGTAAAAAATACTGAATTTTATAAAATCAACTACGTTTCGCCCACACAGTGAAAGAAACATAGTCAATAAAGGATCGCATTATACCGCATTTGTGTCATTTATTTTTTCTATCTGGAAAGTTTAAGTTTAAGTTTTTATTCAGGAACTGGTAAACATAAATATATAGTTACATAGATTATCATACATACAGGAGTTTAATTAAGGAAGACTGGGGAAAAATACATGTGTGCATATGTAATAATCTCTGGCAAACACTTCTTCAAACAGAATTTGCCCGAAATGCTCTGCATAACAGGGGATTTTCTATATAGTAGTATGTCATTGATGTCAACTAGGCGTGTATATCATGTACATGTACTTGTAGTAAATAAAGATATTATTATTATTATTATATTAACTGCTATTTCTGTTCCTTGACTCCCCTTCTTCACATCCTGAACAACCTCTCTCTCTCTCTCTCTCTCTCTCTCTCTCTCTCTCTCTCTCTCTCTCTCTCTCTCTCTCTCTCTCTCTCTCTCTCTCTCTCTCTCTCTCTCTCTCTCTCTCTCTCATTTTCTGATCATTTTGTATGGTGTCTGTGTGTATTAATGCGTCGAGTAATGTGTCGAGTAATGTGTCGAGTAATGTGTCGAGTGATGTGTGGAGGAAGGAAGGTGAGGGTGGTGTGATCTGCTGCTGTCATCACTGGAGATTAAACCACCGGTGAAAGGTGTGAGAGTGAAGGTCACCACACGGTCTGAGGGTGACCTTTCCCGGACCACAAGAGGTCCGGACCATGAGATGGTGTCAAGACACCACCACCTCCTCAAACACCGTTCCTTCCCAATAAATCGCAAATATCATCGTACATCTAATAATTATGATCATAAACATAATTTTTAAAGGTGTGGAGGGGTAAGCCAGCGGAAGGCCTCGGTCAGATGACCAAAAGCTCCAGCTGCGGGTCATCATATGACTAAGACCCTAACTAACCTAACCAATAAACATCATTAAAACGCGTAGTCACGTACGTATAATAACACCACAGTGAACGAAACTAACAGAGTAGGAAAAAATAAACTTGAATTCTTTCGTCTATTTACGCATACATCCTCAGAGGAACAATGGGGAAGGGAAAAAAATCAAAAGCACCTCGATTTCCCTTTCTTACGCGTTTATTTCCTTCTGTTTCTGAATGATTTAATGAATAATCAATAATTAATAGTTTAAGTTAGAAAAAAATAGATTTAAGCTATGTTATCAAAAACTAGCTAACTGGAAGTAACCGAATGTCATGACATGGAGAGTGACGCCTGGCAGCGGGGATACACTGGTATTCCTGGGTTCGTTGGAAAACATTCGCTTGTATGTGGGTTATGAGAACGTGCTGACATAAGCACCGTAGCCTAGAAGAAATAAAAATCATTGCAAGCATTTCTTATTTCCCATTTTATCTTCTTTATTATCTTTTCCATAGCACTATACTGTTTCCAACAGTATCCATAAGTTGAGAGAGAGAGAGAGAGAGAGAGAGAGAGAGAGAGAGAGAGAGAGAGAGAGAGAGAGAGAGAGAGAGAGAGAGAGAGAGAGAGAGAGAGAGAGAGAGAGAGAGAGAGAGAGAGAGAGAGAGAGAGAGAGAGGGAGGGAGAAAAGAGAAGGGAATGAGAAGTTACAACAAAGGTTTAGAAGTAATAACAGGGAACTGTCTTTTCCTGTTGTTGTGTTGTAAATCTGCTGGAAGTCAGCGAGTGCAATAACAAGACCAGAGGTACCCAGGACCCATGACAAGACCAGAGGTACCCAGGACCCATGACAAGACCAGAGATACCCAGGACCATAACAAGACCAGAGATACCCAGGACCTATGACAAGACCAGAGGTACCCAGGACCATAACAAGACCAGAGGTACCCAGGACCCATGACAAGACCAGAGGTACCCAGGACCCATGACAAGACCAGAGGTACCCAGGACCCATGACAAGACCAGAGGTACCCAGGACCCATGACAAGACCAGAGGTACCCAGGACCATAACAAGACCAGAGGTACCCAGGACCCATGACAAGACCAGAGGTACCCAGGACCCATGACAAGACCAGAGGTACCCAGGACCCATGACAAGACCAGAGGTACCCAGGACCCATGACAAGACCAGAGATACCCAGGACCATAACAAGACCAGAGATACCCAGGACCTATGACAAGACCAGAGGTACCCAGGACCATAACAAGACCAGAGGTACCCAGGACCCATGACAAGACCAGAGGTACCCAGGACCCATGACAAGACCAGAGGTACCCAGGACCATAACAAGACCAGAGTACCCAGGACCTATAGACAAGACCAGAGGTACCCAGGACCATAACAAGACCAGAGGTACCCAGGACCATGACAAGACCAGAGGTACCCAGGACCCATGACAAGACCAGAGGTACCCAGGACCCATGACAAGACCAGAGATACCCAGGACCATAACAAGACCAGAGATACCCAGGACCTATGACAAGACCAGAGGTACCCAGGACCATAACAAGACCAGAGGTACCCAGGACCATGACAAGACCAGAGGTACCCAGGACCCATGACAAGACCAGAGGTACCCAGGACCCATGACAAGACCAGAGATACCCAGGACCATAACAAGACCAGAGATACCCAGGACCATGACAAGACCAGAGGTACCCAGGACCCATGACAAGACCAGAGGTACCCAGGACCCATGACAAGACCAGAGGTACCCAGGACCCATGACAAGACCAGAGGTACCCAGGACCCATGACAAGACCAGAGATACCCAGGACCATAACAAGACCAGAGGTACCCAGGACCATGACAAGACCAGAGGTACCCAGGACCATGACAAGACCAGAGGTACCCAGGACCATGACAAGACCAGAGGTACCCAGGACCCATGACAAGACCAGAGGTACCCAGGACCCATGACAAGACCAGAGGTACCCAGGACCATAACAAGACCAGAGGTACCCAGGACCTATGACAAGACCAGAGGTACCCAGGACCATAACAAGACCAGAGGTACCCAGGACCATGACAAGACCAGAGGTACCCAGGACCCATGACAAGACCAGAGGTACCCAGGACCCATGAGAAGACCAGAGGTACCCAGGACCATAACAAGACCAGAGGTACCCAGGACCCATGACAAGACCAGAGGTACCCAGGACCATAACAAGACCAGAGGTACCCAGGACCCATGACAAGACCAGAGGTACCCAGGACCATAACAAGACCAGAGGTACCCAGGACCCATGACAAGACCAGAGGTACCCAGGACCATAACAAGACCAGAGGTACCCAGGACCCATGACAAGACCAGAGGTACCCAGGACCATAACAAGACCAGAGGTACCCAGGACCATGACAAGACCAGAGGTACCCAGGACCATGACAAGACCAGAGGTACCCAGGACCATGACAAGACCAGAGGTACCCAGGACCCATGACAAGACCAGAGGTACCCAGAACCATGACAAGACCAGAGGTACCCAGGACCCATGACAAGACCAGAGGTACCCAGGACCATGACAAGACCAGAGGTACCCAGGACCCATGACAAGACCAGAGGTACCCAGAACCATGACAAGACCAGAGGTACCCAGGACCCATGACAAGACCAGAGAGTACCCAGGACCCATGACAAGACCAGAGGTACCCAGGACCCATGACAAGACCAGAGGTACCCAGGACCCATGACAAGACCAGAGGTACCCAGGACCCATGACAAGACCAGAGGTACCCAGGACCCATGACAAGACCAGAGGTACCCAGGACCCATGACAAGACCAGAGGTACCCAGGACCCATGACAAGACCAGAGGTACCCAGGACCATGACAAGACCAGAGGTACCCAGGACCCATGAAAGACCAGAGGTACCCAGGACCCATGACAAGACCAGAGGTACCCAGGACCCATGCAACCAAGGCGGACCCATGACAAGACCAGAGGTACCCAGGACCCATGACAAGACCAGAGGTACCCAGGACCCATGACAAGACCAGAGGTACCCAGGACCAATGACAAGACCAGAGGTACCCAGGACTCATGAGAAGACCAGAGGTACCCAGGACCCATGACAAGACCAGAGGTACCCAGGACCCATGACAAGACCAGAGGTACCCAGGACCCATGACAAGACGAGAGGTACCCAGGACTCATGACAAGACCAGAGTTACCCATGACCCATGACAAGACCAGAGGTACCTAGGACCCATGACAAGACCAGAGGTACCCAGAACCCATGACAAGACCAGAGGTACCCAGGACCCATGACAAGACCAGAGGTACCCAGGACCCATGACAAGACCAGAGGTACCCAGGACCCATGACAAGACCAGAGGTACCCAGAACCATGACAAGACCAGAGGTACCCAGGACCATGACAAGACCAGAGGTACCCAGGACCATGACAAGACCAGAGGTACCCAGGACCATGACAAGACCAGAGGTACCCAGGACCATGACAAGACCAGAGGTACCCAGGACCATGACAAGACCAGAGGTACCCAGGACCATGACAAGACCAGAGGTACCCAGGACCCATGACAAGACCAGAGGTACCCAGGACCCATGACAAGACCAGAGGTACCCAGGACCCATGACAAGACCAGAGGTACCCAGGACCCATGACAAGACCAGAGGTACCCAGGACCCATGACAAGACCAGAGGTACCCAGGACCCATGACAAGACCAGAGGTACCCAGGACCATGACAAGACCAGAGGTACCCAGGACCATGACAAGACAGAGGTACCCAGGACCATGACAAGACCAGAGGTACCCAGGACCATGACAAGACCAGAGGTACCCAGGACCATGACAAGACCAGAGGTACCCAGGACCATGACAAGACCAGAGGTACCCAGGACCATGACAAGACCAGAGGTACCCAGGACCATGACAAGACGAGGTACCAGGACCATGACAAGACCAGAGGTACCCAGGACCCATGACAAGACCAGAGGTACCCAGGACCCATGACAAGACCAGAGGTACCCAGGACCATGACAAGACCAGAGGTACCCAGGACCATGACAAGACCAGAGGTACCCAGGACCCATGACAAGACCAGAGGTACCCAGGACCCATGACAAGACCAGAGGTACCAGAGACATGACAAGACCAGAGGTACCCAGGACCATGACAAGACCAGAGGTACCCAGGACCATGACAAGACCAGAGGTACCCAGGACCCATGACAAGACCAGAGGTACCCAGGACCATGACAAGACCAGAGGTACCCAGGACCCATGACAAGACCAGAGGTACCCAGGACCCATGACAAGACCAGAGGTACCCAGGACCATGACAAGACCAGAGGTACCCAGGACCCATGACAAGACCAGAGGTACCCAGGACCCATGACAAGACCAGAGGTACCCAGGACCCATGACAAGACCAGAGGTACCCAGGACCATGACAAGACCAGAGGTACCCAGGACCCATGACAAGACCAGAGGTACCCAGGACCATGACAAGACCAGAGGTACCCAGGACCATGACAAGACCAGAGGTCATTACTATTTCGTGAGTCATATCGTTCCAGACGATGGAGCTTAACTCTTCTCTAGGCTGAGGGACTGACCACTTTAAATACTTTTTCTCCAATGTTGATGGACTGATTACATTACATCATCTTTATTCCATTTCTACTCCTCCCTTTATATTTGACTGAAGAAGCCTACTGTGTGGGCGAAACGTTTCATCAATAAAGATACCCAACTTTTGCACATGTGTCTTATTCATCAACTTGTTGATACTGTATGCCATTTATTCTCTTGTGTTACTCATTTGCTGTAAACTACGCTAGGCTGCGCTGTATGGCCCTAGTGGGTTTAACGCTTACTTTTGATTATTATTATTACTCCATCTCTCCTGGAGTGAAAACCTTGAAGACGCAGTAGCTTCTTAACCCGTGATAGAATGCCTGACGATATCCTTGTCATCCTACTGAAGTGTCCTAGCTCAGGCTGAAGGATTTCAGTAGCTGATGTACGAACCCATCCTGGTTGAATATGATGTGGAAATTCATCTAGCCAGTGTTTACACAAATGAATCTTTCATGCAGTGTCAGCCATACGCTGCTGAGGCTTCAAATTTGGTGAAGATGCATCTTGCCACCCGTCTAACGGTGGACGATTACTGAAGACGAGTGGGGCAACCTTGAGTTGAAGGACTTGACCAGTCTATCCTGTAGTGGTGTTGCTAGTCGAGGTGGTCGCAATCCTTGGTGCAAGGACACCCACCAAGGGTGCAATTTCTCCAGGTCCAGTGGTTGCCTCGGGAGTGGTGTGTGCTGCTTTCCCACTGGGGATTCCTACCTCACACCACAAGGGTATGTAGTATATCGGGAGTATGTCTCTCAGTGGATATATGCTGACATTTTATCCTCAGCAATTTTTTCGTAATACTTTCGTGATACTCACTTTTTTCCGTGATACTACTTATTTTTCGTAATACTTATTTTTTCGTGATACTTATTTTTCGTAATACTTTCGTAATACTATGGTACTATTTCATCTTCTACTATTATTGCATTGAATTAGCCATTAAATACTGAAGCCATTCGGAAGAGGTAGGCTGAAATTTATTTAACGTGATTTAATAGTAATTAAAATTTCACAATATTTTACACATAAAATGGTGAAATCTGCTCATACACTCTGGAATTTCACTCTCTGACGTCGTCGAATTAGGAGGCAACTTTTGTGAAGGTTAGAAGCAAAGCCGCTGAGGATTTTGTAAGTTATCCCAGTCATTCCAGGTTGCTGGGAATGTTATCCCAGTCATTCCAGGATGCTGGGAATGTTATCCCAGTCATTCCAGGATGCTGGGAATGTTATTCCAGTCATTCCAGGATGCTGGGAATGTTATCCCAGTCATTCCAGGATGCTGGGAATGGGATCAACAGCTTCGGTCACTGGACACGTGCCAATTGTTCCAAGAAACTTGCCCTAGTTACCGTACACAAGCGCTGGAAATCTGAAGCCTACCGGACGGGGCTTTCTGAGGTTCATTAATGAAACCTGTTCATAGTTAACTTTCCTGAGACTTAATTTATCTATGTTTGTCTTTTGTTGTTGTTGTTTTTGCTTGTTTTTTTTATTTTATTGTTTATGATTTTTTAGGGGGGGGGTTTAATTTTGATGTTGCTTTCATTTGTTTTTGTTGTTTTTTCGTTACTTTCGTTTTGTCGTTGATTTGTTTTATTGTCGTTTTGTTTTATTTTTTTGTTAATAGTAATGATATTAATATTATTATTATTACTCTTTATGCTCCGTCACTCTTCTTCTTCTTCTTCTTCTTTTTCTTCTTCTTCTTCTTCTTCTTCTTCTTCTTCTTCTTCTTCTTCCTTCTTCTTCCACTCATAGCATAATTTCTACCAGTCATTTGCTCCCAGTTCTTCTTTCCCACACAATTCATCTATCACTTTCATCTTGCACATCCACTTCTCTTTCTTCTTCTTCTTCTTCTTCTTATCTTTCTTCTTTTCTTTATGCTTCTTCTTCTTCTTCTCTTTCTTTTTCTTCTTTTTCATCCCTTTTACTTACTCATCTTTAATTTACCATCTCTGTCTCTCTCTCTCTGTGTTTCAGTCACGAAGTCGTGTTGGTGAAGGGAAAGAGAACCAGTTTCAGGCCCAGTAAGACGACCTGGTCCAACGGTACATGCTGGACCAGGCACCTGTGGCTGTCATTCAACACGTGTGGTGGTGAAGACTCGATACTCTGTCCCCCTGGGCACACACACACGCTGGCGAACTGAACTGAACAATCTATGTTAATTCCAGGTTCTTCTCCCGGGAGCGGGTGCAGACGGTCGGGACATGTTTCCGGACACCTGTTGCTGCCCCTGTTCACCTAGAAGTAAGTAGGTATCTGGGTGTTAGGGGGGGACTGTCGTAGGTTGCACCCTGGAGGAAGGAAGAGGACCTAAAGACGCCAGTGGAAATAAGCCACGTTGATTGGCTGCCTTGAGCTATCCTGAGTTACCAACTCTACCTGGAGTCTACCTGGAGGGTATTCCGGGGATCAACGCCCCCGCGGCCCGGTCCATGACCTGGCCCCTCGGTGGATCAGGGCCTGATCAACGAGGCTGTTACTGCTGGCCGCACGTAGTCCAACGTATGAACCACAGCCCGGCTGACCCGGCACTGACTGTCCAACTCCCTCTTGAAGACATCCAGAGGTCTATTGGTAATTACCCTTATGGCTGGTGGGAGGCTGTTGAACAGTCTTGGGCCCCGAACACTTATTGTGTTTTCTCTTCTAATGGCGCCCCTGCTTTTCACTGGGGGAATGTTGCATCGCCTGCCAAGTCTTTTGCTTTAGTGGGGAGTGATTTCTGTGTGCAGATCAGGGACCAGTCCCTCTAGGATTTTCCAGGTGTAGATTATGATGTATCTCTCTCGCCTGCGCTCCACTGAGTGCAAGTCGAGTACTTCCTCGTGATTTATAATCCTTATAAACTGTTCTTGTTGTTGTCCTTGATGTTACTGTTGTTCTTGTTGATTAGATTAGACTAGATTGTTGTTCTTCTTCTTCCCGTAACAAGTGGTATTGTTTAATTTTAGAACTAAAAATAATTTATATTGCACTTGATAACTTATACACTGGATAAGTATTGAAAAAAATCGTTGAAGCGAGAAACTGCCTAGAAAATTACAGGCCTACACACAGGCTGTTCCTGTTGTTTGGTACTGGTGGTGGGATGCACGTTGAGTTGAGTGGGGGGGGGACATGTATGTCAATGAAGAGTCTGGCAAATATTCTGTCAATGATATGTGAGTAGGCTCGTCCACACTACAAGATCATTGTTTAGATGGTTATACGCTGACAAGGAAGCATGTACTGAGACACTTCTTCCACAGTAAGACTTCATAACACAGTGTTTAGCTGACCTTTGAATGAAATGTTGTGTAATAAGGCCACGCTCTGCTAGAAAGATACTTGCGTTAGTTTACAAGACCGAAGGGAATGGTGTTCCTGCCAGGACTCTTGCAAAGGTGGAACGCTGGGAATAGATGATTTCAAGAGCGTCATTTGCAATGGTGTTAGTGCATAATGCATATTAATTGTATTTTGTTTCGTGATCAAACTAAAAAAAATAAGTGGATTATTGATGTTTAAATATTTCGGTAAATAAGTCTAAGATTATACTGCAGAGGAGGAGGGAAAAAGTGGGAATCTTCTTCAGATATGTATTGCTAATCTTCCCACCTCTTGTGAAGTATAATTCTGTAAATTCCAAGAGGTTCCAGTCCTACGCTATACAGGAGACTCTCTTATGAACCTCTATATTGTGCGATTTTTTGTGAATTTTATTGAAAAAGTACGTGCGAAATTGAACTGTGCCTAGAAAGATCTTCACCGTAGGTGATGCCTTTTTTCTGTCGGACAAAAAATCCTACTATATAGCGGAGTTTTATAAAAGAGATGTTACTGTACGAGGAGGCGTTCGTTTTGCAGGTGAAACTCTCGACAAATCCTGAAGGATGTCAAGTCTGTGTGGTAAATGAATTTATAAAAATCAACATAACCTTGTGCAGATATTGGTGCCAGCCAGCCAGCCAGCCAGCCAGCCAGCCAGCCAGCCAGCCAGCCAGCCAGCCAGCCAGCCAGCCAGCCAGCCAGCCAGCCAGCCAGCCAGCCAGCCAGCCAGCCAGCCAGCCAGCCAGCCAGCCAGCCAGCCAGCCAGCCAGCCAGCCAGCCAGCCAGCCAGCCAGCCAGCCAGCCAGCCAGCAGCAGCCAGAGCCAGCCAGCCAGCCAGCCAGCCAGCCAGCCAGCCAGCCAGCCAGCCAGCCAGCCAGCCAGCCAGCCAGCCAGCCAGCCAGCCAGCCAGCCAGCCAGCCAGCCAGCCAGCCAGCCAGCCAGCCAGCCAGCCCGTCTTAAGAGACGGAATAAACGATATAAAGTGACTTACATTAAAGTGTAGTGAATATCTTGCACGTTCATGAGGTGGTACAGAGCCTCGGGAATGAGAGGTCATCGTAGTTTAACCTTTCATCAAAAAACCTTCTTTGAATTTGATCTGTAGTTGAAAATATGCTTGAAAGATTATTAATACAGACTTGGTTACTTTCACTTTTCATGTATTCTGATGAGTATATCTCTATATGTGTGTGTGTGCGCTGAGAGGGACATGTACACGTGGAGGGATAAATATTATATATATATATATATATATATATATATATATATATATATATATATATATATATAGGAGGTACCACCTCTAGAACTTTACTGGGGACCCTCATCCTCAGAGAAGACAATAAACGTACCTCAGGGAAAACTCGAGGTTCTCCCGGAGCTGTTTGAATATTTTCTTCTCCTATATATATATATATATATATATATATATATATATATATATATATATATATATATATATATATATATATATATATATATATATACGTGCCGTAATTAAAATTGGTCAATTACCAAGAACTCATTTAAAATTAAGTCCTTTCATTATAATTAAAGGAGAATGTGCAAGACTGGATTCAGGTTCTCTGAAGACGTTTATGAAGTGGCAGGCGTCAAGTGAGTGGTTTGAGACTTGAACTGTGGATAGATCTGCCCTGGTTTAGGGCTCAACCTGAGGAATTGCTGCTACCAGTGCCTTTCTTTAATCAACCTTGAGTGCCACCCAGTCCCCAGATGCAGTATTACCCCACAAGTTATCTCTTCTCTATTAGGGTTTCCCCGAAATGCTCTGCATATTAAGGGGCTTTCTGCATGCATACCTAAATGTCCTCCATCTCTGTACAAACACTATATCATGCTGAATAATATTATTATTATTATTATTATTATTATTATTATTATTATTATTATTATTATTATTATCATCATCATATAACGACATGTAAGGTAAAAGGACATATGTGCAACTAATGCGACATTAATTACCACAATAAAATGTCACATTAGTATCACATGTGTTCCTTTTACCTAACATATTGTCGATAATTCTACCAACATTATTACAATGATAATAATATTCAAAGAATGTTTAGCTCTTCTTGGACTCTGGTTGCAGTGACGTCAAGGTGGGCAGAAGGAAACAAGATGAATACACAAATAAGCCGCAGATAACAGAGAGGAGCTTACGACCGAAACGTCGTCTTAAGCGCCTCCTATGTGCGGGTTATTTGTGTATTGTTCCAGTCACGGTATTGCGACTTTTTGTTATTTTTTAAACAAGGTGAAGCTGAAGAAACTACGTTAGATATCTGTCCTGACTCTCTACCTCACAACTACCGCTCAGATGAAGGTTTTAACCCTAAAATGGTAGTTTAACCAATTGTACCATTAGTTCCAGAGATAAACTGATAAACTATCCACATAATAGAAGATATCTGCTAGTATCCGCATTATTCCTGATGGGCGTAATGAGACCATTCTCGGCAAGGACCACGAAATAATGGCTGATACAATACTGACAGATACAGTGCCTAATAAAGACATACAGTGCCTAATAAAGACATACAGTGCCTAATAAAGACATACAGTGCCTAATAAAGACATACAGTGCCTAATAAAGACATACAGTGCCTAATAAAGACATACAGTGCCTAATAAAGACATACAGTGCCTAATAAAGACATACAGTGCCTAAGAAAGACATACAGTGCCTAATAAAGACATACAGTGCCTAATAAAGACAGATACAGTGCCTAATAAAGACAGATACAGTGCCTAATAAAGATAGATGAAGAGTCTAATAATGACTGATACTATGCTTCATAATAACTGATACAGTGCCTAATAAAGACTGTTACAGTGTCTAATAATGACTGTTATACTGCCTAATGACTGTTGCATTGCCTAATAATGACTGTTACAGTGCCTAATACTGTTACAGTGCCTAATACTGTTACAGTGCCTAATGACTGTTACAGTGCCTAATAATGACTCATACAGTGCCTCATAATTTCAAACCATTCATACTGCAGTAGAGATACAGTGACAGAGTTGCACGTGTCCTGGGAGTGCACAGTCACCACGTTTCCGGACACTTGTAGGTTATATTTCTTACTTGTTCCTGGTTAAATATCCGGTTTCACAGAGGTTTATGTAAGACTACCTGTCTTAAAATGAAGACCTCAGTACGTATTTATTTACAAGAAACGATGAAGCAGTAGAGTAAGAAACATTAACGTCGTGAAATAAAGATAGCGCAGGATATATACACCGAGAGGTGTATATATCTTAGTGATAATATACATCGAGAGGTGTATATACATGGAGAGGTGCAGAGGTCTCAGCTTTGCTCAGACCTCTGTAACACAATTGTCCTCAAAGATTTAAGTTATACCATGAATTAAAGAGTCTACTAGGCTTCACCTTACGAAAGCAGACAAAGCAAATGCGATAGTAATTATGGACAAGGTAGATTATAGGGGAAAAATAACATTATTAGGAGACAGGGGAACTGACGTGCCCCTTAAATCATTCTTGACCGGTGTTGAACAGGTTATACGCAGCCTGACTCGTGTAGTCGAAAGACTATGAACCCCCATTAACCCACCATAGAGGATTGTTTGGATAATGGCTCCTATACTATACACAATATGAAAAACATTTCTTCCATTAAATACGTTAGTTATTATTTCTTTAGCCGTTTCATAAGTTGGATTATAACTTTTGAGTTATACTGTGAGTTGCCGGGGCCAGAGTAGCATTAGATAAAGGTATACCTGGAGTACCTGGAGAGGGTTTCGGGGGTCAACGCCCCCGCAGGCCGGTCTGTGACCAGGCCTTGTATACAGGGAGGAGCTGGCCAGAATTTATGTAGGTTTGTGATTCATGTGACTAGTAATGAGGTTTGGAGCGATGGGAAATGAGTAAGAGGTGAGGAAGTAAAGGAGAGTAAGGTGTTGGCGTTGTCGGGGTTGTGATTGTAGGGCTGGTGTTGTAAGGGTGTAGTACTGTTAGCACTGCTAGTGCGTCTTTACCTTCAGCCGGTGTTTAACGAGGTGCATTATAATAACGTTGTTTTGTGCTCACTAAATCAGATGATCGACTCCCACAAAACCAATCTCTTATCCACTTTAGCCGCTGCATAAAGCACAGCTTAGCCATCAGCGTTTTATTTTAAGGTTTGAAGCCAGTCGACAACACGAGGGTTGGTAAGGATCGTGTATTATACGCTTAAGAAATATACACCTCTTCGTGTATATACAACTACATGCTTAACAATTCGGAAGCAGGAGAAATTATTTACAAACATTATCTCTCGGTCCACAGCAGGATTCAAACCTGCAAACTCGGCATCAGAGTATACAGTACTTTATCCACAACGCCAGACTCCAGAACTACTCTTATGTCGGGGTTTGCAGGTTCCAATCCTGCTGTGGACTGAGCGATATTTGTATACAACTACATACGTTGGGATCAAAGCAGTATATTAAGTATGCAGCAGACATCACTGTGGATATAAGCCCACGACCCGGAGTCTCCTCTCAGGCCTCATGTGTGTACATACTGTGGGCGTAGGCTGACCCTTGTGGGGTGACTGGCACCTCCCAGGCACCTGGAACCTAGTGACCTATACGAGGGAGGGCGAGGCTCAGGTTAGGGCCACCACTCTCCTCCCTAATAATGGCACTATCATCACCTATCCAGCTGCTACACTTGAGTACAATACAAAACAGTACAGTTTAATTACAAGGAAAAAAATCGCGTACAGGTGTTGCGGTTTTATAAGGGTTCCATAAAACGGATTTCTGGTAGGTGTACACCACGCTCGTGTGTATTCCAGAGGGTTCAGACTTGAAGACTGACACGTAAGAGAGGCTTCTCTTGCGAATTAAGGTCGCCGAGAAGTGTCAATGTCCGCTGACAGTGGCATTATATAAGCTTTTAAGTGTGACCCGGACGAGCGCAAAAAAAAAAAAAAAAGTGAACTGAGCGGCAAGCCCAAGATAGTCTGGTCATGGTCACCCAGCCACACTGCTCTACCAGCCACCACACTGCTCTTCCACCCATCACCACCACAACACTGCTCTTCCATCCATCACCACCACAACACTGCTCTTCTATCCATCACCACCACCACACTGCTCTTCCACCCATCACCACCAAAATACTGCTCTTCCATCCATCACCACTACAACACTGCTCTTCTATCCACCACCATAACACTAGTCGGTAAGACTTTAAGCTATATCGACTGCAAAGGGGTCATTAAGGCTGTAACTCCCATATACTTAAACTCGAAGATAAATTTTATATCTAACATAATAGTATATGTACAGTACACAAAAAAGATTCCCACCTCGCTCTGTATTTACAATCATATTAACATTTCCCGTGGTGTATATACAATTACCCAAAGCCCCATTCGAAAGTACAGTGACATAGAGACATTTGGTATATTGGGCAAGTACTTATATGCTGGAAATGTCAGTACCTGTTCCTAATCTACCTATTTCACCCCTTTTTTACTCTTGGTAGAAAGGTGTATACGCTCCTAATACAGAGCAAACCTTCGTTTAAAACGACGTTTCGCTCAGGAGTGAGCGTTTTGAAAGCTCACTAAAGAGCGAAATAATCTTAGTCACCGAAATGTTTCATGTGGGAGTGTAGTGAGAAGCTGCTGTTTCACTTACCAAGGACCTCCCACACTATATATCATGTTGAGTCTTACATTTAACCCAGGATATATACACCTCTCGGTGTATATTCCTCGACCTATATATACTGAGAGTTAACTTTAACATTAGGGATTAACGTAACTTTTTTGTCTGGTGGCAAAACGGATGACGTGCAGCCTCGTATAGACGATAGGTTTAAAAAAACCATTAACTTATTCTTCTCTACATTTACAGTGACCAAGGTCCCCGTACAGAAACATGTCCTAATGTAACTACATACTGTTTTTATTTACTACATATGAAGGATAATAATACCAAGGATAATAGTTTGTTTTGGGAATATATTTTCCATGACTAGGTTTCAAACCATGCCTGCTAGACTGGGAAGAACACATCACAGAATCGAGAACTATTACGAAGCACATAAGAAAGTATGTATGTGTACACTGAGTGTAAGCACAAGTTTGTAATATTTACCTGTCGTCTTACGTGGTCTTGAGACAGAACGAAAAAGACTAGTAATCCTGCCAGTGCAAAAAAATTGACAAGTTTCCATTTTTAACTCAGTTGACAAGAGGGTAGTAGTGCCCCAATTGGTTGTAGTCTACCAGCCTACTACCTAGGTTACTGACACTCATCTAGTAATCCCACTTTTTATTGTACAAGATTAACAGGGTCTTGAGTAGGTAAGTGTGAGGTAAGTTATGAGTCTAAGACGCTATATATAAACTCTCATTTGCATATTCATCTCCAGACATATTTTGCTATTTTTTTTTTATCCCTAGAGGTATACTTCCAGGAATATTATTCGCCCGTTATACCCGGGTAAGCTATACCCGGTGAGGACAAATATAAAAATATAATCTTTCTCGGTGGGGGTCGACCAGTGTGTTAAAATAAATGTATTTACAAATAGGTAATTCCTAGGTAGTAGGTGGTAGACAGGAACCACCCAGGGAGGTACTACTGTCCTACCAAATGAGTGTAAAACGGGAACCTGTAATTGTTTTTACATGATGGTAGGATTGCTGGTGTCTTTTTTCAGTCTCATAAACATGCAAAGTTTCAGGTACGCCTTGCTACTTCTACTTACACTTAGATCACACTACACATACATGTACACGCATTTATATACACGCCTCTGGGTTTTCTTCTATTTTCTTACTAATGGAACAGAATTCTTCCTCCGTAAGCCATGTGTGTCTTGGTGGGATATGGCATGGTTTGATGAAAAACAAATCTTTCTCATCAGAATTTATTGTTGATATAGAACACATAATGTAACAATCATTGAAGTGAATGTGAGGCTTATTAAGGTTCGGCTTCACATTCTAATCTTTCGTTGTATGGTACATGTCAGAGAAAAGATGAAAAACTTATCTCCTGACTGGTGCTGGCTGCTTTGGATCCAAGGCATAGTTTGGCTGGGCACCAAAGTATTGTCCAGTGTTGCATGGTGTGTACAGTACTGCGTACTTTGTTTTAAAGCTCGTAGGTACGAGTCTCCTCCAGTCTGATATATATATATATATATATATATATATATATATATATATATATATATATTTATATATATATATATATATATATTATTATATATATATATATATATATATATATATATATATATATATATATATATATATATATTTGTTCATGAGCGGCTGAAATTTTAATGTTGTTAAAACCATAGGTACAGCGTATTTACATCCGCATTAATAAAAATTACCCACCAAAATATACAAACATTACATTATTAAATTATTGCATATATTATACACATTTAACCTAGAAAAGTATATATGAAATAAATAGCAACAATGAGAAATTAACAATTGGCTGTACACCAGTGTGGAAATTTTTAAGCTGAAAATGCTGACTCAGTCATAAATATTTAAGCTTGTCAAGATTATTTCATAACATATGTACGTGCAGTTTCCAAAACCTTATTCGGTGTGAAAAATATTTCCCAGTGACACATTCTCCGCGGATGTCGTGAGAATGAAGGAAATGCATTCTAAAATATTTAAATAGTGAAAGGTGCCATCAGCTCGGGTTGAAACTTTACCTTCAGGCTGTCATAGCTGAGGAATCTATAGTGGGATCCTTCATAATATCTTCCAGAGAATGAGATCTGACCTTCCCTTTGTGGTATCGAATCTGATTCCTCCTCCTTCCCATTTCCCAGGTACTGTACGACCCTTACGGATATAGTGCTCCCCCACGAACGTAATAACACTAATAATAAGAAGAAAAATCGTTTCAGATAAATGAAAATTAAGAGTACTCTAGCTGGTAGGTTTAAAATGTATAAACTCACTGTGTCACCTTTGAGTCCATACGAAAACAGTAGTTTTTAATATTTAATTCACTAATTGTTATAAGGAAAAGGATCTGATATCCTTGCAAGGGAGTTGACTTTACTAACTATATGTTGTAATTCATCAAGAGAAAGGTGCGGTCAATGTGTATATCCAACATTCCTCCTTATACTGCGTTGTGGCAGTGACTGTAGTCAGTGTCCTAGTTACACAATAACCTATAATGCTAAGAAAAAAAAAGTGTCAGTGTGCAAACGAAAGCTTACAAACTTTGGTAAGTCATAATTCTTAAATTGCATAATTATTATATGTATGATAATGCTGTAATTATCCACATTTAATAGGAAACAATAGTCCCCAGCTACTAATAAGTCCAGTAAATATTTATTCCCTCTGGGATTTGTCAGTCATTCGAAGAACAGCTACTGTGGGTGTCCTGTCTGAGAGATTCATTATAGCTGGAATGGGTGTTTTGTCTGCGAAACTTACTATGAAGCTATTATTATAGTGAATCACTATAATAATAGCTGGGTTGAGTGTCCGTTTTGAGTCTCTGTCAAACCTAGGAACTTCACAGCACATCCCCTATACCTTGTCAAACACGGAAAGTTCACCCCCTAAAATGCGAAAACATTTCGAGCCATCTGAATTAAATGAATTGTTGGGAGTCGCGCAAGGTCATACGGAACATTATGTTAGAGAGGGAAAGTGGAGGAACACCCTGTCCCACCAGACCAGCCACACCCACATTAGGCTTGGCTACCCTGAGCTAGTTATATAGTCAAACTAGTTGGTCTCCCCTTACGAAACCACTTCTAATTATTAATCACGGAACGGGTGGGGTTTGAAACCATGACGAGTGAGTCCTAAATCTCACTCGCCATGGGTTCAAATTCCACCCAGTCCGTGATTTGTTTTCAGTCGTGTTTTTTACGATTTCTCGAGTCAGTTCTAATCATAATCTTCTTTACGTACTGAGTATCGTTGCATTTACTGGGAGATGCCGAACCATTGGGGTCATTTGGGTAATAAGAGGCGATCATGGTTGAAAAGGACAGGTTAGATCCAGTTGCAAGAATCAAGAGCCCCTCACCAACATCAACTCACCCTCCTTATCCCTGCTTTGAAAGATTTAATGTTTAAAGGTACTTCCTCGCTAGTTCATTCAGACGCTACGATTCTATAAAAACCAGTGTCCTCAGTTCTTAACTTTACCTTCATCGAATTAAATTTCTATCCTCTTAACATATACTAAACAGGTCAGATGATAATTAGTGCCAGACAGGGTGGAGCAGGTGGCTGCGTGTATGTGTAGCCTATTGAGGCTCCAGGTTTGGCAAAGGGCGGAAGCAGCAGGAGGAGCCGTAGCAGGTGCAGCAGCAACAACAGCAGGTGCAGCAGCAACAACAGCAGGTGCAGCAGCAACAACAGCAGGTGCAGCAACAACAACAGGTGCAGCAACAACAGCAGGTGCAGCAACAACAACAGCAGGTGCAGCAACAACAACAGGTGCAGCAACAACAGCAGGTGCAGCAGCAAGTACAGCAGAAGCAGCAACAGGTACAGCAACATAGTGGTCGCTGCCCCACACACACACACAAGGTGTAACGGGAAAAACCTGCCCACCATCTCCCTCACCTCCCTCCTCAACACAACTTACCATGCAAATGCACTCTTACCATCATGTCAGAAACATTTACCAACATGCAAAAAAAATATTTATCATCATGCAAAAACACTCACTATCATACAAAAAAAATCATCGTGTAAATCATCTTTTCTACAAGAAAAGAGAAAGGTAGGGAGGAAGCTTTTACTGCGACGTTTCGCTCTTCGTAGAACTATATATACATTTATAATTAAATTGAAAGTAATTGTTAAATTAATGGTGGGTCGGTGGTGATTGTGAGTGTTCAAACAAACTCTCGTTAAGAGGTTGAAGAAAGTTGATTAATAATCATGGAAGCACAAGTGATAGTGACAGGTGAGAGTGCAGTGTGAATATCTAATAAGTAGAATTGGAGGAGCGACCACCAGCGCCCATAGGTGTGAGGAGGTGGCTCGGTTGGTAGCGCATTCGACTCACGTACTGAGGGGGGCCCGTGGTTCGATTTCCCGGCACAGGTGGAAACGTTGGGGCATGTTTCCTTATAATAAGTGTCAGGGGCCCAAGACTGTTCAACTGCCTCTTAGCATAAGGGGGATTATCAATAGACCCCTGGCTGTCTTCAAAAGGGAGCTGGACAGACATCTAAAGTCAGTACCTGACCAGCTACGCTGTGGGTCGTACATCGGTTTGCATGCGTCCAGCAGTAACAGCCTGGTTGATCAGGCCCTGATCCACCGCGAGGCCTGGTCACAGACCGGGCCACGGGGGCGTTGGCCCCCGGAACACCCTCCAGGTATACCCCTTGCCCCTGTTCACCTAACGGTAAGTAGGTACCTGGGTGTTAGTCGACTGTTGTGGGTTGCATCCTGGAGGGGTGGTAGTATACCTTAGATAAGGTTGGGCTTTGAAATGAACCGAGGAAGGATAACAGCTCTTACTCTGTAATTGAACTGAGGCAGGATAATTCTTAGCCTGTAAATGAACTGAGGTAGGATAATAGCTCTTAGCCTGTAAATGAGCTGAGGTAGTATAACAGCTCTTAGTCTATAAAATTAAACTGTGTAAAAAAAAGGGGGGGAGCAACGACTAGTATCCACATGAGTCAGGGAAATGAGCAGAGGCGAGGACAGAGTATCCGAGAGCTTGATTCATTTATCTAAGCTTAATTAGATTATCTGAAATTTAATTCAGTTTTCTACTGGGGGAAGGGTTCAGGTCAGTAACTAGGAAGGTCACCTCGCAAATTTTGCTAGCTAGGCTTCGTAGCAACCTTTACAGTTAAGAAACGTCTTATACCTGCTCTAGAGAAGAGGCTGCAAACTCTATGGAGCATAAGTTTGTAGTATGCTCCACTTAATTGGACTATTTGTTCCACTAGTCTAATTGTTAAAAGACACTGGCCGTCTTTCTGCGCCTCTGCCATAGTGGCGATATTATTGACCAGGTCCCCTCACGAATATATTGACTATTTATTGTAGTTCCACCTTTTGTGTATGTGTGATCATTGGACTGAATTGCTTAGTGCGATGTAACATCTAATCGATTGTTGAATTCATTGATGAGTTGACTAGGTGCGTGTTAAGTTGAATGGTGGGTTAACTAGGTGCTTGTTGAGTTGACTGAGGAGTTAGCTTGTTAACTGTACTATGGGCTGACTGACTAGCTCGTTGGGGTGCTGGGTAAGTGCTTGTCTTGCAGTCAGACTAACTGTCTGGCTGAATAACTGGGAGTATAGCAGGCTAGCTGACAGTTCGGATAGCACAGTGATAGGGGTACCTGACAAATGAGGTTATAAGACCACATGTAAGGTCAGGCCTTGTCTACCCAACAGTTTTTACTTTGCCTCTTTTTGTATTTAAAGGAGTTTTACCCCCGTAGATACGGCGTCAGCTGTTAGTTGCCCTATAAACCCCCATCAAGATTTTCTCTCTTTTTAATGGCTCATGGGGCACAAGCCGTTGTAGCCCTTATGGCAACAACAATAACAACACTATAGTAGTTACGTTTTACTTTAAGTTATAACTGGTAGCTGCTTCGTAACTTAACGGTATTAGCACGTTTAACCTGCAACTGAAGGTGCATGGGTTCAGACCTGGGCAAGGCGAGACGTATTAGCAAGTCTCCTAACACCTGCTGCTCCTACCCTACCCTAGGAATAAGTTGACTGTTGAGTTACATCCTTAGGGAGGACCTTGGTGCCCCTTTCCCCATGGACATAAGCCCTATGCCTTGGCTTTTTTGGTTTATCCTAGGTTATTAACCCCTCTTTCCCTCCCTCGGGTTAATAATCCAGAGGCGAATGGCAGGTGTGAGGTGTTGGTGAATCAGGGAGCGGGGGATGAGAGGAAGGCAGGCGGAGATGGCAGACGTAACCCACTTTAAGAAAGGTGGTGAATGTCTGAGAGTATTGTGATATGTCTGGGGCAGGTAGGGTTACCTACCCTGCTCCTCTGGTGACCAATACATTCACTTGGGACAATTAACTGACAGCGTTTCTTGTCTGTTTTTCCGGAGGTGTAGGCAGCCACTTACCTTATTACTGGTCTCCTCTTGAACCCTACGTGGATTGAACCCGCAAACTCCTTGACCAGAACTCTGTGACCACTGGACTAGTGTCGTGAGTGTGACCACTGGACTAGTGTCGTGAGTGTGACCACTGGACTAGTGTCGTGAGTGTGACCACTGGACTAGTGTCGTGAGTGTGACCACTGGACTAGTGTCGTGAGTGTGACCACTGGACTAGTGTCGTGAGTGTGACTACTGGACTAGTGTCGTGAGTGTGACCACTGGACTAGTGTCGTGAGTGTGACCACTGGACTAGTGTCGTGAGTGTGACCACTGGACTAGTGTCGTGAGTGTGACCACTGGACTAGTGTCGTGAGTGTGACCACTGGACTAGTGTCGTGAGTGTGACCACTGGACTAGTGTCGTGAATGTGACCACTGGACTAGTGTCATGAGTGTGACCACTGGACTATTGTCGTGAGTGTGACCACTGGACTATTGTCGTGAGTGTGACCACTGGACTAGTGTCGTGAGTGTGATCACTGGACTAGTGTCATGAGTGACCACTGGACTAGTGTCATGAGCGTGGTCACTGGACTAGTGTCAACCTACTATTCAACAGTCGATTAGATATTACATCGCACTACGCAGTTCAGTCCAGGAGGTATGACTCGACATCATACAACCACATATACGTAGGTGAGTACACACAAACACACACACACACACACACACACACACACACACACACAGGCCCCGGTGGCCTGGTGGCCTGGTGGCTAAAGCTCTCGCTTCACGCACGGAGGGCCGGGTTCAATTCCCGGCGGGGCCGAAACATTTCGAAGTACTTCCTTACACATACACATATATACAACAGGCCTAGTGTCTAATCGACATGTGCCTAGGACAAAATGGTAACTAACTAACACACAGCGACCAGTAAAGAGGCGGGGCCAGGAGCTGTGAATCGACCCCTACAACCACAACTAGGTGAGTACACACACACACACACACACCTGCAGCCAATGCTCGCCTGGCAAATCTGAGAGTGGCGTTCAAGATTCTCAACGAAGAGTCATTCCACGTGCTTTATACAACATATTCCAGGCTCATCATGGAGTACGCAGTACCAATATGGAACCCACACCTGAGGAAGCATGTTAAGAAGTTGGAAAAAGTGCAGACGTATGCAACGAGACTAGTTCCAGAGCTAATAAGTATGAGCTACGAAGAGAGGCTAAAGGAATTGAATCTAACGACCCTGGTGGACAGAAGGACCAGGGAAGACATGATAACAACATACAAAATGTTCAGAGGAATTGACGGGGCAGAAAGGGACAGGCTGTTTGAGAGGCGGGAAACAAGTAATGGGGGGCACAGCTGGAATTTAAAGACACAGATGAGGCATAGGGACGTCAGGAAGTGCTTCTTCAGTCTCAGGATGGTCGGGAAGTGGAATGACCTCGACGAAAAAGTGGTGGACTCTGGACGGTTACAGAGTCTATACTACATTCCAATACTTCATGACTCATGCTGCTGAAACGTGTGTGTGTGTGTGTGTGTGTGCTCACCCATTTGTTATTACTGGGGTCGATTCACAGCTCATGGCACCACCTCTTCCCTGGTCGCTATTAGATCCACTCTCTCCCTTCTCCCTCTTCTTAAAGCTATGTATGGATCCTGGCTCCACTACGTCATTCTCCAGATTGTTTCACTTCCTGCCAACTATATGACTGTGTGTTTGTGTACTCACCTATACGTGCTCACCTATATGTGGTTGCATGGGTCGAGTCACAGCTCCTGGCACCACACTCTCCCGGCTCCAAGAGCCTTATCGAATCTCTTCTGAACATTATGCATGGATCCTGCCTCCACTACTTCACTTTTCAGATTATTCCACTTCTCTATGTGTGTGTACTCACCTATTTGTATTTGCAGAGGTCAAGACTCAGCTCCTGGCCCCGCCTCTTCACTGATCGCTACTAGGTCCTCTCCCTCCCTGCTCCATGAGCTTTATCATACCTCGTCTTAAAGCTATGTATGGTTCCTGCCTCCACTACCTCACTTTCCAGACTATTCCACTTCCTAACAACTCTTTGATTGAAGAAATACTTCCTAACATCCTTTTGACTCATCAGAGTCTTCAACTTCCAATTGTGACACCTTGTTTCTGTGTCGCATCTCTGGAACATCATATCTCTGTCCTTATCTATTCCTAGCAATATTTTGTATGTCGTTATCATGTCTCCCCTAACCCTCCTGTCCTCCAGTGTCGTCTGGCCTATTTCCCTTAACCTTTCTTCGTAGGACATATCCCTTAGCTCTGGAACTAGTCTTGTTGCAAACCTTTGCATTTTCTCTAATTTCATGACGTGCTTGACCAGGTGTGGGTTCCAAACTGGTGCTGCATACTCCAGTATGGGCCTGACGTACTCGGTGTACAGTGTCTTGAACGATTCCTTACTGAGGTATCGGAACACTATTCTCAGGTTTGCCAGGCGCCCATATGCTGCAGCAGTTATCTGGTTGATGTGTGCTTCCGGGGACGTGCTCGGTATTATACTCACCCCAAGATCTTTCTCCTTGAGTGAGGTTTGTAGTGTGTGTGTGTACTCACCTAGTTGTACTCACCTAGTTGTGGTTGCAGGGGTCGATTCATAGCTCCTGGCCCCGCCTCTTCACTGGCCGCTACTGGGTCTCTCTCCCTTCGTCATGAGCCTTATCATGCCTCTTCTTAAAGCTATGAATGGATCCTGCCTCCACTACATCGCTTCCCAAGCTATTCCACTTCCTGACCACTCTGTGACTGAAGAAATACTTCCTAACATCCCTGTGATTCATCTGAGTCTTCAACTTCCAACTGTGCCCCCTTCTTGCTGTGTCCCATCTCTGGAACATTCTGTCTCTGTCCACCTTGTCAATTCCTCTCAGTATTTTATATGTCGTTATCATGTCCCCCCTTACTCTCCTGTCCTCCAGTGTCGTCAGGTCGATTTCCCTTAACCTCTCCTCGTAGGACATACCCCTTAGCTCCGGGACTAGTCATGTTGCAAACCTTTGCACTTTCTCTAGTTTCTTTATGTGCTTGGCTAGGTGTGGGTTCCAAACTGGTGCTGCGTACTTCAGTATGGGCCTAACGTACACAGTGTACAGGGTTCTGAACGATTCCTTATTAAGATGTGTGTGTACTCACCTAATTGTACTCACCTAATTGTGGTTGCAGGGGTCGAGACTCAGCTCCTGGCCCCGCCTCTTCGCTGTCCGCTACTGGGTCTCTGCTCTCCCTGCTCCATGAGCTCTATCATACCTCGTCTTAAAACTATGTATGGTTCCTGCCTCCACTATATCTTTCTCTAGACTATTCCACTTCCTGACTACTCTGTGGCTGAAGAAATGCTTCCTAACATCCCTTTGACTCATCTGAGTCTTCAGCTTCCAGTTGTGTCCCCTTGTTTCTGTGTTCCCTCTCTGGAACATCCTGTCCCTGTCTACCTTGTCGATTCCCCGCAGTATTTTGTATGTCGTTATCATGTCTCCTCTGACCCTTCTTTCCTCCAGTGTTGTTAGTCCTATTTCCCTCAACCTTTCTTCATAGGACAGACCCTGAGTTGTGGAACTAGCCTTGTCGCAAACCTTTGCACTTTCTCTAGTTTCTTTACGTGCTTGACCAGGTGTGGGTTCCAGACTGGTGCTGCATATTCTAGTATGGGCCTGACGTACACGGTGTACAGTGTCTTGAACGATTCCTTGTTTAGGTAACGGAACGCTAATCTTAGGTTTGCCAGTCGCCCATATGCTGCCGCAGTTATCTGGTTGATGTGTGCCTCCGGAGACGTACTTGGCGTTATACTCACCCCAAGGTCTTTCTCCTTTGCCGAGGTTTGTAGCCCTTGTCCACCTAGCCTGTACTCTGTCAGCGGTCTTCTTTGTCCTTCTCCGATCTTCATGACTTTGCATTTGGTGGGATTGAATTCGAGAAGCCAGTTGCTAGACCAGATGTCAAGCTTGTCCAGGTCTGTTTGAAGTCCTGCTTGGTCCTCTTCCGATGTGATTCTCCTCATTAATTTCACATCATCTGCGAACAGAGACACTTCTGAGTCTATCCCATCCGTCATGTCGTTTACATATACCAAGAATAACACTGGTCCTAGGACTGACCCCTGCGGTACGCCGCTCGTCACAGGCGCCCACTGTGATACCTCATCACGCACCATGACCCGTTGTTGCCTCCCTGTGAGGTATTCCCTGATCCATTCCAGTGCCCTTCCTGTTATACATGCTTGTTCTTCCAACGTCTTTACTAATCTCATGTGAGGAACTGTGTCGAAGGCCTTCCTGCAGTCCAGGAAAATGCAATCAACCCACCCTTCTCTCTCTTGCCTTACCTCTGTTACTTTATCATAGAACTCTAGGAGGTTTGTTACACAGGATTTGCCTTCCCGGAATCCGTGCTGTCTGGTGTTTATTATCCTGTTCAGCTCGAGGTGCTCCACCATTCTTTTCCTGATGATTTTCTCCAGGACTTTGCACACTATACATGTGTGTGTGTGTGTGTGTGTGTGTGTGTGTGTGTGTGTGTGTTACTCACCTAGTTGTGGTTGCAGGGGTCATTTCACAGCTCCTGGCCCCGCCTCGCTTAAAGCTATGTATGGAACCTGCCTCCACTACATCGCTTCCCAAACTATTTCACTTCCCGACCACTCTGTGACTGAAGAAATACTTCCTAACATCCCTGTGATTCATCTGAATCTTCAACTTCCAACTATGTTCCCTTGTTGCTGTGTCCCATCTCTGGAATATTTTGTCTCTGTCCACCTTGTCAATTCCTCTCAGTATTATATATGTTGTTATAATGGTGGTTGCGGGGGTCGAGTCATGAATTACTATAAATCATTACAAAACTCGAAGCATATACTGGACACGCGAAGTGTTGTCACCTTAGTGTCTACACCAGGGTGACACCTTAGTGTCTACACCAGGATGTGGTTCGTACGTCAGTTTACGTGCGGCCAGCAGTAACAGCCTGGTTGATCAGACCCTGATCCACCACGAGGCCTGGTCTCATACCAAGCCGCGGGGGCGTTGACCCCCGAAAACCTCTCCAGGTAGTGTCTACACCAGGATGTCACTTTAGTGTCAACGCCAGGGTGTCCCTCTCCCTGTTGACCTGTCACTCTGTCTTGTGTGCGTTGTCATTATTGTCTTGGTGGGGTCAGTAACCCCATTACTCATTCCTGAAGTTAATCACCCAATTCTCCATCCAGGTAGTTAGTCAGCAAGCCAACCACCCAGCCAACCACCCAGCCAGCCAGCCAAGGGTGGTGGTGATGGAACCAGTGAAAGTGATGGTGACGGGGCAACGTGACCCGCCTGCCCCAAGTCTCCGTCTATCTGTCTGTCTGTCTCTGTCTCAGTCTCTTTCTCTGTCTCTCTGTCTCTGTCTCTGTCTCTCTCTCAAGGTTCCCTTGAAGGTTACCTCTGGAAGGTCTTTAGGTCTCCTCTGGAAGGTCTCCTTTGTGGGACTTTTTTGGGTATCCCATAGTTTTCGAATTTCTTACGAGACTACAAATTATTTAATTTTCTTAGTTCATGCCTCCCAGCATACATAAGGGGGATTACCAATAGACCCTTGTCTGTCTTCAAGAAGGCGCTGGACACACACCTGAAGTCAGTACCTGATCAGCCGGTCTGTGGTTCGTACGTCGCTTTACGTGCGGCCAGCAATAACAGCCTGGTTGATCAGACCCTGATCTACCACGAGGCCTGGTCTCAGATCGGGCCGCGGGGGCGTTGACCTGGGAAACCCTCTCCAGGTAAACTCCATGTATGACCAGGAAGGCTTTGATTCGGAGGTTGGACTGTGTTCTGCCAGCTGTAACAGCTTGCTTGATTAGGCTTTGATCAACCAGGAGGCCTAGTCTGCGACTAGGAACTGCCTCAAACCTACTTCTTTTCCAAAGCAGAGGAACTGACTACCCTGTGTCTACCTGTCCACTACCTCTATTGTCTCCAGTATTTGTCACCTCCGTTTTTCGACTGAAGAACCCTAATGAGCAGGCGAAACGTCTTGTAATAAAAATACCCACGAGTCTTATTCATCTGACGAAGAAGTAAGTTTGATCCAAGGAAAGGGAGGGGTGGAATTCAGTTCAGTTGCAGCAAGTGGACTTCACTTAGTAGCGACCAGTGAAGAGGCGGGGACAGGAGCTATGAATCGACCCCTGCAACCACAATTAGGTGAGTACCTGCATCAAGGCACCTTTTTAAAGGGTATACATATATACTTTACTAAGCAATAACGTCGCTCTGTTGTCAATAAGTTTATTTAGGCACAGGTACCCATAAGTACAATTATCATACATTGTTTAAATTACCCAGAATAACCCCTAAAAAACGTCCAAGTGACTTATTTATACCATGTACTACATGTACTTGTAGTAAATAAAGATATTATTAATATTATTTCCATTGGTGTCCCTAACAAGGATCATCGTTAAAGAATTTTTATATATGAATCTGTTTTTCCTATCAAGGACATAAACGATAAACATTTCACGATAAATTAATATTCCGCTATAATAATTTGTATTGCGGTGACAAGGAAGTGAGTTTATAAATATGTTTCCATGAAAACAATTATATACGTGATCGCTTTTACGTCTACACGTGTTGGTTCATTTTCTGAGGGGTGACATCTGCACCTGCGTTGGTGTGGTATATAGAGGTCTCGCTCTATCCCATGCCTTGAACATCAGTGATGTTGTTTTTTCTCTATTTTACCATATACCCTGGGACTTATGTCCTGATTATACACTATTATGCACTGCTTGTTGCTGCTGCTCAATTGGCTGCGGCGCCATACATCAGCTCCTTCTAAGCTTTGGGGAAAACCTTTTGTTGTTGACTCTTTTGATGTTTAGTGTGGGGTGTGAGATGCTAAGAAGTAAAATAAGTAAGTGAAAAGTAAATAAGTGAATAAGTAAGCTGATTTATGTACAGTTACCCAATTTATATATTGCAATTTTCATACATAACGTGTAAATTATCTAGGGTAATCCCCTTAAAGAAGTCAGTGATTTATTTCCCACGGGTCCTTTTATGAGTAAGTTTATTTCGGTACAGGTACACATGTACAATTATCATACCCATTAACATGTTTAAATTACCTAGGATAACCTAAAAAAGTCAAAGTTATTTATTTCCATTCTCCTAACTACGAGTTATATGAGTCCAGGTATAACCCCTGTGGTTTAGCGCTTCTATTTGATTATAATAATAATAATAATATGAGTCCTGGAAAATATTTCGCCTAAATACAGAAGGAAATTATATAAAAAAAATAAAAATACTTTATTTCTATAAAGTGGTTTACAGTTGGTATATAAAAGGTGTTATTGCTTCAGTTACAGTGCTGGTGCCCCGTGGCAAAGCTCTCGCTTTTGTCCGGGTTCGATTCCCGGCGAGGAGTAGAAACATTGGGCGTGTTACCTTACACCGGCTGTCCTTGTTCACCCATCAGTAAAATGGGTACCTGGGTGTAAGTCGACTGGTGTGGGTCGCATCCCAGGATAAAAATAACCTAGTTTGCCCGCAATGCTCTGCATTACAAACGGCTTTCTATATATTGTAGTATGTCAGCTATAGCCTGTATACCTTGTACATGTACTTGTAGAAATGAATATACTATTATTATTGTATTGTATTTCAGCTATAGCCAAATAACTTCCTGAATTTTCACCATCTCTGTTAAATCTCTCCACAATAATAGAATCTTTGAAATAATAAGTCATACTTTGGAAATTGTACCATTTATTCATTAGCTATCCTTCTTATTGTACAAATTATTGTAGGTAACTGCATAATAAATGCTGCTTCTTAATGGTCTATGTCAAAATGTAAAGTAAAATTTAAGCTTTAGGATTAGTGTGCTCAAAATGCATGCACACTAGTGGCTTTCAGTTGTGCCTCCCAATGTTTTATTACATGTAGACTACTCTATTTGCACTGTACAAAGAAATACAAATTGTATTGTATTTGCATTGTATTATAGTATTGTAATTTTATATTATTCCGAGGACTCCGGGGAAGAAGGGCGCAACGAGGCTTTCTGGGATTTTTCTTCCTTTGATAATTAAGTAAGTCAGTAAGTAAGTTCATTCAGCTACTTTTACGTAATTTTTGGATGATTATCATTGTTTGTACATAGTAACACATGAATAATTGAAGTGTAATGAACATTTTTTAGTGCTCAATTAATAACCCACATGGATAAAGAAACTCAGAGATTGATGATATTATTATTATTATTATTATTATTATTATTATTATTATTATTATATTTCGACCCTCTTCTAGGATCCTCTTCAGTATCTGCTGAAGATCGATATATACAGTAGTTTGTTGACCCCAATGGAAATAAGTCACTTTGACTTTTTTGGGTTATCCTAGGTTCTCTACACATGCTGCTATGTATGATAATCTATGTAACTGTATTTGTGTATACCTGAATAAACTTACTTATTCCATGTAGGTTATTATTGAGCATAGTAACATATGTTTAAATTACCTAGAATAACCCCAAAAAAAATAATTGACACTTTCATTAGGGTCTCTGATTGTGATAAGAATAATATTTTTAGCTTTCATTGATCAACTAAGATTATTTAGAGTTAATGAAGGATTTTTGGTGATTTGTTGGATATAATTCAGTTGTCTTGTGTAGTGTAGAGAAAATTTTGGTGTTGCATCTTGCCTCTTGACGTGTCCTCGAGGGAAGTTCCTTGGTGCTGGTGAGGGGCTCATGATCCAAGGAATTTGACCTATGCTTTCCTTCCTTGGAACGAACTTGACTGCTTCCCATTCCCCCAGGCGTTGTGTGACTTCCTATGGGTTTAGTGCTCCCCATTCATGCAATAATTATAATCTTGTATGCCTTGTTGCTGATGAAAGACTCTTGATCCATGGAACTGGAGTTAACAGCCTGGTTGATCAGACCCTGATCTACCACAAGGCCTGGTCTCAGATCGGGCCGTTGGGGCGTTGACCTGGGAAACCCTCTCCAGGTAAACTCCAGGTATGATTGCCTCTCATTCCCCAGAGCTGTCACACCTAAAGGTTTAGAGCTTCTTAAAAGCCAAAACCATATTTAGTGAACCAGAAGTTCATCTTAAACTTTTTAATGAAGCTTTTGAACTATGAACTAATAATGCAGAAATTCCTTATTACATTAAAGTATCTTTGTGACACTATGATTCACATTGAGTTTAATTTTAAAGTAGTGAGATTACCTTACCATTTAGTTTTGAAGTTTGTTTGTGGCTCTGATTGAAGATTTTCTTTGGATTATTTAACTTGGATATCTAGTACAGTGGACCCCCGCCTAACGAGCAAAATTCATTCCAGAAGCCTGCTCAAGTGCCATTATCGAACGAATTTACTTCCTTAAAAAATAATGTCACATAGGTTAGTCTATTTCAGACCCCAAAAAATACACTTCCACAAGCACTTACAATATTATACTTACATAATTGTACGATTTCCGGGGTGCTCGTTAGGCGGGGGTCCACTGTACATCCAAAATAACCTAATAAAGTCATGTCATCAATATGTCTAGCTTACGTATTTCCATTTTGGGGTCATTAATAATTTTCCCCAGGATGCTGCCCATAATAATCAGCTAAGATCCAGGTATACTTGCTTTCTGCTAGGTGAACAGAGGCAACAGGTGTAAGGAAACTTTACTACAGCTCACCTGGAGCAGGCAGTGCTGTTGTAAATACATGTTAAGATACTCCTAGAAATAAGTCTCATTACTTGAATTTATTGGGTTATCCTAGGTTAAGTACTACATTATTTGCTATATAAAGCCATTGTAAAAGTTTATTATTATGTTGGCCTCAATAAAAACTTTAACTGTTTCTCTTAACCTGGCAATAAGTAGGTACCTGGGTGTTCACCGGATGTTGTGGGTCACATCACAAGGAAAAGGACCAAAGAACCAGGTGTCCTGTAGCTTGATTGCAAAGCACACTCAACTCAAAAATTGAGGTCCGGGGTTTGATCCCCGGTATGGCTGGAAACATTAGGATGTGTTTTCTTAAGGCATCTACTGTCCATGTTCACCTATCAGTAAAATAGGTACCTAGGTGTTAGTCGACTGGTGTGAGTCACATACTGGGGACAGAATTGACTTAATTTGCCCAAAATGCTGTGCGTAATAAGAGGCTTTCTATATAGTAGTACGTATGTCATTGATGTACATGTACTTGTAGAAATAATTACAGTGGAACCTTGGTTTTCGTTTGCCCTGGTTTTCATCAAATTTGGTTTTCGATGACTCTTTTCGTCAAAATATTGTTCCAGTTTTCATTCGTCACCTTGGTTTTCGTCCGCTGTACCGAACGAGTCCGCCTGCCCGCGCCCAAACAAAGCATCCCGTGCACGCATTCTGAGTCAGACTGACTTTGTTTCTTGTTGAGTGAACATTACCCTGCACGTTCATATGAAACATTTTGTAATAATCGATTGTTTTTTGTGCTTGTTTATTGAGTGCGACTGCTATATAAGCCACCATGGGGCCAAAGAAAGTTCCGAGTGCCAGCCCTTTGATAAAGAAGGCGAGAAACATGATAGAATTGCTTCAGAGGAGGAGGATGAAGAGATAGGGGAGAATGTGCCTTCTTCAGTGATTAAGGACATTTGTGAAAAGTGGAGTGAGGTGCAAAGCTTTGTGGAGAAATATCACCCTAACAAAGCTGTTGCAAGCCATGTCTGCAACATATTCAACGACAATGCCATGTCCCATTTTAGGCAAATCTTAAAGAGACTCCAGAAACAGACCTCTCTGGACAGATTTTTTGTGCGACAGGGGTACAGTGACTCTCAAGCTGGTCCTAGTGCCAGTAAAAGACAAAGAAGGGAAGTAACCAAAGATAGGGACTTGATACCTGAAGTCCTTATGGAAGGGGATTCCCCTTCCAAACAATAAACACTCTCCCTCTCCCCTCCTCGCCGTCTTCCATATGCCAACAAGTCTTCAATAAAGGTAAAACTGATTTAAATGTTCATTTATCCATTAAAATTAATGCTTTATATTTATTTCTCATTGTTTTCTGTATGTAAAACTATAGTTATTCTCTATAAAATGTATTTTTTATTAATATTTTTGGGTGTCTGGAACGGATAAATTGGATTTACATTATTTCTCATGGGAAATATTGCTTTAGTTCTCGTCGAATTTGGTTTTCGTCGGACTCTGGAATGAATTAAAAATGAAAACCGAAGTTCCACTGTATTGTTATTGTTATTATTACGTATTATTATTATTTTTATAGTGGAAATATGCCACACCGTTTGGCTTTCTGGATTATCATGGACTGATGATCCAAATTGAGTCTTCAACTTATCCAAATTTGATGGCTTTAATTTGATGGCCCTTATTTCAAATCATACTCAGTGCAGAACATTGACGAAAGTGCCTATCATGGTAGTCCATAGTTGCATAGTTTTCCTCTATCCTGTTTATTATAGAATACAGTACACTACCATATAAACATTTAAAAATATATTACAAATGGTATAAAGGGTGTAAAGGTGACATTAAAAAAAATCTAAAGATGGTTGATACAAACCTACTACCAGTACAGTATTCTCCTCGCTTAATGACCAATTCACTTACCGACCTACTCTTAGGAATGGAACCCCATCGTTAAGTGAGGAGAGGTTGTATAGAGGAATTTATATAAATGTTTAAAAACCTGAGGTTAGGGTTCATTGTAATAATACAAGATTTTTTTGTCTTTTCTAGGGTGTTTGCCATATCAACCAATCCAGTATCCAATAGCAAAAGGTCTTATTATTTAGGAAGAAAGTCAGTAAATATTAATACAAAAAAAATTCTCTATTGGAAATAAAATTAATGCATGGCAGTGAAGAGATAAAGGTTTGATTAGAAAAAGTCTTCTGTAAGTTTTTAAAAAAATATGAAGCCAGAACACTTCAGTAGTAAGTTAATTGAAATTACACCTAGGAAAAAAATGTATGCAGCTCAAAAAAATAATTTAATAAGTCACATTCCATCAAATGAAAATGGACATTATGAAGCAACAGATGTTTCACAAGTTTCAAGGAAGAAGAAATGGAAGTGGAGGAAAACCAAGAAACATGATAAATCAGGGAAGATGAATAATGAGAACTGCAGTGGAAAACCAACCAACCAACCAGGCAAAAGAGCTCTTGATGACAGTTGTTCTTCGTTGCAGCCATCAAAGAGGAAGAAAAATAAGAATAAAATTGTTTCTGCAGAAGATAACGCAGTAGGAAACATGCAAGGGCCAAAAACAGTAGTTATTGGCAAAACACCCAATGACTATTCAGCTAATTGGAAGCAACTCCAGAAGGTAATGTTAAAAAAATTATTTTCTGCTTGGAAATATATTTTACATGTATTTTCTTGTTTGACAGAATATGGTACGTAAAGTAGTTATCCTGTTTACCTTTGTCGTACTGGCAAAGATAGGAACAGAATTACCACATAATCATAAGACAGAATATATTTTGCTTGTAATGAGGCAAAAATAGTGTGTACACTACAATAAAGGCTTTCTTTTTTGTGGGTGTCTTGTGTAGTAAAACTTTGATTTCACTGATTTTGATTTAAAGGATTTTGGATTTAATGGGCAAAATCTGTGGCCGGACAATATTTGGAAGCACCAGACAGAGTCTGTCGGATTCTGAATTGTTTTTTATTTTTATGGTCCACTAGGTAAATTTATTTTGGATTTAATGGAAAAGTCTGTGAATTCAGAATTGTCTATTACTGTTGTGATTCATTGTTACAGTCATGGAAAAATATTCTCATAATTTGTATTGCAGTCGGCTTTAATGGACACTCCCCCATCCGTCCATTAAATTGAAAGTTCATGGTATTGTGTTTAAGTTATACAGTATGTTTGTTTTATGCAATAATACATTAATTAAGGTAAGATTTGTTTGGATTTTTAACTGTACTTACTTGATTTTGTTTGTAAAGAAATTATATACAGAGTTCAAAGTTTCTAATTCATCAAGTGATAAACAGATGTGGTTTACCATATGTAAAGTACATATTGGAGTGTATTTTTTCATAAATACATACTGTATACAGTGAATTTTAAAAACCATTTAGGTAGTGCCTAATAACAGTGCTAAAAATTGGTCACAAATACATACAGAGTAAAATGTTGATATAATGGCCCTCATAAATAATTGACAAAATCTGCTGGGTAAGTTGATTTTAGAAATGGATAAAATTTGTGTCCTTAAAAATTGTCCATTGATTACAGAAGTGTCCATTACTGTTACAGTCTGCTGAGTAATTTGATTTTTCAAAGAACTGAGAAACTAAATTAGTTACAGAATTAATTTGGGCCCCCTCAAAGGAGGTTCCTTTGAGGCTGATGAGGGGCTCTTAATGTAGGAAATTGGATCTGTGCTCCAGTTCCCTGAATTGAGCCTGAATAGCTTCCATTCCCCCCTCCACAGGTGCTGTATAATCCATATGGTTTTAGCGCTTGACGCAGCAGGCATGCGTGAGCGTATTTGATAGGAGTGAATGGAGACAAATGGTTTTTAATACTTGACGTGCTGTTGGAGTGTGAGCAAAGTAACATTTATGAAGGGATTCAGGGAAACCGGCAGGCCGAACTTGAGTCCTGGAGATGGGAAGTACAGTGTCTGCACTCTGAAGGAGGGGTGTTAACCCTTTGGGGGTCCAAGGGGTCTCTCTGAAACTCGTTCTCAGGGTCCACGAATTTAAAAAAAAAAAAAAAATTATTTTTTCTTATGAAATGATAGAAAATCTTTTTCCGATCATAACGCCACAAAAATTATGAAAGTTGATCGAAAAGTAACGGAATTATGCTTTCGCGAAGTTAGCGGTATTCATGACATTTACGCATCGGCGATTTCGCCCACTTTGAGCCCTATTTTCGGCAAATTCCTACGTGTCAGTCTACTAAAATTATAGCTATTTCGCTAGAACTCCATTTCTTCTATCGATTGAGTACAAGAAACCGCCTATTTACCAATTTCAACTACCCAAAATAGTGGTCAGAAAATGGCAATTTGGCCAATTTCACACAAATTTCAAACGATGCCAATTTCAAAATAGGGTCCAGAATAAACAAGGCAGACATTCCTGGCACTAAAATAACATCTTCTCTGTTCATTAGTCACGTCTCCAGGCGCCTCTTACATTACTTTTGCTTTCCATTTTGAATTTTTATTCTCACAAAAAATAGAAGATTTACTGTTATGTATACAACTGCATCATTGTAAAAATGGTATAAATAATATCAGCGCACTTGTGCAAGAATATTAGACTCTCCAGTTGATGTGTATTGGACACATGGTGTGATTTGTTTACTCTTGAACATCGACCAAAATCGAACATTTTCGCTACATTGCTCTCAGTTTTAAGGTACTTGTCGTCGTGAAACCAGTCAAAATTATCTCTATTTCTGTAATATATCATCTATTCTATAAAATGAGACTAAGAAAACGAGAATACAAGTATAAATACCATATGAAAATAGACTGCAAAGTCGCTGTTTTAAACCAAAAGCACGGTCAGAGTTTTTTTTTTCTCATTATGCACTGTGTGGTGCAGGAATTTTTTTATACTGCGCACACTGACTGCACAGACCCATTCTATCACATCTAAGCCTAACAGCCTGTTTCTGCTTGATTTGAGGGCGCTAGAATTTAGGCGTACTAGTACGTCAATAACCACAGTGCGTAAAACGTACTTGTACGACCATAACCCCGAAAGGGTTAATGTTGCAGTTTTATAACTGTAGTGTAAAGCACCCCTCTGGCAAGACAGTGATGGAGTGAATGATGATGAAAGTTTTTCTTTTTCGGGCCACCCTGCCTTGGTGAGAATCGGCCAATGTGTTAATTAAAAAAATAATAAAATAATAATAATAATAATAATAATAATACAGAATTGATGTTTACTGTTACAGTCATGGCAAAATACAGTGGTACCTTGGGTTATGAGCTTAATTCGTTCCAGAAGGCTGTTCGAGTGCCGATACCAAATGCATTTGTTCCCATAAGGAATAATGTAAATTAGATTAATCCGTTTCAGACCCCCAAAAATACACTTACAAAAGCACTTACAAAAATACACTTACATAATTGTTCGAGTTGGGAGCTGTTTGTATGCCGAGGTACCATTGTATTCTTACTCTTCAGATTTACCAGACAGTCTGCATTACTGGACACCCTTTAACCCCAATTAGTTCATTAAATTAAGGTTTTGCTGTACAATAATTTACATAAGAGTGAGTAAGGATTAGGTTATTGCTTATTAAAACTGATATGAAATATTTTAAGAGATAAGATAGATGTTAATGTTGCAGTTTTATAACTGTAGTGTAAGCATGCCTCTGGCAAGACAGTGATGGAGTGAATGATGATGAAAGTTTTTCTTTTTGAGGCCAACCTGCCTTGGTGGGAAATGGCCGATGTGTTAATAAAAAATAAGATAGATGTGAAGACAGGAATAATGTATATCCATGAACAAGTTGTAATATATTTACAGTATAATGACTAATGTTTTTAGTGATGTACCATAACTGCCCGGTGGGGTCTGATAAAGACCCCACTGGGCATAGTGGTTTGTGCTGCCGCTTTCACAATGAGCATAGGGTGCAAAATAATCTAGTCGCTCACCCGGCTTAGTAAAATTATCTTAACTCCTTAAAATAACAATAAAATACTGTGCAGTATTAGTGAAGAGAGAGGTATAAATGACCTTTTCTTGAAATATTAAGTTTTGTTAAGTTAATGTACCATTGATACTCATTTCAGATTATTGATAAAGAAAAGGAAAACCAAACCAATGGAAAAATCTGCAGTGGAGAAGACAAAGTCAGTGAATACAAAAGTAAAGATTGTAATAAAAATGGCAGTATTAGGAAATACAATGAGAAAATTAAAGAGAGCAAGCCTGTAATTAACAAGAAAAAGAAACAAGCTGAGAAAACAAAGACAGAGAAAAAGGTGGATATCTGGTTTGATAATATTGATCCAATACTTCTTGGAGAACCAGAGGAAGAGAGTGAAATGGAAAATTGCCAAAGAAAAGCTAACGAGCAGATGGATGATGTTGAAACTGCCACGGCTCTTGTGAAAACTAAGTCTTTTGAAGGGTATGTTATATATTTTCTTGTTACGGTTTTTATAGTGCTTTATAATTACATAATACTGTATGACTGGTTGAGAGATTGATATTTTTGCTTCATGAAATTTGATTGTTTCTTCTTATATGCATCATGTTACAGTACGGTCTTTGCTTTTTGTTGATTATTTTACTTTTTCTGGTGTTCACTCTGTTTTTTATTTTTAGGATACTGTATGTGTTTTAATTTCATATTATTTTTTCTTTAGTATTACAAAAGCAGTTGCTATGGACTGTGAGATGGTGGGCGTTGGAATGAATGGTCAGGAGTCCATATTAGCAAGGGTGACAATTGTCAACCACTTTGGTAAAGTGCTATATGACAAATTTGTCAAACCCACAGAAGAGGTTGTAGATTACCGAACAAAGGTGTCTGGAATACGGCCGTCTGATTTAGAAGGAGGTTAGTTATATTTTGTCTCTCTCCTTAAAGTCTACCTTTGGCTTAATGATTTTCATCATAGTGTGTCCTATCATGAGATATATATTTCAGTGAATATATTGATTTGTTTTAATAGTAAAAACCCAGATTCTTCAAGCCCTTGCATGTTTGGTATCATTTTAATCTAAATATATGTACCTTGTATTAAGATGAATTATTGATGTTTCCCTAAACCAATTTATTGGCAGAATATTTTGTGTTGAACTTGAAATAGATTCCTCCGGTTTCATTTTTTAACACAGTGGCAATCTCCCACCAAAGTGGGTGACCCTCCTCAAAAAAGTACTTTCTGCACAATTCTTGCCAGCATTGTACAGATATCACAACTCAAATAACCCTCCAAACTGCAACATTCCTACCCTTCCAGAGAGCAGTCATTGTAATTCCCACTTCCAGAACTCCTGTCTGGCTAACCAGTTTCCTGAATTCCTTCATAAATGTAACTTTCTCACACTCCAACAACACTTCAAGCCAAGAAAAGCACTTGTCTCCACTCATTCCAATTAACATACTCACACATGCTTATTAACCTGTTAACTATCTGTTATTTGTTAAGTTATCTGCCTACTTGATGTTCAGACCCTAGCATTCAAAACCTTGTTTACCCCTCCCTCTTACCTTTCCTGGGATGGCCTCTACCTCTCCTTCCTTCCACCCCAGATTTAAACATCAGTGTCTTATCATAGTTTCTGTGTAAGTCTAATACCAAAATTTCAGACAGGTACAGTATGTCCGGCACCAGAATAGTTTACATCCAACATCAATAGTAAATCTCTGAAAAACTTCATTGAGGCTTAATTTTTCATTTGGATATTGTTGAGTAAAACTTTGACAAGGTGTCTGTAATACACTTCACACAGATTTTGACTTCACTCTGGTCGAGATGATTCAACCATTTTAGTTATAGTACAGGCAAATAAAAAATATTATAATCAGTATACTCTACTTTTGAAATTACTAGTTTCTGAATGACTGAACTGTTCATCTGAAATTATGGAATTTCCCAGAAGCAACTAGGAGTTAAGGATGCTGGTAGAATTATAGCTTAATAGTAACTGGAATTGCAGAGGGAATGACCAAAAATGTTATCCTTGGAGGCAAAGAGGAAAATGTATGAGTGTATAGTGGTATCAACACTCTTAAATGGGTGTGAAGCATGAGTTGTGAATGCTGCAACTAAGAGGTTGGAGGCAATAGAGATGTGTCTGAGGGCAGTATGTGGTGTGAATATACAGAGAATTTGTAGTTTGAAGATTAGGAGGAGGTGTGGAGTTAGCAACCCCTCCTCAGCCCAGATGGCTGAGGAGGGGTTGTTGAGGTGGTTTGGTCATTTAAAGAGGGTGGAGCAAAATAGGATGACTTGGAGAGTGTATAAATCTGTAGTGGAGGGGAGGCAGGATAGGGGTTGTCCTAGGAAAGGATGGTGGGAGGGGGGTAAAAGAGGTTTTGTGTGCAAGGGGCTTGGACATACAGCAGGCATGTGTGAGCGAGTTACATAGGAGTAAGTGGAGACAAATGGCTTTTGGGACCTGATGAGCTGTTGGAGTGTGAGCAACGTAATATTTTGTGAAAGGATTCAGGAAAACCAGTTAGCCGGACTTGAGCCCTGGAGGTGGGAAGTACAGTGCCTGCTATTTGGAGAGACATCTAAACTGTCATATCTGCGCACCTCTGGCAAGACAGTGATAGCGTGAATGATGGTGAAAGTGTTTATTTTTTTGGGTCACCCTGCCTCGGGAGATGGCCAGCGCTTTAAAAATAATAATAATTGAAGTCAGTATAGGCAAGTGTATTTGGAAATTTGATGTGCTGTTGGAGTGTGAGCGTGATAATATCTGAAGGGAAATTAGAAGCTGAACTTGAGTCTTGGAGTTAAAAAGTGCCATGCTTGTATTTTGAAGATTGATTGTGGATGTTATAGTTTGGTTTGTTTTCTCTTCATTGTATATTCTGTGTTAAGGATTATTAATATGATGCAAATTGTATAATTTATTTATCTTAGATAATATACATTTTATTAGTGTGCAATTATTTTCAGGTGTTGAGTTTTCCACAGTGCAAAAGGAGGTGTCTGAATTGCTTGCAGGACGAATACTGGTGGGCCATGCTGTGAGAAATGACCTGAAGGTCCTTTTTCTCTCTCATCCACGGTCAGACATTAGAGATACATCAAGGTATGCTGTTTACAGTTAACTTATTGGCTGCTTTTCATCAGTGCAGGATAACCCAAAGAATAATACATTCACCGTCACTAGTGTTCTAGGTGACCTCTCAGGAGGGAGCAGACACCATGATGCAGTACTTCACTGACCCTTAACCCTTTCAGGGTCCACAGGCCCTCTCCGAAACTCGTGCTCAGAGTCCCAAATTTTTCGGAAAAAAAAAAAATTCTTATGAAATGATAGAGAATATTTTTCCGATCACAACGACACCAAAAATTATGAAATTTGATCGAAAACTAACGGAATTATGTTTTCGCGAAGTTAGCGGTATCGATGACATTTACGCATCGGCTATTTCGCCCACTTTGAGCACTATTTTTGGCAAATTCCAATGTTTCATTCTACTAAAATTATAGCTATTTCGCTAGAATTTCATTTGTTCTATCAACTGAGTACAAGAAACAGCCAATTTAACAATTTCAACTACCGAATAAGGTGGTCAGAAATTCGCAATTTGGCCAATTTCACACAAATTTCAAAAGATGCCAATTTCAAAATAGGGTCCAGAATAAATGAGACAGACATTCCTGGCACTTAAATAACATTTTATCTGTTCATTAGTCACGTCTCCAGGCCCCTTTTACATTACTTTTTCTTTCCATTTTGAATTTTTATTCTCGCAAAAAATAAAAATTTACTGTTATGTATACAACTGCATCATTGTAAAAATGGTATAAATAATATCAGCGCACTTGTGCAAGAATATTAGACTATCTAGTTGATGTATTGGACGCATGGCGTGATTTGTTTACTCTTGAACATAGGCAAAAATCGAACATTTTCGCTACTTTGCGCTCAGTTTCAAGGTACTTGTCATCGTGAAACCAGTCAAAATTATCTCTATTTCTGTAATATATTATCCATTCTATCAAATGAGACTAAGAAAAGGAGAATACAAGCATAAATACCATACGAAAATAGACTGCAAAGTCGCTGTTTTAAACCAAAAACACGGTCAGTTTTTTTTCCTCATTATGCACTGTGTGGTGCAGGATTTTTTTTAGACTGCGCACACTGACCACACAAACCCATTCTCTCACATCTAGGCCTACCAGCCTGTTTCTGCTTGATTTGAGGGCGCTAGAATTTAGGCGTACTAGTACGACCAAAACCCTGGCACGTAAGCCGTACTAGTACGGCCGAAACCCTGAAAGGGTTAAAGCAGGACTTACTGACCCATAAAACAGGCGCTTTACTTTCTCAACATCCAAAATTCACTTGTATCTAGCTGGTTTCCCTAAATTCCTTTATAGATTATTGCTTGTCCAGCAAACAGCCACACTAGAAATGCATCATGGTAGCTGTGGATGAAAAAAAAAATAACATTTTAGTTTGTTCTCCACCACACATGACCTCATGATATTTTCCTGTGTAAATTCTTCACGTTCCTTTTCCAGAATGCTAATTACTGTCAGTCACCATTCTCTTCATATGTCCAAACCATCATTTAACATTTTTCTTTAACCCTCATGAGAAAACACTTAGATATTTTATTGCAGAAACCTTTTATACCTGGAGTGAAAAAGGCCCCAGGACTAAAATATTTCCCAAATAAAATGTCCTAAGTGTTTGCTGATGTTTCTCTAACCATATGAAATTCAGTAGTAGTAAAGAGGGGCCAAATTAAAAAAAAAAAAATTGCAAATGGCCTTGTTTACCATTTCAAGTTTGCTAATATTGTATAACAAACATTTACTGTGACCATGAAGTAGTAGTTTCATTAATCTTGTGGTAACCAGACTTACTTGGGTAATATATATTTTCACTTTTTTATTTACACTGCTTTATGTAACAAATTGTACCTCAGCAATTATAGTGAACAGTGAAGACGATATGAGAGATAGGAGGGTGCTGACAAGAAAGTAAGAGGAGATGGTGGTTTTTAGAAGGATGGAAGGGAAGAGGAGGAGGAGGAGAAAGAAGAGTAGAAATACTGAAAGGTGGACAGGGGAGAAGAAATACATGAGGGAAAAAAAAGGGAAAGGAGAAGAAAGGGGAGGAGAAAGAGGAAAATGAGATGAGCAGAAGAGGAAAATAGGAATGAGAGAATGAGGAAAAGGATGATAGAATAGTATGACTAAGAAGAAAAGTTGATGACAAGAAGAGGAGGAGGAGGATAATGGGAGAAAGACAAAGGAACAGGTGATGATGAGTAGGATAGCTATAGGAAGAAATGAAGGAAACTTATTTGAATTTTATTTTGTCTCTGGTTGTAGATACAAGGGTTTTCGTCGGCTGTTTGGTGGAGCAACTCCAAGTCTGAAGAGGCTGACACAAAAAATTATGGGTGTTCAAATCCAAAGTGGCGAGCACAATTCAGTAAGCTTTTTTGTTTCTTATTTTGTGATGTTATTAACTCTTTCCAAGTTAGGTAGACATGTTCTTTGTAAGTAAATAAAATTGGTTTGTGTATTTTTTGCAGTCCACTGTATTGTATGAATAAATATTTTTCTTTGCCAAACAAAAAAAAAAATTTTTTTTATTTTGCTAGGTATTCTCTAAAATATATAATATAAAAATACAGTGGTACCTCGGTTAACGATGGTCCCCAAACTCGCCCTTTTATGTAAGTTTATTTTTTTAAATGCTTTTGTAAGTGTATTTTTGAGGGTCTAAAAGGACTAGTCTATTTTACATTATTCCTTATGGGGATAAATTAGTTTGGTAATGGCACTTGAACAGCATTCTGGAACGAAAAAATATCGTTAACCGAGGTACCACTGTATAATTTTTGTAGACTATTTTATACCTAATCATAATAATCTCTATCTTTGCAGATTCAAGATGCACAAGCTACTATGCGCCTGTACACGCTACATCGAAGAGAATGGGAAAAACTAAAATCTAAGAAAAAAAGAAAGTTATCTGCAAAAAAGAAAGTCTCCACCAGTGTGACAGAGATTGAGTCTGAGACAGAGTCCCAGTGATAGTGAAGAACCATTGGACATACATGATCATTCTACACTCTTATTTTATGCTGCAGAATTTGTTTTCCCTGGAACATCATCAGGAAATCAGGTTACACTTAACCTTATTTACTTTTGTTTGTATAAATAGTATAGCACTGTCATGCCTGATGAAAGTGTATTTGTTGGGTGACTTCGCAGTGAAGGTAATTGAGAAGTAGTCATTTGTAACAGCAGTGTAAGAGAGATTCCATAAATTATTCAACACAGGAAAGGGTGAGCTGGATTTTAAAAAAAATGTGGTATGACTGTATCTTTTTTTTTTATAGTCCCTATTGTTTCCATTCCTTTTCCACTGCTATTTTAGACTATGTACAAAAAAAAAGTTGCCAGATAATACTGGATACCGAATGATCAATTGCCGTAAAATTAATGATCACAAATAACCTGTACTTAGGAAGCTAATGACAATGTTTTGGTTTGTCCTGGACCTTTGTCAAGTTACAACTGAGTGAGAAAAAGCAGAGACATCCAAGAAACATGATGGGATGAGGGAGGGGAAAGAATGGAATCGTGATTAATAGTAACAGTAGTAGCAGTGGTCTGTATGACCCTTGTGGGTTTAGCACTTAGTTTTGTTTGTAATAATAGTAGTAAGTGCAGGTTATCTGTGACTTTTTATTCTAATCGTTAATCTACTTTATAAAGATCTTGCATACTTCAGCATGCAACCTACAGTCACCATAATCTTAATTATTTATTTCCTTTGCGTGTTATGGAATCCAGACAATATGGACTTTAACAAAAGGTGCTGTGAATGAAGGAAGTGCTTGATTCATATTCAGGATGGTTCTCCACAGACTATTTACTTCCCTCAATCTGACTTCCTTTTCTGCTTGCTGTTTGTTTCTTTTTCCATTCCACCCTAGGAGGTATGGATGATTCAAATTTGTCCCTCTTTTCTCTTTCCAAAGTTTTGTATTTTCTGCTATGGATAAGTTCTTCCTCTTTTTTAAGGATTTTCAGTTGCATTTACATGCTACTGCTGTGTACACTAATGGCTTTACACCCTCTGTTGTAGGATACAAGTTTTTCTGGATGATGTGATAAAAGGACTTTTACCAGATATTAATATATTAAAGGCAGAGTTATAAGCACTTCTTGCAGCTGTTATCCACATTGTTCCTCTTCCCATTGTAATCTCTGACTCATTGTGCATTAGAGGAGAGGGTCTTCTGAGCTTTGACTCCTCACCCCCCATTGTTCTCTCCATTCAACACTATGTGGCATCTTCAACAAGCTTAGACATTTTCTCTTGCTGGGTCTCTGGTCATTTTGGTGTTCAGGGTAATGAAATTTCAGACTCCTTTGCATATTATATGGTTCAGGTCCTATCACTCTCTTAAGGGGATGAGCAATTTCAGACTTTTTTTTAGTTTTGTCCTGAAGGATTCAGAATCACTGGCAATGTCATTAATTTAGGGTAAAGAATAATAAGGTGTTATTAATCAAACTACAGTTGGATAATTTATTAAAGGCATAAAACTGGTACAGTGTTTCACTCAGAGGTGGACTTTATCAAATAAATAAAACAGTGAGGGAAAAAATGCAGTTTATATTGGGCATCCAGGGTGTAACTTTTTAAAAAATGGGTTTAACAAATGTGAGTGAAAGGGTTAGATTTTAGCAAGGGCCAGTTTATGTGTTAGTAGAGTAAACCCTTGATATAATGGAGGTTATAATGGAGCTCATTATAACAGAACTCATTGTAATGGACTTTCAGAATAATAGGCCAAATCCACTGGGTAAATTTAACTTTTACCTACTTAATTTTTAATGTTTATTACAATATAATGGTAAATTGCATGTACAGTACTATATTATGTAAACATTACAGTACTTAAGGGCTGTTCATGCTATTTTCTAACAGTTTGATTTAATGGTCACTTGGATAATCCCTCCTATTAGTCCATTATATTGAAGGTTTACTGTACAAGAAGTTGCACTGCAAGAGGCCTACTGGCCCACGCTAACTTTCCTTTGTTCCCTCTTAGAACAAAGACAACTTAGCATGAGCCAGTAGGGCTGTACTGTAAAGACTTACATTTATACATACAAACTAATCCTACTGACATCCAACCCTTCTCACTAATATACCGTACTTGTCAAGCCCATTTTTAAAGCTGCACCTGACCACACACCCTGGATGCCCAGAATAAGCTGTAATTTTTTTCAAAGCCCACTTGTGGGTGGAATGCTGTAAAAAAAAAAAAATTTCATTGTCTACCCACAGTTGAGTACTTTAAACTTCTGTTTTCATCTCTGTTGAGTTCAGGAAATGATTCTTGCACAACTCTTATTGGTCATGCACCTCAAGGAAGGTGCCTTGATTTTAATGAGGGACTCTTGGTTCAAGAAACTAGACTACTACTTCTCGTGGATCAAACCTGAATGCCTCCCAGGTACTGTACAACCCCTAGGGGTTATACAGCATCTGGGAAGCATTCAGGTTTTTAATGCTTCCAGTAGTTAAAAAATTGATTACTCAAGACTCAAATAGCTATCGTATAGAGAGGTGCCAGTGCCTCTGTGTAATTTGTCAGGTCTTTGTGACAGTTCAGCATCATTTGATTCTTTGTATCATTTATCAAAGAGGATGTAGAATTTATTTCCTGTCTTTTTCAGTACCTGGATGCACTCACTTTGCCTACTCTTCTTTTTGGAAAACCTTACATTCAGTGCTGAAAGGCAGAGCACATTCATATGCACTTTGAGTGAAAGTGACTTGTACCAAATTTGAATATTTGTTAGCTTGCAAGTTCGCCTTTTACACTACTTACCTTATCTATAAAGCACTGCAAGACTCACTGCATTATGTGTATGGGTTTGTCACATTTTGCAATTTTAAAAGTTAACCTGCTCTTCTTAGTCATGTTAAGCACCAGTCTTACTCCTAATTGAGTATACTACAGTCAGTATACCCAAAAGGATATACTGGACTATAGTATACCCAATGCTTTACCTACATTCAAAACAAAACAAAAAATTAAAACAATCTTGATCATGGAAAATACGTAACATATTTGTTAATCCCTCGTACATTTTATGTTTGTTTAAGTATTATCTTGACATTTGTTTCCATTAATTCCATACAGTACAACATTTATGCCTTCCATACTTAAGCATAAATGTTCATACCCTCAAGACTGTCAATCACCCGAGTAGTGGAAGGAAAAAAGTAGAATATAAACATAATTACAATTTATTAATTTACATTTTATACATATATGTCTTTCACTTGGAAGATCTAAACTAATTGGAAATACATACATGAATAACATGCTTAATTTAGCATTAAAATTTTTACCTATAGAAGATCAAACATTTCTTCATACTACATTATCTGAACTTGAAAGAAGTACATTTTCATTCTGCTAAAGCTTGTTAATGTACACTGTAGAGAAGAATCAAGTCTAGTTAGTGTAGTTATCAATCCACAAGCACTTTCCTAATGTGTGGCATCTCAGTTTGATATGTGAACTTGTTAAAACATTAGAATTAACAAGATTTAGCTTTCATTTACATAGCTGGTACAAACAACATATGACAACATTGTATAAGAGCACATTAATATTTTTAATGATACCAGTGTACACAAAGATGTTAGCTCATTTGTGATGAGCCATACTAAATGTTATTTTTTCCTGTCTTTGGATGTCATGAACAAATTGTACATTTTAATTTCAAACAAAATTGACATGAAATAAATGGGATATACATAAATTATATGTAATTTTAATCCCATTCTTTATTTATACAGTGCAGGAAATTCAGAAGAAAAAAAATCTTGCTTGTAAAGTATAACACTTGTACCACAAGGAATCCAGTTTTTGCCCCTTTACAGTAGCATACTTAACCTTGTACTTTAACACTAAACAAGGGGACAGCTTTTCAAATGATAATGGGATTAAAAAAAAACAGTGTACAAGTCCCTTATTTGTCATACTGTACATGTTTCAGTGTTAGGGGGCCCTTCAGTTGTCACTGATTTAAAAAGGGCCAGGGACTTTAAATTTTAGTGAACTATTTTGATATGCAACCTTCATACTTGTAAGAAATATGAGGAATATGTCTTATACAGTATGATATTTTGATGTGTACACTGTAATAAGGACTATTAACCATTATAGACCCTGTACATATCCCAGCAACATCTAGAGTACATCAACATTTGGATGCGACTGCATATTATATTGGGAAAGTGAATTCCACATATGCATAAAACTATCAGCTGTCACAACCTCCTTATGGGCTACTCTAAACCACAGCTAGTGAGGTGCCAGACCCATCATATACAGTATCTAAGAGTCTAAAATTAAATTAATAGAGAATTAGTTTTGTTACACAAACCTAGCGGATTTCTAGCTCAGCCCAACAGTGGTAACAAGGTCTCAAGGAAATTATTCAAATTTTTGTATTTTAATGCATCCTAAAGCAGTGCTGTATGACCTTGTGGGTTTAGCACTTAGTTTTGATTATAATAATGCATTCTAAATGTATTTAAATATACAGTTCAAGAAAATAAAAAATTCCTTTGATTCTTTGTAATTTTACTTGTATGAAAGCAACCTAACATCTAGCATCTAATTGTTACTAAGTGAACTGGTGGACGTATTTCCTTCTAGAATGTAAATAATACAAGGGATAATGGTCGAAAATGTTGTTTATCTCCAATTTTTGGGTTTGCAAACTGTTCCAGCCACTCTGACTTGTTTCAATTAAGATTACATTTCAACGAGCTTCATTTTAAATATCCAACCAGAGATAAAAAAAAAACATTTGTATTAATGTTAGTAGAATTACCAACAAGGACAAAAGGACACAAGGCAACTAATGTGACATTTTATTGTGGCTTTATCAAGCCACAAATGGTTTGATAAAGCTCCTGGAGAGTGAAACGTTGCCACAATAAAATGTCACATTAGGTGCACTTGTGTCCTTTTACCTAAAAAATTATGGTATAACCACACAAGATTGTCAAAATCAGACTCGATAACTGGTGGCAACTTGCTATCTAACAAAGTTTGCAGAATTCTGTATGGTACAAGATGTCCATTTTACTCTTGAAATGTCTTGACCATTGTGGGCAGAGTCAAAAATTGCAAAATATTTTAACAATTTAAATGCTCTATTTTGTATATAGTAAATTCACTCCATCACAGTTACATATACGGTATAGCCAATGATGGTCTACGGTACTGTAATTTCCATCATTGTATTCCACTTTCATCATATGATTATATTTTGTATCATACACATTAATATAGATACTGTGTAGGCTACACTAACAATTGTTTTAGTTCATGCTACATATTATAATATACTATGTATATCCAAGTGCTAACAAGTGTAAGAAGGGAATTCTTAATAAAGACTAAATGAAAATACACAAATATCAATCACCCTGAAAGAGCGGACATTCTGACAAATATGGAATGATCTATCATGTTTCTATGTTTTAAAGTCAAAAATAATGAAATCTAAAAGAAAAACCTCATCAATTAGGCAAGATAAATTAGGTATTTCAATATTTTCTTGTGCATTGGTATCATTCACGGTACATACAGTATTCGTTTGACTTTTTACTTTCCTTGCAAAATTTGTCTTGTCCATTATAAAGCAGCCTACAGTTAATAATGATATAAAGTATTTGCCATTGCAATTAACACCACTGTCAATATTGTTTCTCCAAGCTACACTGATTAACATATCTAAATATGAACTCAACAAACGAGTGTTGAAGAGTGAATATGTTTAGACAGCATAACGTTAACATTAGTGCTGAAGTACAGTCCTTTGTTAAGATTTGATATAAAATACAATCATTACACATGCACAGTGTAAGGATATTTTCTTTCATGTTCAAACTTTTGCTCAATAAAGTTGGGAGGGACTCTCAGCTGTCGTATATGAGTGCCTCTGCAAAGACAGTGATTATGTATGAGTGAGGTGAAAGTGTTGAATGATTATGAAAGTATTTTCTTTTTGGGGATTTTTTCTTTCTTTTTGGGTCACCCTGCCTCGGTGGGAGACGGCCGACTTGTTGGGAAAAAAAAAAATGTCTCATTTCAGTTCAGTCCTTGATATCAGAGAGTGCAATACTACAATACATGTATATTCTAACTTTGGCATGATTAAAGCTGGTCTTTTTTTATCTCAAGACCCTTGCTCGCCAAACCTTTCTCACTAGGGCAGTGGTAAATTCAACTGTTTAATTAATCTTTGTTAGTAGAATACGGTTCATTAAGAACCTTTACTTTGGAAAGGAACCTTATGATGATGTCTATCCAGTGTGGACCATTGTTACTTGACAATCGTCCACAACGGACTGAAACGTCATCATATGGTTCCTTCCCAAATGCAGGTCTTTTGTGAATTATTCCGAATACGATATTGTGGCTTTTTATTTTCCAGTGCAGTACTGTGCTTGCACCAACAAGCTGGAAGCAAGTTTTTTTCATACAGGTACAGTACTGTAAATGTTCTACATTTTTTGTTTTTGTTTTTTTAACACGTCAGCCCAATAAAATAAAGGAAAATACCGTGCATACAATACTTATTATACCATGTAGAAATGAGACTTATGTTGGGGCAATGTGTGATGTTTAAGTTGAGGAAAGGTTAAGATGTGTATATGACCAATAAGGTGAATAATAATGAAACTAAACACTATACCCGATCCAGGAAAGTGAAACTTTGGGAAGATGCCCTAGTTTACAAAAATTCTTTGTAGTTAAGAAAAAAAAAACTGGGAGCAGCTGGTTAATGTAACTAAAGTTGACCAAATCTTGCCTATAGCTGCACATACAGTATTTGTATTACCTACTGTATGTATTGTCTTACATTCCTCAAATTCATAAATGATATGGGGTTTGGCATTAAGAAAGTACTTGAATGATTTCTGGGTGCTGATTTTTTTCATTGGTTTGTAGTACATATACAGTGGACCCCCGAGTTTCGTAAAAACTTCACTCCTGAAGTTTGCTCAAGTGCCATTACCGAACGAATTTACTCCCTTAAGGAAAAATTTCACGTAGGTTAGTCTATTTCAGACCCCCAAAAATACACTTCCACAAGAACTTACAAAATTATACTTACATAATTGCACGATTTCCGGGGTATTCGTTAACCGAGGGTCCACTGTATATAAATATACACATACAGTGGTACCTCGGTTAACGATTGTCCCCAAACTCGCCCTTTTATGTAAGTTTATTTTTAAATGCTTTTGTAAGTGTATTTTTGGGGTCTAAAGGACTAGTCTATTTTACATTATTCCTTATGGGGATAAATTGTTTGATAATGCAACATGTGAATTCATAGATCTGGAACATAAAATATTCTAGTTGAATAGAGTACCACTAAGCTTTTATATACTATATATATATATATATAGTGGTCCCTCGGTTTTCACCGAAAATTCCTTCCAGAATGCTGCTCAAGTGCCATTACCGAACGAATTTACTTCCTTAAGAAACAATGTCACGTAGGTTAGTCTATTTCAGACCCCCAAAAATACACTTGCAACAGCACTTACGAAAATACACTTACATAAATGTTTGAGTTTGGAGATGCACGAAAATCGAGGGACCACTGTACAGTGGTACCCAGAGTTTTTAACAGCTCCCAACTCAAACAATTATGTAAGTGCATTATTGTAAGTGCTTTTGTAATTGTATTTTTGAGGGTTTGATATGGACTAATCTAATTTACATTATTCCTTATGGGAACAAATTCGTTCAGTAACGGCACTCGAACAGCCTTCTGGAACGAATTATGGCCGAAACTCAGGGTACCACTGTATATACTATACATACTACATATACAGTGAACCCCCGGATTTCGTCAATAATTCGTTCCAGAATGCTGTTCGAGTGCCATTACCGAATGAATTTGTTCCCATAAGGACGAATGTAAATTAGATTAGTCCTTTTAGACCCCCAAAAATACTTGCAAAAGCACTTACAAAAATGCACTTACATAATTGTTCGAGTTGGGAGCAGTACAAAATCCGGGGGTCCACTGTATGTATGTATGTATGTATGCGTATGATATATATATACGTATATATAAATATACGTATATACAGTGGTACCTCGACTTACGATGGTCCCCAAACTCACCCTTTTATGTAAGTTTATTTTTTTAAATGCTTTTGTAAGTGTAATTTTGGGGGTCTAAAAGGACTAGTCTATTTTACAACATTTCTTAAGGAGATAAATTCGTTTGGTAATGGCACTTGAACAGCATTCTGGAATGAAAAAATATCGTAAGTCGAGGTACCACTGTATATATACATAGTGGTACCTCAAGTTACGAGCAGCTCCCAACTCGAACATTTATGTAAGTGCTTTTGTAAGTGTATTTTTGGGGGTCTGAAACGGATTAATCTAATTTTCATTGGTCCTTATGGGAACAAATTCGTTCGGTATCGGCACTCGAACAGCCTTCTGGAACGAATTAGATACATTCGTAACTCGATGTACCACTATTTTTTTTTTTTTTACAATTCCTGAGTTTTGATTATATGCTGATATGTGATGAACCTATATTTAGTCTGTACTTAATAATACATTATGTAAGACTATTTTAGAATTTTTTATACCAAAGAGATAAGGATCTCAACTTTTTGGGTATACTGTCAACATATTTCTTAAGCATACTTCAAAAGTCTACTTTACCAGCATATTTTATTAAGCATATAGGAATGATTTAAGAGGGTTTCTATGCTCTGATTATTTAGAACATAAATTTAAATTTACTCTCTTTGGAAAGTTATGATGGGTATTTGCAGACCAACTATTGTATGATGCCAAGTTGCCATGTTAAAGTTTGTGTCTTTGTTACTCATTATTGTGATATTGCTAGTTGCTTATTGTGTTTTGTTTGTGCACTGATTACAGTAATCATATATATTGTGGTGGTTTCTATCAATTGCACTACAGTTGTTAAAGCTCTTAGATATTCTATTTGTGACCTAACTCTGCAGCTCATGGCTGCGCTTTCTTTTCTATATGGGTAACTTCAGTTTGACGAACTCTCTCTCTACTACAGATATAGCTAATTTACTCTACTGCAAGTAATGTACAATAGTAACCACCATTATATTATGGAGTGATGTTTTTCAAAAGGTTTCAGTTTGATACTGTTTGGAGGTGTGAGTGAATCAGCGGATTCTGCCGTTTTATGAAGTCGTGCATGTTCAAAGTGTCGAGTGTGCTCAGGTGCTTATAAGTACAAGAGTGCAGTGATGCTATCTTTATGTGGTAGTGCTAATCTGTCCACAATCTCTTCCGTTATACTGGTTCATTGTGTCCATAAATAAAACTTGGTTAATAGCTACAAGAGAGCATACTTTAATATTCTTACAATACATTAAGGATGCATTTCATACACAATACGTATTTTACTTTTAATATTAAAAACTAGGACAGGTTAGTCAGGACACATGGCATAACTTAACTTTAATGTTAAAAGAAAAAAATCCTGTATGTAACATGCATCCTTAAAAGTAAATAATAATAAATTTAAGTGCTAAACCCATAAGGGTCATACAGCCCTTAAATATAGATATGTATCCTCTCTTGTAACTTTAATTCAAATTTTGCATGTTGGACATTAAAGTACCAATATTACCTATTTGAAATAGGGATAGGTAAGGCTGTGCTATATTGTGCCCTGTCCTGTGCAGCTGTTGCAGGCAAGTGCTATAAAGTGCCCTGTGCAACTGTTTATACCGTCATGTGCTGTAGTGCAATACAGTGGTGCATGGTGCAGTGTAGCGTGCTGTGCTCTCCCACTGTTTGTGCATAGGCAGCAAGCTGAATCTCTTTGGTGCTTCCATGTTTATGTGTTGTTCACACTTATATTTCTGCTCTGTGCAATGTGCTGTAGTGCTGCACACGTATACTGTTTCACTACACTTAGTGCTGCACACTTGTACAGCTATACTGTGCAATGTGCTGTAGTGCTTCACACATATACTGCTTCACTACACTTAGTGCTTCACACTTGTACAGCTATACTGTGCAATGTGCTGTAGTGCTGCACACATACACTTAGTGCTTCACACACTTGTACAGCTATACTGTGCATTGTGCTGTACTGCAAGCTTTTGTATATGGTGCCTTGTGCTTCAGGATTATGATACTATGCTGCAAGTGCTGCACATGTACTTGAGAATTATGATACAGTACTATGCTACAAGTGCTGCACATGTACTACTGTGCTTTGTGCTACAGTGCTTTTCGCTTTACTGTGCAGTAAGTTATTGCTAAATGCTGGAGCTACATAGTGCTTTGTGCTAGGCTGTGATCCAGCAAGTTATAGTTCAGTGAGAAAACAGTGGCTGCTATTTCGATGGTGCACTAAAATTTTTGTTGAAAATCTTGAGTGGCTTTAGTGCTGTGACAAGAGTGCTGCTCAGTGCCAGAATTGTGCTTCTGAGGTGCTGTGCTCTTCATAAAGAATAACTGGTACTATCCAGCTAGCCCTGCAGTGCAAAACATGTACATTCACTGTGCTTGATAACTGTGCAGTATGATATGGTATTTCATGTGTTCTATAGTGCATTTCAACACTTATGCTATTCAGTGTAAACGGCTGTAATCAAATGACGAAAGACATTTACAGAGGAACTTCATTGAGACTTTTTTTTGCCTGTGGACAGACTGAAGAAGTCTATCCAAAGGTCAAAATCTGCATCAAGGTCCTTTCTGAAATTGTCTTTTTCTTCCATGTAGCTTAACACAATTCATCTCCAGCTGTGATACAAAATACTGTTCAGCGGTGACGTGTATTGTACAGTACGCTCGTGTGCGTGTGTATGTTTGTATATACATGTATATATCAATGAGGTAATTAATGCAATGCCATGGACAGTATACTACTAAGTAATTCATCATACATGATCGTTAAATCTGGGATGGATCATTCGGTACAATATATTCATACAAACTGTGGCTCAGTACCAACTAACCCAACCAATGCACATTTATGTTTTAGATGCATAAATTATTGCAAATATGTAAAAAGACTTTAAATGCTTGCAGAAACCTAAATGGAAACTGTTGGAGACAAATATTTTCCCAGCACCATTATTTGTTGGACATTTCTGGGTCCTTCACTCTCCTTACCTTTACACTGCTGTAAATGGTCCTCATAACACTGTTCATTTTCTAATGCATATCATTAGTGTACTGTATTTCTGAACGTGCTACACTGCTACACCTACTTGACCAATCACTGTTGAGATCTGTTACTCCCCTCGTGGGTTAATGTATTTTAATCTTACATTAATTAACCTAGATTTACTAAATTCGACCACAAAGGATAAGTCATAAATAATTACTTAAAAGGGGACTACATTACAATATGGTAAGGACCGCAGGGTAAACACATGATACAGTCTTCGCCTAATTTGTTGGAAAACAAACGCTGTTATGCAAAATGACGAGGATGGCCCAAATACAATCTTTGCTCAAAGCACCGTTACTAATACAGTAGTGACTATGTATACAGCTCATCTCATGGTGCTTTTACGGTACAGTAAATATTTAGTTAAAATGCATACAGCTCATGCTTATTTTACAGTTTTCATATTAACTATTTAGGCCAGCCTTATGGAGGGTCATGTGGAGACAATGAAGGTTCTCACATTTTGGTCAGAGTAAATACTGTATTTGCATATTAATTAATTAAATATCCTAATTTTATAATTTTAGAAGTAGGCCTAAAACAGAAGACCTGGCCAGGACTGTAGTGGGTGGCAACCTTTGGAAATAGCACAAATAATATTTATGAAAGAAAAAAAAGAAAATTCAACCCAGCACACTCATTACCCTCATCTTGCTGTTGACTGCCTTGATAAATAGCAATATATGTTCCATCAATTTCATGGAGTAGCATTTTTTCAACATATGATTCATTACCACTACCACCCCAATTCCTGCAGGCCTCCTGCGAGATAACCTTCTGTTGCAGCTGCTTCAGTTGAGGTCTTTAGTATCTACTTTCCAAGTAGGCGGGTGGTGTGAGCGAGGCTGGGAGCAGAGCGGGGAGGTGGGTGCTGTACGGGAGGTGGTGGGAGGAGTCACTGTAATGGGCAGCATAGCTAGTGGAGCAGCTGACGAGGGTGTTGAGGTGACTCCAGCGTAATTAATGCATCCGCTGTCACTCTCCGAACGCTTCAGCTCCCGGATGATCTGGTCATGTTCATCCAGCAGTCTCTCCAGCTCTGTCAGTCTTGCAGCTGCTTCTGTCTGTTGGAAGACAAACACTGTTACTACTTCAAGCCTGTCACTAGTATCTACAGCAGCTGGAAAAGGTTCAGTATTGCAGAAGTTGAATATTAAGAGGCATCCCAACTGGTAAATTTTATTGACATGTTTTCTTAATAAATGCTATGCACTGCATATGTCTTATTTAATTGCCTAAGTATTCTTAAATGTTAGACTTAAGCCCTTCAAATATCTATATTAAAAACTGCATACAGCTACTGACAGATGGTCTCTTCTCGATGCTACTGAGGGAACTGGAGCTACTCTTCCCTTCTGGGAATCAAACCTGATTAATTTCCAGTCCCCGGACATGTGTGATCCCTATGGGTTTAAGTTCCTTCTCATGAATAAACATGTAATAACACCCTGACAACAAGTCATTTATAAGGAAGAGTGAAGTGTTGTTACAGAAGAAAGCTTTTTAGTTAAGAGACTGGAGCAGCTTATCCACCAAACCCAGGAAAATTCACTGGCTGTTTTAACACTGAACAAATTTAGAAATGTAATTGTTGAACAGAACTAAGTGGCTCTGTCCCACCCTCTCTCCTCAGGAGAGTTGACACACTGATCACTATTGATTTGGAGCAATTTGTATTAGTAGCTGTGACATTTACAGAGCACTCTGACAGTGTAGATCACAGCACAAAAAAACAACAACACGCAATCAGAGCAATGAACACTCAACACAACACTATAATACCAATTTAAACATAGCCAGTATCAGTTGTACAACTCATTAAATTATCAATGTGAAAAGGCTAAAAGTTCCCCGATGTCCCTCCTGGCTCGAGGCAGTTTGTGAATTATATCATTTGTAATGATTTTTGCAAGATATTTTGCATGTCAAATAATCTGTGATGAGTATGCTTTGATGCTGGTCATGGGCTCTTGATCCAACAAACTGGAGGTGCACTCCTTTGAATCAATTACATCCCATTCCCCAAGCACTGAATGAGCCATACAGGTTTAGCACATCCTGAATATAAATCATATATTCTGTAAGACCTCATTTATATTATACTGCATAGATCTGGTCCTTACATTACAGAATGGTCATAGACATGCTGGAGTACATCCAGAGGATGATAAAATTAATGTCATAACTTTCCTATAATAATGAAACTATCTTTGTAGGTAGGATTTCTGACATTAATGTTTATCATTATTATTATTATTATTATTGTAAGAAAGAGTTCTGACACATTAATTTTGTCACTGTATGTACTTCGGTGCTACAAAACAGCATATCGTACATATAGGCTATAGTATAGTATATATAGATAATAGTAGAGATTATTATTCTTTGTTATTAACCTTTCTGGAAAGACGTAGACTTTGGGAAGATTTGATTTAAATGTACACATGGGAAACAAGAATAAATAGGATATAAAAATGCTGAAAATATCTAACAGCCCTTGCAGCAAGATATGAAGGTGGATAAATTTTCAATTTATGAAGGATATAGGAAAGTATTAACTTGGCAACAGTTATAAATGAATGGAATTTACAGAATGTATTACTGTATCCAGTACGGTGGACAACTCGTAGCTTGCCGGCAAAGTGTTCTACTCGTAATCGAAGACCCTGAGTTTGACCCCCGGACAAGCCGAGGCAGATAGGAAAATCTCATTATGCCCTCTGCCGCTGTTCTCTGGATAAATAGGTACTGTACCTAGAAGTTAGTGGGCTGTTAGGGGTCTCTTCCTGAGGAAAAGAACCAGAGATTCCAATGGAAATAAACCACAATACTTGACTAGGTTATCTTGGTTTAATAATCCTTCAGGGTTAATCCAGTTTTTCTTCAGCTTTAAAAATAGGCAAGATAAATACCAAAGTGGGAATGAGAGTGAGTAGAACTTTCCTAACTCATGCCAGTGTAATCCTATGCAGTGATTGAAGCAAGAGTGGGCTCTTGCTCCTAGGAAATGAACCTATCCCTCTGATCAAGCATGATTACCTTGCATTCCCCTAAGTGCTATATGACCCTTACGGATTCAGCTCCCGCTCCCCTGAATATAGTAACAAGTAGATGTGCGATCCGAGAAAGATATTCCTTTATTTCTTAAGCAGGGCGGTCAAAGAAAAAATTATAATGAAGATATAAAAATGTGTATGGGTATGCATACACATTTGTATATGTGTACATATGTATGCATGTGAGTAATGCACTTATGTATATAAACTTGTGTATATATATGCAGGTATATATATATGCAGGTATATATATATCCAGGTGCATATATATCCAGGTGTATATATATCCAGGTGTATATATATCCAGGTGTATATATATCCAGGTGTATATATATCCAGGTGTATATATATCCAGGTGTATATATATCCAGGTGTATATATATCCAGGTGTATATATATCCAGGTGTATATATATCCAGGTGTATATATATCCAGGTGTATATATATCCAGGTGTATATATATCCAGGTGTATATATATCCAGGTGTATATGTCGTGCCGATTAGGTAAAACTGGTCAATTAGCAAGAACTCATCTAAAATTAAGTCCTTTCTAAAATTTTCTCTTACACGTTTAAAGATACATTTTTTTCATTTATGTTAATGTAAGAATTTATAATTTTGTACCAAGAGAAACTTTGAAAACCTACCTAACCTTATTACAACAAGCGCAATTTATTTTAGCCTAACCCAACTAAATATATTTTAGATACGTTAACATTAATTTAATAATAAACAAACACAATGAAATATATTTTTTTCGTTATGTTCAGAATGATTTTGGCGAAATTATTGCATACACAAATTTTCACTTGTCTTATATGGCAAGAAGAGCGTTGCTATTTAAGCCAAAATTGCAAGTTTTACCTAATCGGCACGACATATATATATCCAGGTGTATATATATCCAGGTGTATATATATCCAGGTGTATACTATATGATTAAAAGTAAAATCGCTTTTGAGAGTCCACTAACAAATCGACTGTTTTCTAACAAGGTAGATTGGCACAAAGGAGGTTACATTCACCATCAATCAATAAATATCTTTCCAGAAATGCTCAGACATCACAATGCAAATGACCCACCAAACCTCAAAAATCCCACTCCAATGTACTTCCCACATATACGAGGCAAGTTCATCTAACCAATTTTCCCTGAATCCCTTCCTAGATGTTACCTTGCTCACACTCCAGTAGGATACAGTATATAAAAAAAACACACGTCTCTATTCAACATTGATTCATTACCTTGTAACTAGTGAATTAATTACCATTGTACCTTGTTCAGCTATCAAAACTTTGGGGCCCAGTTTCTGGACCCTATATATACCTCTGTAATCTGCAAATACCTTTGTAACTTGTCATGATTGTGACCATCTGAGTTCATTACCTTTGTAACTTGCTCAGCTATCAAACTTTGAGGTCCAGTCCCTGGACCCATTATGTACCTCTGTAATATTTTGACTACCGCCCACAGGATGGGTATGGGTGCATAATAAAGATATCAAACTAACTCTATTCAACATGCATACAGGATGCTCAGGTCATTCCATCTCAAAAATCTTCATCATACAAATATAAATACAAATACAAGTTTATTTCAACATACAATGTTTATACAGAAGTGGGTGATACTGGAGTGCATGTTGAGAGCCCATGGTTATACGGAGCATTTCGGGCAACCGATTCCCAACCCTTGTGGCTTTTACAAACTTTCAGTGATGAAGTGGATAAGCCATTGGCCCAATACTGGCTAATTTAACAAAAAAAGGCACAATACCGTGACTATCTGGCCAATTTGTTTATGAAATATTTTGATACTGAATTATTTACATGGAACTTACTTCCTAATCAAGTATCCAGGATAATATCTCCATGTGGCCAGAGCGACATTTTGAGACCTTAAGAAAATTAAATGGATAGCCTGTCAAATTCGAATACTCTGGGAAATCTAACATACAACCGTACCTTGATGTTCGAATTAGAGTTGATGGTTTCTAAACACAAATGCCTGCAGAATAGCACACGCACTCCAGTGTCAGGAAAATATTGCGTATGTTTATCAGAGCTTAGTGTGCATGCGATAGTACATAGTGTATAAATGTCCGTGTAACTAGACCTGTACTAGTGAATGAGACGCCACACAACAAGCTATTATTATTGGGTCATACAGCATGTCGAGAGTAGGATATTTTTATTTAGGTACAGGTAAACACGTACAATTATCCTACATAGTTTAACATGTGTAAATTCCCTAGAATAACCCCACCCCCCCCAAAAAAAAAAAGCCAGATGAGAGGGCCACCCCATACCTGCTCCTTCACTCTCTAGCCCATGCTTCACAAGGCAATACGTAACATGAGTAAATCACACTTATAACCCTGCATCACCTTCCCCGACACCTGTTTCATCTCAAGACACCAGCTGGTCACAGTGCTGCCTATGCTAATCAGTTTGCCAGAGTCATCCTGGAGTCGACCAGCATCCTCAAACGTGTGGCTAATCATAGCAAGCAATGTTGAAGGCACAGTCTGTGGACCCACTGTGTATCTATATTATAGCTTTTGAGCAACTAGTCGATATTTTATAGTCAATAATATGATAGGTTTGATTAATTACCGCCCATAGGATAATTTCCCTCGTGGGAGATTTCTTGGCCATGGTGGTCTATGCAAGTAAACCTGACTTTTCCCTCCTTGAATTGATTTTCACCGCTTCCCTTTTCCCCAGGCACAGTATGAACCCTACGGATTTCATGCTACCATAAATGTAATTTAATATCAAACTAATTTGTATATAAACGAGATTTCGCCCACTTCGTGGTTTTGTCAACGACACTGTTAGACTTTAAATAAAAAAAATACTTTTTTTTTTATCTCTGAATACCGGTTTGTAAGCTGGTCAAATAACACTTCAATAAGGGTCATATTGTTGCAATAACTGAACGCGTGGCAGACCTATAGCCACTGGCTGTTGTTGAAAAGGCGTCCTAATTACACAAGCTGAAGCTCATATTAGAATGCCCCTTAGTGTTGTAGGTTCGCTGGTACATCCGGCCCGGGTCTTCTCCAAATGGTGACCCGGCACACTGCCCCTTAGTGGTTGAGCGTTTCCTCAAGAAATATAATTACTGGCTTCGGTTGCTGTGCGATCTAAGGGGTTATCCCTTGTATCCCATAATCCCAGTCGCAGGCAACTTAACCCACTCAAGAGGTCTAGTAACTGTACGTAAACCCATGTAGAAGGCCTAGTAGTAGCTGTAAGTCAACCTATTTAAAAGGCCTAGTAGCTCTACCTCAATGCATACAAGAGGCTAGTAGCCTTACCTCAATCCATATAAAAGGCCTAATAGCTCTACCTGGAAATTCTCCACTAGTTACAGTTGCGTCAATCAGCGTGGAGTATTAGTATCCCTTTCCCGCAACTCTCGTTTTGCTCGTATATTTTTATCATGGGGGGGGGGGGGGAATGCTACACCAATATTATTTTCTTTATACAGATACAGAAAATAATATTGTTCAGATTATTCATGGATATTGCTAAATAATACAACGAGGGCAATGACTTTACGGAGAAAACAGAGCAGCGTTCAGCGAGGCCAGGAACGCGGAGAACCACATCTCATCTTTAATACAGACTGCCGCTGCTGCTGCTGCCGTCGCCGCCGCCGCTGCCGCTGCTGCCGTCACCTTAGCCAACTGCGATAGTCTCCTGCAGCGATTTAAATGATTTCCGATATTATACGACGCAGCTCGTTAGTAGAGAGGCTTCCATTTCCATGGTGGCTCTTCAAGGGAGAAGGGGATGCTGGTGGCGTCTTCATTCAAGGATCAAACCTTATTTCCTCCCATTTTCCCAGGAGCTGTGTAATTCTTATTGGTTTAATGCTTCTCTGGGATTATAATAACTCTGCCGGCTTCAGCTCTTTTCCATTAACACAATAATAGCAATGTGCCGGCATGGAAGAAGTAGGTGAACATATTTACTGTGGGCGTGTACGTGAAGCCTCCCTAAGTACCAGTGACTGCTCTGGCTTGGGCTTCAGTGCCAGTGTTTGCCGCCGCTGCTGAGACAGCCGCCGTGTGTGTTTTCTGCATGGCCTTCCTTCAGGACAGGACGCTGCCTGGACCAACCAGAATCAATGAACCGGTCGATATTAACCAAGGTCAAGTAGGACTTTAGTGGGAACGTATCTTATCGGTCCCGTGGCTGGTACAAAACTCTCTAGGCTAATATTTCCTAGAGTGCATCTCCCCGAGGCCAAGAGTCTCTACTTGTTGGCTTTGTTGTCAGGAATAGAAAAAGGTGAAAACTGACGCAGGTTAACGTTTTTATTCCTCATTTCACCGAAACTGGACTAATAGTAGTATAATATCTACGATTTGATGTAGGCTGCTTCATGCTAACCTGACACAGCTTAAGTGTCTGAACTCGTTGCTTTATTGTACTCTGATAGTCACTGATGTATCTCCGGGGTCCGAGACTTATTGACCCCGCCTTTCGGGCTGGCTGGTCTAACTACTGCGCTTTGAACTTCGCAGTCTCTATTATACATACTCGGCTGTGGATGAATGGAGAATGCGCTAGTTCCTTGTCGGGATCATTCCATTTTTTAATCACCCCGAGGCTTAAAAGCAAACTAAGAGTTCATTTATTGCTCTTGCTGCACCGCTCTCTCAGTAATTCCTTTACAGAATCACGCTCATTCTGTCCAAGTTTCGTTGAATATTAAAGATAATGACAAACCCAAGAATTTGCAATGAACGACTGTGAATAAAATAAAGAATGGAACGCAATCCATGCATATAGCTGGCCCAGCATTATACCCGCTCAGCTATAGATTACATATGCAACGGATGGGTATCTTTAATGTAGAGTGAAACGTTTCGCCTTCACAGTAGGCTTCTTCAGTCAAATACAGAGGGAGTAGGTGTGGTAGTAAAGATGATGTAATCAGTCCATCAACCTTGGAGAAAGTTTTTGAGGTGGTCAGTCCCTCAGCCTTGAGAAATGTTCATCTCCACAGATTCTGCTGTCTCCATATTAGTCAACTCTGTATTTGGCTGAAGAAGCCTACTGTGTAGGCGAAACGTTTCGGAATGAAGATATGTTAACTGTTGAACATGTGTCTTACTAAACTAACCTAGTGTTACCCAACCTAACCTAACTAAAAATTTTATGCCTCGTCAATGTTGGGTTAAGTTTTTAAATTTAATTAAAAATAAAGCCTCTCATATTTGCTTAAAATACTCTTATAATTATTTCCATTGGACAACCTACTGAATAAAAATAATTAATTTATATAATTATATTCTTATTTTACCTATTATCATTTAATTTCCACAACAAATAACTACTTTCCTCTTCGGTGGCAAAATCAAAATCAAGTCATATTCTCCACACAAGACACCTCAGGGCTTGGGCTATCCCTGCTTTGTTGTTCAACATTTCTCTTGCTTTATTCAACACTGGAGCACCGTTCACTGGGTTTTAATAAATCAATGGCATCTCAAACGCTTATCTCACACTATGATAAACATGCACTACCAATTTTGGCCTTTTAAAACCGAGAAAAATCGCTTTGAAAAAAGAGCTGTTACTCCGATGTTGACACTACAAGGGTCGGCCACTGTTATGGGTGGCTCACCTGGCTGGTCTTTGGTTTAATGGGGGTTTAAACACTATCGACTACACGAGGGTCATTAAGGCTGTATGTCACCTGTTCACCACCAGTCAAGAATACTTTAATCCCTAAAAAGAGTTATAGTAAAGTATATTGTCAGCTTATAAAAGTTATGAGAAATACACCTCAGTGTATAAATCCTATGGTTGGTAGGTTAGTGAGGTTTAAAGCCTATCGACTACACTAGAGTCATCAGTTAAGAATACTTTAATCCCTAAAACAGGGATTTACGTATACTTTCAGCATATATACACAGACATACACCTCTCGGTGTATAAATATATATTGCGTGAATGGCACCGTATCCCTTCAAATTGTCAAAATATTCAACAGTAGGATTACTCAAAGAAAAGGTATCCTTGGCGCCGGTAAAAGGCTCATATTCCAAGGAGTTGGAGCTATCCTTTCTTTCCCTGGACCAAACCTTATTACCTTCCAGTCCCCTCAGGTGCTGCATGACACCTGCGTGTTTAGCGCTTCCCCATAATAATAATAATAATAATAATAATAATAATAATAATAATAATAATATGATAGATATACAAGCTTCATTATTGCCTCGTATGATAGCGCTGAATGACCAATACGGGTTTAGTGCTCTGTGTAGATAATAACGATGTTTCTGTCTCCTGCCTAGACAGGTGCTAGTGCCCGTCTGGCTCCAGTCATGCGTCTGGCTGACACTCCCGTACATGGTATGAGACAGACAGACGTGAGCTGGTGGCCAGTTAGCACTTCCCTCACACTGATACTGCCATTCACTGTAAGTGGTCCTGATACTGCCACACTAACTCATGGTCACTGCCACACTCTCTCATGGTCACTGCCACGCTACCTCATGGTCACTGCCACACTCCCTCATTGTCACTGCCACACTCCCTCATGGTCACTGCCACGCTCCCTCATGGTCACTGCCACACTCTCTCATGGTCACTGCCACGCTACCTCATGGTCACTGCCACACTAACTCATGGTCACTGCCACACTCCCTCATTGTCACTGCCACGCTCCCTCATGGTCACTGCCACGCTCCCTCATGGTCCTGCCACCTCTCATGGTTACTGCCGCTCCTCATGGTCACTGCCACGCTACCTCATGGTCACTGCCACGTCCTCATGGTCACTGCCACGCTCCCTCATGGTCACTGCCACGCTCCTCATGGTCACTGCCACGCTCCCTCATGGTCACTGCCACGCTCCCTCATGGTCACTGCCACGCTCCTCATGGTCACTGCCACGCTCCTCATGGTCACTGTCATACTTATCGTCATGTCACATCCTCATGGTCACTGCCACGCTCCTCATGGTCACTGCCACGCTCCCTCATGGTCACTGCCACGCTCCTCATGGTCACTGCCACGCTCCTCATGGTCACTGCCACGCTCCCTCATGGTCACTGCCACGCTCCCTCATGGTCACTGCCACGCTCCCTCATGGTCACTGCCACGCTCCTCATGGTCACTGCCACGCTCCTCATGGTCACTGCCACGCTCCCTCATGGTCACTGCCACGCTCCCTCATGGTCACTGCCACGCTCCCTCATGGTCACTGCCACGCTCCCTCATGGTCACTGCCACGCTCCCTCATGGTCACTGCCACGCTCCCTCATGGTCACTGCCACGCTCCCTCATGGTCACTGTCATACTCTATCGTGATCACTGTCACACTACCTCATGGTCACTGTCATACTCTATCGTGATCACTGTCACACTACCTCATGATCACTGTCACACTACCTCATGATCACTGTCACACTACCTCATGATCACTGTCACACTACTCATGATCACTGTCACTACCTCATGATCACTGTCACACTCCTCATGATCACTGTCACACTACCTCATGATCAGTCCACTACCTCATGGTCACAGTCACACTACCTCATGGTCACTGCCACGCTCCCTCATGGTCACTGTCATACTCTATCGTGATCACTGTCACACTACCTCATGGTCACTGTCATACTCTATCGTGATCACTGTCACACTACCTCATGATCACTGTCACACTACCTCATGATCACTGTCACACTACCTCATGATCACTGTCACACTACCTCATGATCACTGTCACACTACCTCATGATCACTGTCACACTACCTCATGATCAGTCACACTACCTCATGGTCACAGTCACACTACCTCATGGTCACAGTCACACTACCTCATGGTCACAGTCACACTCCATCATGATCACTGTCTCATCTCCTGATTCACTGTTGTTTCGTTTATCTCCTTCCTTTATCAAAATTGCTTTCTTTAGTCCTTCCAGCACTTCTCTTTCTTTAGTCCTTTCAGCACTTCTCTTTCTTTAGTCCTTTCAGCACTTCTCTTTCTTTCCCCCCTTCCTTCTACTCCTCCTATTTCCGTCTTCCATTCTTCTCCGCCCTTCTACTGGACTATTTTTGTTAAGATATTTTCAATTCAGACCTTGAGATTGTCCGACATTTACAACGAAGGAGGTATCGATGTGTGTGTGTACTCATCTATTTGTGGTTGCAGGGGTCGAGACTCAGCTCCTGGCCTCGTTAGTTACCATTTTGTCCTAGGCACATGTCAATTAGACACTAGGCCTGTTGTATATATGTGTGTGTATGTGTATGTAAGGAAACACTTCGAAATGTTTCTGCCCCACCGGGAATTGAACCCGGCCCCTCCGTGCGTCAAGCAAGAGCTTTACCCACTAGGCCACCGGGGGCACGTGTGTGTGTGTGTGTGTGTGTGTGTGTGTATGTATTCACTTATATATTGTTACAGGGGTCGATTCATAGCTCCTTGCCCTGGTGTGTGTGTGAATGTGCATGTTTGTCTGTGTGTGTTTTTTCTGAACCTACAAGCTTCAGATCAGGTAAAGGCTACAGGGGTTGGCATGACACTAAACATATCACCTGAGTCGCACACCAGTTGAATGACAATGTAGGCATACCTGTCAAACTCATGAACTGTATTGAGGAACTTTAACAAAGAGTCTCCCAGGACCCTGTTAGCACCGTGTCTCAGACCTGTTACAAAGTTCAGAGCACCAACATGGAGCACCCACCCGGGATATGCGCAGAAGCTACAGGAAGTCTAAGAGACCTGCTACGATGACCAGTATATAAAGAGGATGAAGGCAGTAAATCATCAAGAAATAGTCATAACTATGACCATAACTATGACCAGTAAGCCAGCGGAAGGCCTCGGTCAGATGACCAAAAGCTCCAGCGGCGGGTCATCATCTGACTAAGACCGGCGTCAGGAAACACGTCCTGTTTCCTGACGAGCCTAACCTAACCCAGTAAACCATCGATCAAGGCTGAGGGACCAAACCAACCCCTCAGCCACTGTCTTCAGCATTAAAACCACCTCTGTATTCGATTGAAGAAGCCTGATGTGCAGGCGAAACTTTTCCGCTAATAAAGATACCCAAGTATTTCATATATGTATAATTCATTACATTTTCTATGGTACACATTACCATAGAAAATGTGATGTAATTGCTGAGCAGGATACTGTCTGTGGGAACACTGAATCAGGTACACTTGCAAAATGACCACTTAAAGATGCCCTCTCAATATATAACTATAATACAATTTACAACTCGTGCGCAAAGTGATGTGCTTTATGGCCCGCCTCTCCACGGATTTTTATAGGCTAACTTCAGGGGGATAAATATCTAGCCTTGTTGCGCTCCGAATATATTTTGCGGTTTCCAACAAAAACATTTTCTCACTACGCATTTCCATTTTTGAAAAATACTCTTCCACAATATATATATATATATATATATATATATATATATATATATATATATATATATATATACACACACACGAATGTGCGTACGTGTTGCTTCGAATTAGGTTAATTGAATTCGGACTGCCTTTAATTGGATTATTTCATTTCATACTGTTCTGCTTTAGGCCTTATATCTCAACAAATTATTCATTAATTTGTTATTCATTACAGTGAATGAGTCAATAGGCAGAACTGTCCCCACCCGGGTATATACTTTTTTTTTTGTAAGTGCAATAAATAATAAGCGTATCTCGACCTGGGAAGTATCCAGTCTTGCGGAAATGAACTCCTAATCTATATACATTTTTTGCTACTTCTGCAACCCTCTATTCTCCCTGCCTACCTTCCACCCTGCCTTCCTGCCCTACTTTCCTGCCCTGCCTTCCTGCCCTGCCTTCCTGCCCTGCCTTCCTGCCCTGCCTTCTTGCCCTGCCTTCCTGCCCTGCCTTCCTGCCCTGCCTTCCTGCCCTGCCTTCCTGCCCTGCCTTGCCCTTTCAAGCTCTCCCAGAGGAGTCGTTGTCATGGCAACAGTTTCCCAGAACTCCGCCTTCACGGAAATTGTTATCCATACGCTTGATTAAACCACCTGCTGAGCAGAAAACCTTCTCAATCAGGATAATGATATCCAGTTGTGAAATGATCATTGGCAGAGTAAAGTGCTGCCTCTGTCAGAGGCCAATGATGCTACAAGGAAATTAGTCCCCTTCCTAAGCTGACGTCAATGGTGTTACAAAAGAGATTAGTTCTCTTAAGCTGACGTGATCATTGGCACAGGCATCGTCACGAATTCCTCAACAAAATACATACACTAAACAAGTCAGATACTGTCTGAATTCTCGTTAAACAGCCATTAATATAACCGTCTCAACAACGGTGAAATACTATTTATTACTGAGAGAATGGGCTGAGTAACCACAGCACAGTGCATTACTGTACTATGAAATAACTAACGTGTACGTACTCACAACTGCGACAAGTTGCTATATTTCGCCCTTACATTACTGTGTTTATCGTCCATTTTTTGAGTTGGTCTTGACGCTGGAGCGGCAGGAGGGAGGAAGCCTCCGTGAAGCCATCACTCGCCAGAGTATGTGAGATTATTTATCATATTGGCTTACAGTTCTCATATCTTCTACTACTGGTAACTCGTCAAGCATGTAATAATAATAATAAAAATAATAATAATAATAATAAAAAACAATAATAAAAATAAAAATGATAAAAACAATAATAAAATAATAACAATAAACAATAATAATGGTGAAAATAATAATAATAATAATAATAATAATAATAATAATAATATAATTTATAATTCAGGCCTTATTAATGCATGACCTGGGAAATGAGTCTTAGGAAGACGAGAGAGAGAGAGAGAGAGAGAGAGAGAGAGAGAGAGAGAGAGAGAGAGAGAGAGAGACTGACCTCAATAAGCATCATAAAGAAAAGTCACACTCTGCAGAACAAGCTTTTATTTTGACGATGTTTCGCGCTATCCGGAAGAGAAAAAAAAATGTCGCTTCTGCAAAGTGTGTGAATTTTATCTGGTATTGTCTATGACACGCCATTTACATTCAGTAACGTCGTTTTGGCCTAAGGAGATATGTGCAAGTGGCTAGTTTATTGCACACCTCATATACATCCTATGGACGGTAGCGCAAGAGCATATGGATGCACAAAAATACTAGGAACTAAGCCATAGACGACTTAACAGGAGTACATCTATAAATAAATATATATTTATCTATAAAGATAGATATTACGGTGATAAGTGTAGAGTTTTACCCCGCAAACAGGTGAGTGTGATATTTAACGGAGTGCGGAGGCATACAACGGGAAACAGAGACAGTCAACAGGGTATTTAGTGATATTTAAATAGAAACCACGACATTCATCTCACAGACTAAACAACGCCCAGATTCTCTTGTAAATTCTGCCCGGAAAGTCACTCCGAGAGACACTGGAGCTGTGCTGGGTTAGTGGCGATGGTATTTGTCCAGGACACACTGACACTGACGGTGCGAGATGAGTGTGTGATGTTTTGATTGATTGTGATGGAAGGCTCTCACTACACCGACATGAGCAGTCATTACAAGAACATGAGCATTCACTACACCAACATGAATACTCACTACACCAACATCGTCCTTTACAAAAGAAGTCACCAGGCTTCGCACGTCTATTAAAATCAGACACAACGAAGTAACAAAAAATACGAAGATGTAAAAATAATCTGTGCCTAGTTTCTGGAAAAATGCAATTAAATACGTGCTGGAAATAGAGTGAGAGATCCCGAGGGTGAGAGTGAGGCAGGAGGCATGCGGAGGAAGCTGGTCATGTTTCTTAAAGGTGTTGTGATCACAGATCTTTGCGAGGTCAAATGTGTTGTGTGGCGCAGCTGGTGTTGTCAGATTCCATGTGTGTGTGTGTGTGTGTGTGTGTGTGTGTGTGTACGTACTCACCTATATGTGGTTGCAGGGGTCGAGTCATAGCTCCTGTGTGTGTGTGTGTACTCATATGGTTTCTTCTCTTGGTAACGGCGGTGTCAAGCATTAGGACTTGACTGAATTAAGAGAAAGGTGACCTTATCTCTGGCCCAACTGTGACCTCTCCTAGATTATCATAGAGGCTGCTTCCCAAGCAACCAACACCATGGAGAGTAACATTCACACAAGGTTTGCGTCCGTCCTCGACAGAATCAGATCACAAGCGCTGTAGCTTCTTAATAAATATGAAGGGGGTTCGTAGCCAGACTTTAAGAAATGGGTGGCTTGCAAGTATAGATGCTTGAACTTAGATAAGATCAAAGCCCTTCCATTACCAAGCTACGATGCTGCTCTGATGCGCTGACATTTACCACACAGATGAAGCTTCTTTAACCTTCAAGGCTGAAGGTCGTCTAAAGAAAGGGCATCTACACACAACATTGATTTTCTGTATTTAATATATGTAATGTACATGTAGTGCAACACTGCCATTACCAAGGGTCGTTTTAATGTATGGGGGGGGGGAGTTGCAGTTGCAGCTTCACCCCCCGGTTTGATTCTCCACATTTCTTCATGAAAAATAAAGTAGTGCAAAGGTTTGCAACAAGACTAGTCCCAGAGCTAAGGGGATTGTCCTACGAAGAAAGGTTAAGGGAAATCGGCCTGACGACACTAGAGGACAGGAGGGTTAGGGAAGACATGATAACGACATATAAAATACTGCGAGGAATAGATAAGGTGGACAGAGACAAGATGTTCCAGAGATGGGACACAGAAACAAGGGGTCACAATTGGAAGTTGAAGACTCCTATGAGTCAAAGGGATGTTAGGAAGTATTTCTTCAGTCATAGAGTTGTCAGGAAGTGGAATAGCCTAGAAAGCGACGTAGTGGAGGCAGGAACCATACATAGTTTTAAGACGAGGTTTGATAAAGCTCATGGAGCAGGGAGAGAGAGGACCTAGTAGCAATCAGTGAAGAGGCGGGGCCAGGAGCTATGAATCGACCCTACAATATATAAGTGAATACATCACACACACACACACACACGTGCCCGGTGGCAAGTGGGAAAGCCTTGCTTCACGCACGAGGACCGGGTTCAATTCAGTGGGCAGAAACATTTCGAAGTGTTTCCACATACACATACACACACACATATATACAACAGGCCTAGTGTCTAATTGACATGTGCCTAGGACAAAATGGTAACTAACACACACACACACACATACGGGCGCCTAGCAAACCTAAGAACAACATTCCGACATCTTAATAAAGAATCGTTCAGGACCTTGTACACTGTGTACGTTAGGCCCATACTGGAGTATGCAGCACCAGTTTGGAACCCACTACTAGCCAAGCACGTAAAGAAGCTAGAGGAAGTGCAAAGGTTTGCAACAAGACTAGTCCCGGAGCTAAGGGGTATGTCCTACGAGGAGAGGTTAAAGGAAATCGACCTGACGACACTGGAGGACAGGAGAGAAAGGGGGGACATGATAACGACATATAAAATACTGAGAGGAATTGACAAGGTTGACAGAGACAGAATGTTCCAGAGATGGGACACAGCAACAAGGGGACACAGTTGGAAGTTGAAGACTCAGATGAATCACAGGGATGTTAGGAAGTATTTCTTCAGTCACAGAGTAGTCGGGAAGTGGAATAGCTTGGGAAGTGATGTAGTGGAGGCAGGTTCCATACATAGCTTTAAGGAGAGGTATGATAAAGCTCATGGCGCAGGGAGAGTGACCCAGTAGCGGCCAGTGTAGAGGCGGGGCCAGGAGCTATGAATCGACCCCTGCAACCACAACTAGGTGAGTACACACACACACACACACACGCACACACACATATATAATACAGCCGAGGCAATGTTTGTTAAACACAATCACAAACACACTGACTGCGTTGGCGTTTCAACGCATAATTTCTATTCAATTTTGAAACAAAGTTAGCAGAAAAAGCTCAAACAAAAAATTGGTTATGATAAAATAAAAAAAAACGATGCAGATCAAATATTTACTGTTTACATGAATTTAAATTTTAATAATTGGCATAACTCAAAATTACAATCGTGGATATTCTCGTCATAGTTCACTATCATGGCGTCATAGATCACTATCATGGCGTCATAGATCACTATCATGGCGTCATAGATCACTATCATGGCGTCATAGATCACTATCATGGCGTCATAGTTCACTATCATGGCGTCATAGATCACTATCATGGCGTCATAGATCACTATCATGGCGTCATAGTTCACTATCATGGCGTCATAGTTCACTATCATGGCGTCATGACACTATCATAGGCGTCATAGTCACTATCATGGCGTCATAGATTTACTATCATGGCGTCATAGTTCACTATCATGGCGTCATAGTTCACTATCATGGCGTCATAGTTCACTATCATGGCATCATAGATCACTATCATGGCATCATAGATCACTATCATGGCGTCATAGTTCACTATCATGGCGTCATAGTTCACTATCATGGCGTCATAGTTCACTATCATGGCGTCATAGTTCACTATCATGGCGTCATAGTTCACTATCATGGCGTCATAGTTCACTATCATGGCGTCATAGTTCATTATCATGGCGTCATAGTTCACTATCATGGCGTCATAGTTCACTATCATAGCGCCATAGTTCACTATAACGGCGTCATAGTTCACTATCATAGCGCCATAGTTCACTATAATGGCGTCATAGTTCACTATCATAGCGCCATAGTTCACTATCATATCGCTATAGTTCACCATCATGGCGCCAGAGTTCACTATCATAGCGTCATAGTTCACCATCACGGCGCCAGAGTTCACCATCATGGCGCCAGAGTTCACCATCATGGCGCCAGAGTTTACCATCATGGCGCCAGAGTTCACCATCATGGCGCCAGAGTTCACCATCATGGCGTCATAGTTCACTATCATGGCGGAATAAGATACAATAACCATATTAATATTGCCATTGTTATTAATGTTATACTTAAGGGAGATCGCTAAAGCCATATGGGTCACACAGCACCTGGGGAGGCAATCAGCCTCTCTCCAAGGAAAAGAAGGCTAATTCCAATTTCTTAAATCAAGAGCCTTCACCAGTAGACCCCTGGCTGTCTTCAAGACCCCTGGCTGTCTTCAAGACCCCTGGCTGTCTTCAAGACCCCTGGCTGTCTTCAAGACCCCTGGCTGTCTTCAAGACCCTTGGCTGTCTTCAAGAGGGAGCTGGACAGGAACCTAGAGTCAGTACCTGACCAGCCTGACTGTGGTTCGTACATGGGGCCGCGGGGGCCTTGACCCCCGGAAACCCCTCCAGGTAGCATCGAGGTTCCCTCTCGAAGGAAAATACTACAATGAAAAATCTATATATAACCAAAAAAAAAAAAAATTGGCGAACCTTAATCTATGAGAATCTCTCAGTGTCAAAGTCTCACTGTTATACTCACTAAACATCATGATAAACGTAGTTTTAAAAAATAATGCCTATATCAGGCTCAACAGTATTTCTGAAATACGAAAAACAGGAAGTATTCATGTTTTGTGTGTTCATGTTTACAACGGTGGTAGTCTAGACCCGCTGATACAAAGGTCAGAGTTATGTTTTTGACGTGACAAATGACGGAGTGCAAACACAAACAACTGTCTCTGGGCTTCCAGACACACATAAACAGGAGCTATGAATCAACCCCTGCAACCACATATAGGTGAGTACAAACACACAGGAACTGTGAATCGACCCCTACAACCATATATAGGTGAGTACACACACACCCACATACTGGAGTATGCAGCGCCAGTTTGGAATCCTCACCTAACCAAGCATGTAAGGAAACTAGAAAAAGTGCAGAGGTTTGCAACAAGACTAGTCCCAGAGCTAAGGGGTATGTCCTACGAGGAGAGATTAAGGGAAATCGACTTGACGACATTGGAAGACTCAGATGAACCACAGGGATGTTAGGAAATATTTCTTCAGTCACAAGTGTTGTCAGGAAGTGGAATAGTCTGGGAAGTGATGCAGTGGAGGCAGGATCCATATATAGCTTTAAGGAGAGGTATGATAAAGCTCATGGAGCGGGTAGAGTGACCGAGTAGCGGCCAGTGAAGAGGCGGGGCCAGGAGCTGTGACTCGACCCCTGCAACCACAACTAGGTGAGTACACACACACACACACGGACTGCAAGAAGGCCTTCAATACAGTTCCTCACAAGAGATTAGTGCTAAAGCTAGAGGATCAGGCACACATAACAGAAAGGGCACTGCAATGAATAAGATAATACCTAACAGGGAGGCAACAACGAGTCATGGTACGTGACGAGGTGTCAGAGTGGGCACCTGTGACGAGTGGGGTTCCACAAGGGTCAGTCCTAGGACCAGTGCTATTTTTGGTATATATAAATGACATAACGGAAGGGATAGACTCAGAAGTGTCCCTGTTTGCAGATGATGTGAAGTTAATGAGGAGAATTAAATCGGATGAGGATCAGGCAGGACTACAAAGAACCTGGACAGGCTGCAAGCCTGGCCCAACAACTGGCTCCTCGAATTTAAACCCGCCAAATGGAAAGTCATGAAGATCGGGGAAGGGCAAAGAAGGCCGCAGACAAAGTATAGGCTAGGTGGCCAAAGACTGCAAACCTCATTCAAGGAAAAGGATCTTGGGGTGAGTATAATACCGAGCACATCTCCTGAGGCGCACATCAACCAGATAACTGCTGCAGCATACGGGCGCCTGGCAAACCTGAGAATAGCGTTCCGATACCTCAGTAAGAAATCGTTCAAGACTCTGTACACCGTGTACGTTAGGCCCATACTGGAGTATGCAGCACCAGTTTGGAACCCACACCTGGTCAAACACGTCAAGAAATTAGAGAAAGTGCAAAGGTTTGCAACTAGACTAGTTCCTGAGCTAAGGGAAATGTCCTACGAAGAAAGGTTAAGGGAAATTGACCTGACGACACTGGAAAACACTGGAGTTAGGGAAGACATGATAACGACATACAAAATACTGCGAGGAATTGACGAGGTGTCCAGAGATGGGACACAGAAACAAGAAGTCACAATTGGAAGTTGAAGACTCAGATGAGTCAAAGGGATGTTAGGAAGTATATCTTTAGTCATAGAGTTGTCAGGAAGTGGAATAGTCTGGCAGGTGATGTAGTGGAGGCAGGAACCATGCATAGTTTTAAGACGAGGTTTGATAAAACTCATGGAGTAGGGAGAGGGCCTAGTAGCGATCAGTGAAGAGGCGGGGCCAGGAGCTGAGTATTGACCCCTGCAACCACAAATAGGTGAGCACACACACACACACACACACACAGGGAGCAGGGAGAGAGAGGACCTAGTAGTAATCAGTGAAGGGGAGGGGCCAGGAGCTATGAATCGACCCCTGCAACCACAAATAGGTGAGTACAAATAGGTGAGTACACACCCAGTAGCGGCCAGTGAAGAGGCGGGGCCAGGAGCTGTGACTCGACCCCTGCAACCACAACTAGGTGAGTACACTAAAACTATACCTACCTGTGTCAGGAGACACACTTGCCCAGTTCCCTGACGAATAACCACCACTATGCTTATCCAGACTTTCCAACGTTTCTTAATAGTTGAAAGTGTAGTAAAGTATCTCCTTTTCCACGGTAGTAAGAACATAAGAAATAAGGAACACTGCAGCAGGCCTACTAACCCATGCGAGGCAGGTCCACGTCACTCACCGGCTTAGATCTGACTACCTGGAGTTAACCCTCTCCAGGTGGTCAGGTCACTTCCACTTAAGGAAGGAGCATGACATCTGACCTAGTAGCACAAGCTAGTCAGGTCCAACTCACACCCACCCACACCCACTCATATATTTATCTAACCTATTTTTAAAACTACACAACTATGACGGTACTCGGGAGTTTGTTCCACTCATCCACAACTCTATTACCAAACCAGTGCTTTCCTATATCCTTCCTGAATCCGATTTTTTCCAACTTGAATCCATTGCTGCGAGTCCTATGGGACTGGTGAGACTGTAACGATGATTGCCAGTACCAGTAACACTCCAGAATGACAAGACGTCGACACACACACTGTAATACCGACGCACATAACAACAGTGGTTACACAAGTCCAGTCAAGGACGTTTCACCCACAGGGGGCTTTTATCGAGTTCGTTTTACTTAGACTGGGGTTTTAGCAAGTACATTTCACCCAAGGTCGGGCTCTATCAAGGACGTTACACTCACATTAAGGTTCTAGTAAATACGTTCACCCGCAGTTGGGCTCTATTAAGTGGCTCTCTGGCAAGGTTTCTCTCAAAATGGGGCTCTATCAAAGTACGTTTCATCCACAGTGGGGCTTTATCAAGCACGTTTCACCCATAGTTTGGCTCTATTAAGCATGTTGTACTAAAGAGCAATTCACTCACAGTGTGCTCACCTAGTTGTGGTTGCAGGGGTCGAGTCATAGTGTGTGTGTGTGTATTCACCTATTTGTGGTTGCAGGGATCCAGTCACAGCTCCTGGCCCCCCCTCTTCACTGGCCGCTACTCGGTCACTCTACCCGCTCTATGAGCTTTATCATACCTCTCCTTAAAGCTATGTAAGGATCCTGCCTCCACTACATCACTTCCCAGATTATTCCACTTCCTGACAACACTGACTGAAGAAATACTTCCTAACATCCCTGTGGTTCATCTGAGTCTTCAGCTTCCAACTGTGGCCCCTTGTTGCTGTGTCCCATCTCTGGAACATCCTGTCTGTCCACCCTGTCGATTCCTCTCAGTATTTTGTATGTCGTTATCATATCCCCCCTATCTCTCCTGTCCTCCAGTGTCGTCAAGTCGATTTCTCTTAACCTCTCCTCGTAGGTCATACCCCTTAGATCCGGGACCAGTCTTGTTGCAAACCTTTGCACTTTCTCTAGTTTCCTTACGTGCTCTGCTAGGTGTGGGTTCCAAACTGGTGCTGCATACTCCAGTATGGGCCTAACGTAAACAGTGTGTGTGTGTGTGTACTCACCTAATTGTACTCACCTAATTGTGGTTGCAGGGGTCGAGACTCAGCTCCTGGCCCCGCCTCTTCGCTGTCCGCTACTGGGTCTCTTCTCTCCCTGCTCCATGAGCTTTATCATACCTTGTCTTAAAGCTATGTATGGTTCCTGACTCCACTATATCGTTCGCTAGACTATTCCACTTCCTGACTATTCTATGGCTGAAGAAAGGCTTCCTAACATCCCTTTGACTCATCTGAGTCTTCAGCTTCCAGTTGTGTCCCCTTGTTTCTGTGTTCCTTCTCTGGAACATCCTGTCACTATCTACCTTGTCGATTCCCCGCAGTATTTTGTATGTCGTTATCATGTCTCCTCTAACCCTTCTTTCCTCCAGTGTTGTTAGTCCTATTTCCCTCAACCTTTCTTCATAGGACAGACTCCTGAGTTGTGGAACTAACCTTGTCGCAAACCTTTGCACTTTCTCTAGTTTCTTTACGTGCTTGACCAGGTGTGGGTTCCAGACTGGTGCTGCATATTCTAGTATGGGCCTGACGTACACGGTGTACAGTGTCTTGAACGATTCCTTGTTAAGGTAACGGAACGCTAATCTTAGGTTTGCCAGTCGTCCATATGCTGCCGCAGTTATCTGGTTGATGTATGCCTCCGGAGATGTGCTTGGCGTTATACTCACCCCAAGGTCTTTCCTTGCCGAGGTTTGTAGTCTTTGTCCGCCTAGCTGTACTCTGTCAGCGGTCTTCTTTGCCCTTATCCGATCTTCATGATTTTGCATTTGGTGGGATTGAATTCGAGAAGCCAGTTGCTAGACCAGATGTCAAGCTTGTCCAGGTCTGTTTGAAGTCCTGCTTGGTCCTCCTCCGATGTAATTCTCCTCATTAATTTCACATCATCTGCGAACAGAGACACTTCTGAGTCTATCCCATCCGTCATGTCATTTACATATACCAAGAATAACACTGGTCCTAGGACTGACCCCTGCGGTACGCCGCTCGTCACAGGCGCCCACTGTGATACCTCATCACGCACCATGACCCGTTGTTGCCTCCCTGTGAGGTATTCCCTGATCCATTCCAGTGCCCTTCCTGTTATACATGCTTGTTCTTCCAACTTCTTTACTAATCTCATGCGAGGAACTGTGTCGAAGGCCTTCCTGCAGTCCAGGAAAATGCAATCAACCTACCCTTCTCTCTCTTGCCTTACCTCTGTTACTTTATCATAGAACTCTAGGAGGTTTGTTACACAGGATTTGCCTTCCCGGAATCCGTGCTGTCTGGTGTTTATTATCCTGTTCAGCTCGAGGTGCTCCACCATTCTTTTCCTGATGATTTTCTCCAGGACTTTGCACACTATACATGTGTGTGTATGTGTATGTACTCACCTAGTTGTGGTTGCAGGGGTCGATTCATAGCTCCTGGCCCCTTGTGTGTGTGTGCGTGCGTACGTGCGTGCTGGTGCATGCACATACGTGCGTGAGCGTGCGTGCCGGTCTTTACACAGTCGTACTACGACCACCCCTACCATTCCCCCCCACTGGCTCTCACGGCGATAAAAATGCCGGCATTGTTCTCCAGGCTAAGCTCAGAATAGATATTGTTTTACCATCGCTGTTGATGAGAGCTATTATTAAAGCTTGCGTGGATGTTTCCAGCCTGGGCCGTCAACAAACAAATATTACTTGCAGCATAAACAACATATAAATATTACCTGGAAGACGGAGGCTGTTATTACCGAGATATTTCCAGAAAGCTAAGGTGTTGGTCTGTTTACAATGCTATTAATAGGGAAGTAAGTGTGCGTGTTAGCTCACTACTAGCATTGTTGCGGGTGAGGCTGGGATGGTGCAGGGTGAGGCTGGGATGGTGCAGGGTGAGGCTGGGAGGGTGCAGGGTGAGGCTGGGAGGGTACAGGGTGAGGCTGGGATGGTGAAGGAATATAAGCCACATCACCGTGGCTGGAACACGCAAATAACCAAGGTTTTGGATATTAAACTTTAGACGACGCTTCGGTCCGCCCTGGACCATCATCAAATCACAACCATTATATCTCATTAACTGTCCAGACGGAAATATAGCTTAAAACTTCCTCTCTAAAAATAGGTTACTTGTGAGTGCCATTGATGCCACAGTAAATTCGCACTCTGAAGTTTTGCCTTATGGTGACGTTTGGGTTTGTCCTGAACCATTGCTAGGACATACCGTATTTCCCGGCATATAAGGCGCACGAGCATGATAGACATAAAAGACGATGTTTGTAACATAACGTTAGTAAACAAATGTAACGTAACGTTAGTAAACAAATGTAACGTAACGTTAGTAAACAACTGTAACGTAACGTTAGTAAACAACTGCTAAACCGTAACGCAAAGCCTACTCTTGACCCTGACCTTGAGCATATAAGGCGCAGGCTGATTTTCCAAGACATGTGAGAAAAACAGCGCGTCTTATATGCCGGAAAATACGATAATTAAAAGCTATGCCCATGTGATGGAAACTTCAACACCATACACCACAAGACTGACCCTTAACAGCACGTATGTAACCTGACCCAACATAACCTTACCTCAGTGTAACCTCATCTAACCTAACCTTAGCTCAATGTTACCTAACCCAACCTACCCTAACTAAACCCAACAAAAAGAGTTAAAACCCGAACGTTGGAGGCTTTTTACTCATGCAGAAAGTGAACTCCCTGAACAATGCTGAGTGTTAGAAATGAGTGTTGGAACACTTTCATCAGCCACGACAACATTGCTCCTTCAGCCACGACAACATTGCTCCTTCAGCCACGACAACATTGCTCCTTCAGCCACGACAACATTGCTCCTTCAGCCACGACAACATTGCCCCTTCAGCCACGACAACATTGCCCCTTCAGCCACGACAACATTGCCCCTTCAGCCACGACAACATTGCTCCTTCAGCCACGACAACAACAGATAACATACATATGCAAAATAACCGCAGTGAAAACATTGTGAAATTCCAAGCGCTTTCGTGATTATTTTGCATATTGTGATATCACCTGCTTACTGTGATATTACATAACATACATATCTGAGAAAGGATGAAAAATGTGAATACATGGATGAATAAACACTACATAAATAGGCCTAAGAAGAGAAAAAATCAATAATCATTATATAAGAGGAGGGAATACCTAGGCCTTCCTAAACGTGAAGACAAACAGAAATTAACGTCAACATTCTCACCCTCTTTGCTTCTGATACTTATACATCCCCTTAACACCATCCCCTCTTCCTCTTCCTCCTCCTCCTCCTCCTTCCTCCTTCTAAACCTCCTTTACACTTTAGCCTTCCTGCGCACCCTAAACCACTTGCCTCTGTCATCAGTTAAAACGAGTGGGTTAAGTGGTTGCTATTGGCGTAAAGTGGTGCCCATTGGCGGAGGGTAAACCCAGACCAGCCTTCCCCTCCACTCAGGGTGTAAATCAGCTTCGAGGAGAAGGTGGCAACCTCTTCAAGTGTTAAGGAATGTCTACCTGGAGCATCTTGCTTAGACCCGAGTGTCGGCTTGTCTAACTTATTGTACCAATTTGAGTAAGATACACTAATATGTTAACAGTACCTGGTAGTAGTAGCTGGTAGCAGTAACTGGTAGCAGTAACTGGTAGCAGTAACTGGTAGCAGTAACTGGAGCAGTAACTGGTAGCAGTAACTGGTAGCAGTAACTGGTAGCAGTAACTGGTAGCAGTAACTGGTAGCAGTAACTGGTAGCAGTAACTGGTAGCAGTAACTGGTAGCGGTAACTGGTAGCAGTAACTGGTAGCAGTAACTGGTAGCGGTAACTGGTAGCGGTAACTGGTAGCAGTAACTGGTAGCAGTAACTGGTAGCAGTAACTGGTAGCAGTAACTGGTAGCAGTAACTGGTAGCAGTAACTGGTAGCAGTAACTGGTAGCAGTAACTGGTAGTAACATTAGCAGTCACTGATAATTAAATTATTACGAACAGTAATAAATAACAAAAGCGGAATAACAATATAAATTAGAGGGATGGAGATATAGATAGAGAGAGAGAGAGAGTCTTTGGGGCGTTATCCCAGGCATTGGTACAAGGACCGTATGATCACAGGATATATATGTCGTGTCGATTAGGTAAAACTGGTCAATTAGTAAGAAATCATTTTAAATTAATGATTTTGTACCAAAACGTTAGAAAACTTACCTAACATTATAACAAGCGCAATTTAATTTAGCCTAATCCAACTAAATATATTTTAGATAAGTTTACAGTAATTTAATAATAAACAAACACAATTAAATTTTTTTTTTCGTTAGGTTCAGAATGATTTTTGCGAAATTATTGTATACACAAATTTTCGCTTGCTTTATTCGGCAAGAAGATCGTTGTTATTTAAGCCCAAATCGCAAGTTTTACCTATTCGGCACGACATATACTCCGTGAAGTGTATGTCTCTCTGTGTGAATATATGAGAGTTTACTTTAGTCCGTTTTAGGGTGTAAAGTAATCTTGACTGGTGGTGAAAAGGTAATGAGCTGCCTTAATTGCCGTCGTGTGGGTAGACAGGCTTTAAACGCCCCTTAACCAACCAAGTAACTGAATCCTGGGCCAGAGAAGCAGTGTCTGGGTCAGTTATAAGAAGATCCCACGATCAGATCAAGACATCTCGTCTCCACAGACAAACATCTCATCTACAGAGAGAGGCGTCTAGTTCCCACACAGAGAGAGACAACTCGTCCCCACAGAGAGAAACATCTGGTCCTCACACAGAGAGATACATCTAGTTCCCACATAGAGACACATCACACAGGTCTCTACACAACAAGTGCATCACTAGCAGAAGCGACTTTAGTCCAGGAGCGACTTTAGGCCCCCTTTCCCCTAACAGTTCAAGCTTCAGGGGACCAAAAATGTAGGTCCGCCACTAATCACGAGAGTGCTCTTTTGCGACACGTAGTGTCTGCTATTAAAGTATCCCTATGTGGGTTACCCAGTCTCCTTCCCCTCCATCCCCCAAGTGTGTATCCCATGTATCCAATTTCTGGAAAAAAAATAAAAATAATGTGTATTCAGTTATTCCCCTTTATTCAACATTCAGTCCACTCTCTATTATATGTGAAGGCGATATTTTAATACGTCAATAGTGATATTCTGGTTTTAATGGAATATCGACAAGTAATGCTTGTAAACTTACAGGTGTGGGGGTGGGGACAGGTGTGGTGTTGGGGACAGGTGTGGTGTTTGGGACAGGTGTGGTGTTTGGGACATCTGTCGCTTGTCGACCAGGAATTTTCCCAGTTTGACTTGAGGAAGCTCTACTCTGAGTGAAACGTTGTCCCACATGATTGCTTGTTCTGTATACTGAGGCGAGAAAGCAGGAAGTGCCGACAACTTAGAGGGATGAGGACTCAAAGGCATTCACTTAGGACCTCCTCACTTAAGACATTTCGATCTGGAACCTTGATCACTTTAAATACATGAGGTACAATTGAGGTGATCAAGGTCCCAGGACCGAAACGTGTTAAATATACTAAATGCAGTCTCCTTTCCCCCCCTCCCTTTCCCCTCTGCATACTATCACACCAGTACCTCAGACCCATACATGTCAACATTGCACTTGTACACAAACAGTAACATTCGTTTCATGTTCACGGAGAAGCGCTAAAACAGTGAATGCCATACCACGTCAGGGGAATGGGAGGCGATCAGATTTGATCTAGGCGGAGTGCACCACATTAGCGCGTGTGAAACGTTTGAGCTGGGAGTGAGTGTGTATCTCCAGAGTAATTCCGGAGGCTTTGACGTCTCTAGGAAATGGATGGGTAGAGCTGGAGGAATGTGTATGTGGTCTCGGCTAAATATAACCGCATTTACACGTGGCAGCCACAACATACGTTGCTATCATAGTGAGGAGGAGAACTTGATGCCGAGGAAATAAACACTAGTAGATAGGTTAAGAGAGGTGTGATGGGGGAGAAAGGATGAGGAGGTGTGTTGTATACGTAAGAGTGTTGTAGGGACGTCAGGTGGGTTGGTTAATAATAATATCTTTATTTACTACAAGTACATGTACATGGTATACAGGCCTAGCTGACATCAATGACATACTACTACGTATATAGAAAGTCCCTTGTTATGCAAAGCATTTCGGGCAAATTAGGTCAGTTTTGTCCCAGGATGCGACCCACACCAGTCGACTAACACCCAGGTACCCATTTAACTGATGGGGAACATAGACAACCGGTGTAAAGAAACACGCCCAATGTTTCTACCCTCGCCGGGAATCGAACCCGGACGCTCGCCGTGTAAAGCGAGAGCTTTAGCCACCAGGCCACGGGGAATCCACGAAGGGTCATTAAGGTTGCTTGTCAAGAATATTTTAACCCTTAAATTAGGGATTAAAGTAAGCTCTCAGTATATATACACTGAGAGACACACCTCACGGTGTATGTATTACGTGGCGTCAGGTGGAGGGGAGTGAGTGTTGGTGAGGCAGTGTTGCAGGAGGTAGTGTTGGAGAGGGTGTTTTGCGTTGGCGAGGAAGGTAGTGTTTGTGTTGCATTGCAGAGAGTGTTTGTGTTGGCGAGGGAGAGAGTGTTGATGAGGGAGGTAGTGTTGGTGTTGCGGAGGGTGTTTGTGTTGGCGAGGGAGAGAGAGTGTTGGTGAGGGAGGTGTTGATGCAGAGGTTGTTTGTGTTGGCGACGGAGAGAGAGATGAGGGAGGTAGTGTTGGTGTTGCAGAGGGTGTTTGTGTTGGCTAGGGAGAGAGGTGAGGGAGGTAATGCCAGGAGGCTCCCGTTATGTTATCTCAGACAATACACCATCACAGGGAAGGTGTCAGAGGACAGAGTAAACACTTGTTCTTGACCCTGTGCGCCCAAGCTGATGGTCTGTAGTGCAGATAGACAGTTGACGGAGACCTGACTTCTCCTTCTATTCCACTTCCCCTTGGCAACGTATGGAGGCACCCATGCGCATGTGTTCAAACAACAAAATGGGACACAGAAGGATGTAACAATGAGGAAAGGTGGCGTTTTGTCCGTCAGGAAAATAGGAAACTGTCTCCTGACACCCATGTGTCTGATGGTTGGTAGGTTAACTGGGTTTGAAGCCTCTCGACTACACGAGATTCGTTAAGGCTAAAAAATACCTGTTCGTCACCAGACAAGAATACTTTAATCCACCAGCGTGGCTGTGACGAACTCTAGCTCAAGTTCCCTCAAAGTCGTCATCATGACTCACGAAATCGTAATGATACGATTGAAAACAAACCGGTCTGGAGTTTTATGACTCACTAGCCGCGAGTTCAATCCCAGCCCGTACCGTGGTTTATACTTTAATCACTAAAGTAAAGATTAAGGTATCTGCATGTATACCTATACTGAGAGACATACACCTTTTGACGTGTATCCTTGTGTTTGTTCAGGTGCTGATCCGTTCAGAGAATTAGCAACAGCTCGTGCGCAGGTGCCGTACACCTGTGGTCAAGCACCTATTTACCTTCTGCAGCTAGGTGCTTACCCACAAAGCCTCATTTACACCAATTCAGTGACCCCACAGCCTGCCCACGCCCCCTCCACGCAGGGAACATAATACCCTGAAACAGGGAACTCAGAACAAGAACCATTCACGATACCACAAGTTTAGACTAGCCATAGTCCGCTTATGAAATGCCCTGATTGCACTTATCAAAGGGGCGCTGTAACCAGACCATCCCGGGTTGCATAGTGGTCACAGACCAGTGACCTGAACCTTCAAATGTATCGCTAGCTCTTGTCTTGTCAACTCGGAACACTGATGTCCCTACCGTGTGTGTGTGTACTCACCTAATTGTACTCACCTAATTGTGGTTGCAGGGGTCGAGACTCAGCTCCTGGCCCCGCCTCTTCGCTGTCCGCTACTGGGTCTCTGCTCTCCCTGCTCCATGAGCTTTATCATACCTTGTCTTAAAACTATGTATGGTTCCTGCCTCCACTATATCTTTCTCTAGACTATTCCACTTCCTGACTACTCTGTGGCTGAAGAAATGCTTCCTAACATCCCTTTGACTCATCTGAGTCTTCAGCTTCCAGTTGTGTCCCCTTGTTTCTGTGTTCCCTCTCTGGAACATCCTGTCACTGTCTACCTTGTCGATTCCCCGCAGTATTTTGTATGTCGTTATCATGTCTCCTCTGACCCTTCTTTCCTCCAGTGTTGTTAGTCCTATTTCCCTCAACCTTTCTTCATAGGACAGTCCCCTGAGTTGTGGAACTTACCTTGTCGCAAACCTTTGCGTGTGTTAGTTGTGTGTGTGTGTGTGTGTGTGTGTGTTTTCTGCTCAATGATAATCTAAAACGTGAAGGGTAATGTTTTTTTTTTTCTATTACGAAACTGAATTTTCTGAGAATCGAGGTGGCAGAAGACGCTGTCACTGGCGTCGTGACATGACACAACTGAACCGGATTTTTTTTTAATTCTAAAATTCCTGTCACCACCACGACATAAACCACGACAACGACATAAACCACGACATAAACCACGACATAAACCACGACAACATCCTGAGCAGATTTGTTTTATCTTAATTTTTTAGAGCTTAGTTTTGATTACAATAATAATTATTTATCTAAATTTCAATCTATAATTTATATATAATTTTTCGTATATTTTGCATGTATTTTACAGATATTTTGCATATATTTGCCTGACCAAGACGCTTGTTTCGAAGATATAAATATGGGAAGACTTATGGGGTCTTTTGTGTTCTGTATTCATAACACATACTATGTACACATGATACATATCCTGTATACGTGTTATGTCGTGTGTATTGAGAAGAGAGGTAAGAAGTGAGTTTGTGTGTACTCACCTATTTGTGGTTGCTGGGGTTGATTCATAACTCCTGGCCTCGCTGGTCGCCACTAGGTCCAATCTCTCCATCCTCCATGAGCTTTATCATACCTCTTCTTAAAGCTATGTATGGCCCCGCCTTTTCACTGATCGCTAATGGGTCCCTTCTCTCCCTTCTGTGTGTGTATGTATGTGTGTGTGTGTGTGTGTGTGTGTGTGTGTGTGTGTGTGTGTGTGTGTGATGTGGATGGTTGTTCATCTGTGTGTGTGCTCTCGGTGTGCCATGACAATGGGATTATTCACCTTCTTAGTCGGGCCTCCGGATGCCATGCACTGTAATGTATGTCCCATTTGTAGTGCTGATGTACTGTGCTGTGGCGTGTGTACGTGCTGTGTCGTGCTCTTGTTACGTGCTGACATTTATGTGACGTTCTCGTGCGTTGTGTACGTGCTTGTGTCGTGTCCTTGATTATCCGTGCTCATCAGTAGTTCTTTATCCTCTTCCCCTATTGTGTGTATGGTGTCCAGTACCTGCTGGTGCACCCTTTTCCCTAGGGTTTCTGATATTGCTCCTGTTTCCACTGAGAGGACCTCATTAAATCATTTGATCAACACTTTGCAGACTTCCTTCCTTCATCAGGTGAGTTACCTGGTCTCACTTGCGTCTTGTAGCTGATGAGGCTGGGAAGCAATTTTGGTTCAGACTTGGATTTACCTGCCGTGTCATCTTCAAGTTGTTATTCGGCCTCTTTCCTCATCCTAACACATAAGTTTCCGGTTAGTCTGCTCACTTCTCTGTTCTCGCCTGTCCTTCGCTTCTTGCAATTTTCCTATGTTCTTATGGTTCTTTTTTCCTCTCTGCATCTCTTACTGAACCAAGGGTTATCACTGTCTTTGTTATTTACCCTTTTCCTCTTTTTTTCTTCTGTGTAAAAGTTATCTGTCTCTTGTCATTTTCTAGGTAGGCACTTGATCTGCCCACATTCCTTCCACTTTTCCGTTGCGCTGCATTCAGGAATTTCCTCATCCTAACAAAGTTCCTATTTCTGAATTCTGGCTTCTCACACCATCCACTTGGCGTTCTTCCCTCTATGTTTAATTCCACAATGTGCTTCAAGTTGGGTACTGCATGGTCGCTATCTCCCAGGGGGATGGCTCTCATATTCTATGTCACCTATATCAGACGTACTTGAGGTAAATATTAGGTCCAGTCTTGCTGGCTCATCTCCACATCTCTCTCTCTCGTTACATCCTTAAAATAAACTTTTTCCTTACCACCTCTACCAACTTAGTCCTCCATGTTTCCCATCCCCCATGTGGATTCCAGGTCTCCCAATCTATTTCCTCGTGGTTGAAAATCCCACATGATAAGTAGCTTTGTTTTAGCCCTATGAGCACTTCTAGCTGCCATGGATTCAACCATTGTTGTTGTCTTCATATTCCAGCCTCGGTCTCCTCCTGTTAGACTACAGGTTGTATATCACGGTAACTACTACTTCAGGTCCCTCAGTCTTAACTGAGCCCAATATGTATTTGCTGCAAGTTTGCATATCAAAACTCCCAATGGAAATAAGTCACTTTGAAAAGCAGGGGCACCACGAGTACGCTGAGAGACAACACAATAAGTGTCAGGGGCCCAAGACTATTCAACTGCCTCCCAGCATACATAAGGGGGATTACCAATAGACCCCTGGCTGTCTTCAAGAAGGCGCTGGACAGGCACCTAAAGTCAGTACCTGACCATCCGGGCTGTGGTTCGTACGTCAGTTTGCATGCGGTCAGCAGTACCAGCCTGGTTGATTAAACCCTGATCCATCATGAGGCCTGGTCTCATACCGAGCCGCGGGGGCGTTGACCCCCGAAACCCTCTCCAGGTGTACTCCAGGTATGCTACTTATGTATGGTAACTTGTGTAACTGTATTTATGTGTACCTGTACCTAAATAAACTTACTCAGTCGTCACTTCAAAACTCCACTGATTACTGATGAGCTCTGATTTCCCTGTTTCCTCTCTTTCCTTATCCTTTGGTATCCTGCTGGGAATATGGTGTCTGATATTTCAGTCAGGTTTGTCTCCGTGATAGCTACAGTGTCTGGAGTAATCTCTGCTACTCTCTCTTTCAACTCATCTCTCCTGTTCGATAACCCATCTGCATTTGTGTACCACACTGAGCTTACTCTGTGTGTGTTAGTTACCATTTTGTCCTAGGCACATGTCGATTTGTGTGTGTGTGTGTGTGTGTGTGTGTGTGTGTGTGGCTGCCACTATAAATACCTGAGTTTGGGCACATTATATTATACCCTCTGTCTCTCTCAGAATTATACTTAAATATATTCCTCACTTCTCTCTTCTGCTTCCCTTCTACACTCGCCTTCACTCCTCTCATCGCATCTTATTCCTTCGTAGAAAAGACGCATACAATGGAAAACTACAAGCCAAGACGTTAAATGACGAGAAATCGTTATATATCGAAGTTTTGGCTCTCGCTGATATGTTGAGTGACGTCACAGTGACGCAGGCAGGCTGGGTAGCCGGATAGTGAATATTCTTACTGGCCTTGACCCGCCAGCGTTCGTGACTTCATCCGGATAGCGAAATTTCTTCGTTGTTTCTTACGTTCCGTCAGAGTTTGAGACTCGATCCCGATATTGAAAAATACTTTATTTTCGTTTCATAACCTCTCCCTTCCCCCCGGTCCACCATTTACGAATTGATCCACACAGTGGAACTATTTCCTATTGTTTTTCCCCGTTGATGCTCCCCGCCAGCGTGTGTGAGACTTAATACGAACATTAAAAATACTTGATGGTTGTTGAGGTCCCGCCAGCGCTGGAGACTTGGTCCCCGGGAGTCACATCTTGTTTACACAGAGAGGGACTTGATGTGACGTGTTTGTCAACAAATGCGGAGCCGTAAATAGAAAGAGCCAGCATTTCATGCGACGGTGTATCGTATTGGGCTGAAAATGCCAACATAAATGAAAACTCGGGACTGCTAAAGGCCATGTTGCGCCGTCTTTGTGACAATGGTAAACAGGGAAAGTGGTGAGAAAGAAGAGGAAGAATATGAGGTGGGAGAGGTGTAAGATATGAGAGAGGAGGTGTAGGATATGGAAGAGGTGTAGGACATAGAGGAGATGTAGGATATGGAAGAGGTGTAGAACATAGAGGAGATGTACGATATGGAAGAGGTGTAGGACATAGAGGAGATGTAGGATATGGAAGAGGTGTAGGACATAGAGGAGATGTACGATATGGAAGAGGTGTAGGACATAGAGGAGATGTAGGATATGGAAGAGGTGTAGGACATAGAGATGTAGGATATGGAAGAGGTGTAGAACATAGAGGAGATGTAGGATATGGAAGAGGTGTAGGACATAGAGGAGATGTAGGATATGTAAGAGGTGTAGGATATGGAAGAGGTGTAGGATATAGAGATGTAGGATATGGAAGAGGTGTAGAACATAGAGGAGATGTAGGATATGTAAAAGGTGTAGGACATAGAGGAGATGTAGGATATGGAAGGTGTAGGACATAGAAGAGATGTAGGATATGGAAGAGGTGTAGGACATAGAAGAGATGTAGGATATGGAAAAGGTGTAGGATATAGAAGAGGTGTAGGATATAGAGTAGGATATGGAAGAGGTGTAAGATATAGAAGTGTAGGATATGGGAGAGATGTAGGATGTGGAAGAATAGACGTAGGATATGGAAGAGACTGTGGTTGTTAGTAGAATTACCGACAATATGTTAGGTAAAAGAAGACAAGTGCAACTAATGTGACATTTTACTGTGGCAACGTTTCGTTCTCCAGGAGCTTCGTCAAGTGGTGGACCGTCACAGTGCATGGTAAACACACTCGGTGGTGCGTCACAGTGCATGGTAAACACACTCGGTGGTGCGTCACAGTGCATGGTAAACACACTCGGTGGTGCGTCACAGTGCATGGTAAACACACTCGGTGGTGCGTCACAGTGCATGGTAAACACACTCGGTGGTGCGTCACAGTGCATGGTAAACACACTCGGTGGTGCGTCACAGTGCATGGTAAACACACTCGGTGGTGCGTCACAGTGCATGGTAAACACACTCGGTGGTCCGTCACAGTGCATGGTAAACACACTCGGTGGTCCGTCACAGTGCATGGTAAACACACTCTGAACTCCACTCACTGAACACGCCTCTTTCATCTTGTAAATATAATATAATAACCAGAAAAGAGCACACTCCCAGATAGCGTCATTGAAGTGAGAACCCTGGGTAGCTTTAAAAGTGGGTTGGATAGGTACACGAGTGGGTGAGTTAGACCTGTCTAGCATGGGCCAGTAGGCCTGCTTCAGTGCTCCTCCTTAAGAACATAAGAAAAGAAGGAACACTGCAGTAGTAACTGTACCTTGAGGTGGATAAGAAAGTATTGTGTATTTTACTTGCCAGAGCCTATATTAAATTACTCCATGGCTGTCTGGAAAGAAAATCCAGCAGATCTTTGTTAATACAGACACTACCTTACTATATAATAAAAGTAGAATTGTCTATATTGAGAGACCACAGAACGGGACTCGAACCCATGGCAGGCGGGTCCTAAAACTCGCAGGCCAGTGTGCTGAACCACTAGTTCATGCCAGCCAAACAAAATTCATCCAACTAGGTATATTACTGTTCACCACAGGAATGTGAGCATGGGTCACACAGTGAAGACAACTACATTATTTTTTACATATGAATGAATCCCACACCTGTGTGTACTCACCTAGTTGTGGTTGCAGGGGTCGAGTCAAAGCTCCTGGCCCCGTGTGTGTGTGTGTGTGTGTGTGTGCTCTACCCTGACAGACAAGATCAGTTTCAACACACAATCACTCGTGCATCTGGACGAAGTCTGTGTTTACAGGACTCCAGCGCAAGACTAACCTTGTACGTAGTGGAAAAGTTTAAGAAAAATTGGCCGGTAACTGATACTTAATTAGGCACCCCAGAGGAGGGACGCTATATCCTGCCTAATTAGGCATCCCAGAGGAGGGATGCTTAGGCACCCCAGAGGAGGGATGCTTAATTAGGCACCCTAGAGGAGGGATGCAATATCCTGCCTAATTAGGCATCCCAGAGGAGGGAAGCTTAATTAGGCACCCCAGAGGAGGGAAGCTTAATAAGGCACCCCAGAGGAGAGAAGCCATATCCTGCCTAATTAGGCACCCCAGAGGAGGGATGCCCAATAAGGCACCCCGAGAGAAGGAATATCAAAAGTGGTTACCTAAGCATCTCTGTTTTTCCGCCGACCTGTCTCCTTATTTCCTCGTGTCCGCCCGACGAGGAACTATGGAGACAGGTCTGCAGAAGAAAATTTTGATTGTGACAGAGTTTAAAACTCTGCGTTTCCATGACTTGATAAAACTCTACACGAAAAGTCCCCCGTAACTTGAGTCTTCTTCGTCACACACGTAGTCAATAAGGGGTTACATTATACCGCATTTGTGTCTATTTTTTAATAACATAAGAAAGCCGTTTCGGACCAGTCTCAGTGGATGATGCAAGACCAGGTGACCTGTGTTGCATGAGCAAGACAGGGCCGGTGACTGGAGCAACAAACCCACAAGTAGGTACAGAGACACGTAATGGAAGACGATGTTTCGCGCAGGTTTGAGCTTTATCAAGTGATCAGGCAGACTTGACGAAGCTCACCGAAGTGCCAGAAGTGAACGTGTTTTGCATTTTTTTTGTACTAGGACAGGCAGAATTACACACACACACACACACACACACACACACACACACACACACACACACACACACTTCTAAGTCGATGAACAAAGATGACGGATATTATTATTATTATTATTATTATTATTATTATTATTATTATTATCATCTGAGACCATTGCATGGGTAATATCAGTGACGGACTTATTATTTTTGTCATTGAAACAAATTACTAAGTTTTCTAACGCCGTTTTGTTAAATCATCCTTCATCACACACACGTAGGCCTAGGTCACTGTGCTCATTATGTTCACTGGATAATCTAGGCCTGAGTGGAGGGCCATCATACCTATTTCAGTTAACTCATTTTGTTCTCAAGGTAGACCTCAACTTTTGCTTCCCTGCCTGCCTGCTGCCTGCCTGCCTGCCTGCCTGCCTGACTGCTGCCTGCGTGCCTGACTGCTGCCTGCCTGCCTGCTGCCTGCCTGCCTGACTGCTGCCTGCCTGCTGCCTGCCTGCCTGCCTGCCTGCCTGCCTGCCTGCCTGCCTGCCTGCCTGCCTGCTGCCTATGTGTTCGTAATGGTTCTGATGACGATATTTTGTCTGGTTTCAGTAAGTTGTTTATGACTTCCATTGAGCAAGTATGACAAGAGCGACGACAGCGCCTCGTGGAGTATAACAACCATCAATACACAAATACCCAACACACGGGAGAAAGACGCTTATGACCACGTTTCGATCCGACTTGGAGCATTAACTAGCCACACTAACACACGAAGATGAGGATGCCAGTATAAGTGAGGAGGACGGGATTCCTCCCCTCCCTTCTTTCTTCCTCTCTTTGTCCCGTCCCCGTCTTCCTCTCATATATATATATATATATATATATATATATATATATACTGGCTGTCTCACCTTCGTGTGTTAGTGTGACTAGTCAATGGTCCAAGTCGGACCGAAACGTCGTCGTGAGCTTCTCTCTCCTATGTTCGGGTTATTCGTGTATTGTTCCAGTCGCGGTATTGTTCCCTTTTTGTTCTTTAAAAACCATCAGTGCTGTGACAACCAGACGACAACGCCGTAGTGCAATGATCATCGCTTGCAACAAACACATGCGAGGCTGCGCACTTGTAGCAAGCAATCAACCCGAGCAAGTGTCGCCATTACAGTCCCAGGTGATGCCATTGAGAGTCGGTGTCTGTAATGAGGCTCACACGAGTAACACGTCCATTTTGTAAGCACGAAATCAAAGGGATATTGACGCTATAACTGGCAAGAGTTTCATAAGGGGTGAGCCGTGTTGGGTTAACAGGTTGACTGAGAGTGGGTAGCCTGTGAGCAGCAACCAGGGGATGCCGGGAGGATGCAGGGAAAGTGAGGCTGAGGGAATCTGCATATTGACTCACGTGAAGAGGTGGGGAGAGAGACGAGGGAGGAGGGAGAGGGAGAGGTGGAACGGGAAAGGACTGGGGGTGAGAATGACGGTGTGAATCTATCTATAGTCCAAGATGAGTCTCCCAGCGCCTTACTAGCTCCACTTACCACAAGTCTGCCTACCTGCCTGCCTACCTACCTACCTGCCTGCCTACTTGCCTGCCTGCCTACCTACCTACCTGCCTTCCTATCTGAATACATGTCTGCTTACCCGCTTTCCTGCCTCTCTACCTACCTGATTATTTATCTATTAACCTGCCTGTCCACCAACCTGCCTCTTCAGTGCTTCCTGTCTTGCCTTCCCAGGCCACCAGTACCCAGTAAGAATTCTCGACTTTGTATCCATTAATCCCATATCGTAGTTGGTATAAGGTGTAGATGGCGCAGTTTGTGTACTGGTGTTCTTCGAAGCCTGTGATACTGCACTTCGATTCCGCATATTTCTGCATTCACGAGTATGAGAAATTCCACACACACATATATATATATATATATATATATATATATCTTATTATTGATTAAATACCACTTGTTCGTGGTTACAATATGTATACTGCTTGTGGAGGCTAGTACACCAATCGGGGAGCAAAATGAAATTAGCTCTGAGGCAACCACACCATCGTATATCCTCGCAAATTGAAGCAAGCCTAGTTCGCTAGGCTCAAGTTGTTTGTAGTATTGTATGGTCCAGTGGGTTAGAGCGTCATGAATTTTCGCTCACCATGAGCCGGGCTAAAACAACACAGATTTGATCCTCCGGCTAGACGCAGTGTTGTTACTGATATGTATATACTGGAGAAGAGTTGAGTGGCCAGTGACAGTCCAACCAGTGGATTATTTCACAAGTATCTTGTTAAAGAAAACATTCTTGAGATCCTCTCCTACTAAACTCAAGATCAAACACACCATTACTTTTGCCAACAGCACACTCGCCTTATTTTCTTCTCATTTTTGAAACCTGGACTACACGCATGCTCAAACTGGATAGTTTTATGACGAAGACTAATCCAGAGGCTGGAAAACAACGTCTTTTCCAGTAATAATGTGGAATGTGTTTACCGGGAAAGTCAAGGCTGCTGCTTCAACCTTGACTTTGTCATAATGAAGTGTGTTTGGTGATGAGACGGGAACACTGCAACGAGTGTGTGTGCTGGCTCATGCTAACACGCTCTTACTTCCTCTCATTATATGTTGTATCATGAAGCAAAGTTAAGCCCTCTGTGAAGAGTGTAAACACACACACACACACACACACACATACACACACAGGGTGATATGTACTTCCCACAGACCACAATGTACACTTTACTTTCTAAAGCAGTCAGGACAGAAATCTGGCGAGTAGAGGGAGAGTAAAGCTGTGTGAAGATGATTCTACCTTGCCCTACCTCACTACGTCACTGTCTCATCGAGAGAGAGAGAGAGAGAGAGAGAGAGAGAGAGAGAGAGAGAGAGAGAGAGATGCTTGAAAGGAGTCATCTATCTTCATATACATGAGTGAACTCCGTCTACATGTTACTCAGATGTTTAACATGGGACCAGGTGGGCGAGTCTCCCAGGTCAAACACACACACACACACACACGCCTCCAAATTTAGAGATAGGTCAGTGACCTTTTCTGAATGATGACTGATGCTTGTGTGGTGGGTAGTGTATATGTTCTGGTATCCACAGTGTTTGCTGTATGGTGGAGTATATGGAAACACAGATTAGCATCAATACATTCATAGCTCTCACAAACTAGTTTTCTAAGCATACTAAATAACGTAGAATTTTAGAGTACATACTGAGGCTATCTGCTGAGAAGAACTATCTGTGTATCTAGATTAAGGAATATCGTGTATTATCTGTGTTGGAGGCCAGAATAATTAAGAAGGCTGTGTTAGTGTTGTATTGGAGATAGTGTTGGTGTTGTGGTGGGGATATTGTTAGTGTTGTGGTGGAGATAGTGTTGGTGTTGTGGTGGAGATAGTGTTGGTGTTGTAGAGGGAAAGAGTTGGCGTTGTGAAGACAGTGTTGTTGTGGGGGTGGGGATAGCGTTGTTGTTGTGGTGGGGAAGAGTGTGGGGTGTGGTAGAGGGAAATACACAGACAACGCTTATAACAAGATTAAATGATCTGTGTCAAGGCGACCTCCTGCTTCGGTCTAGAACCATACAGACGTGATGTACAGGTGACATGCAACCTTAATGACCCTCGTATAGTGACTGGTGGTGTGCAGGTGACATGCAACCTTAATGACCCTCGTATAGTGACTGGTGGTGTGCAGGTGACATGCAACCTTAATGACCCTCGTATAGTGACTGGTGGTGTACAGGTGACATGCAACCTTAATGACCCTCGTATAGTGACTGGTGGTGTACAGGTGACATGCAGCCTTAATGACCCTCGTATAGTGACTGGTGGTGTACAGGTGACATGCAGCCTTAATGACCCTCGTATAGTGACTGGTGGTGTGCAGGTGACATGCAGCCTTAATGACCCTCGTATAGTGACTGGTGGTGTGCAGGTGACATGCAGCCTTAATGACCCTCGTATAGTGACTGGTGGTGTGCAGGTGACATGCAGCCTTAATGACCCTCGTATAGTGACTGGTGGTGTGCAGGTGACATGCAGCCTTAATAAATACGAAGATGATATTATCCACAAGAGCGGAGAATAGCCACATTGTAGAACAAGCAACGTTTCGTCCTGCTTAGAGCTTTACCTAGTCATAACTTAAGCTCTACACAGGGCGAAACGTCGTCCCAGTAAAAGCTTGTCTTATTAAGTGTGTCTCTTCCTCACAATACCGAAGGAATTCTAATCTGCGTGAAAATGGAATACGGAGCTAAGAAAGGCCAGGCTGACCAACTAAGAAGTCACTACTGTCCTTACACAAGCACTAGTGCTAGCCCCCACACTCAGTCCAACCACCAAACAACACACAAAATAGCCACAGTCCCCGGGACTAGCACGAGAATAAGCCCCTTCCCTCCCTCCCCTCCTGGGCAGCAATAGCCCCGACAACAACACAGGGAGGACGCGCTCAAATATTTATTAAGCTCTGAGACCAAAGAGTCAAGTCGCGCTCCATGCGATGTTAAATCCTCACTCACATGCTCGGTAATTACTCACCTGGATGGTAATTACTCACCTGTATGTTAATTACTTACCTGCATGTTACTTACCTGAAGGCTAAACTAAACTTTCGGCAAGTGTCAGAAAGTCGACCACCTCAACACCAATCCTCCAACACAACACAAATCCTCCAACAACAACAACACTAATACCAATCCTCCAACACAACACCAACACCAATCCTCCAACACAACATGAACACCAATCCTCAAACACCAATACCAATCCTCAAACACCAACACCAATCCTCAAACACCAACACCAATCCTCAAACACCAACACCAATCCTCAAACACCAACACCAATCCTCAAACACCAACACCAATCCTTCAACACAACACCAAGACCAATCCTCCAACACCAACACATTACCGTCTCCAGAACAAAGCCACTAAAAGAAAAACAAAGGCATTTGAGTGCCAGGGAGAGTAAAGAGGGCAACACATACCAGAGGCTGAGGAGACTGTGATAAAGACTAGAAGAGGTAGAAGAAGAGATGACCAAAAGCTCCAGCTGTGGGTCATAATATGACTAAGACCCACGTCAGGAGTCACTTGTCCTGTGTCCTGACGAACCTTACCTAACCTAGAAGAGAGGAAGATGTAGAAAGAAACCTAGAAGAGAGGAATATGTAGAAAGGAACCTAGAAGAGAGGAAGATGTAGAAAGGAACCTAGAAGAGAGGAAGATGGAGAAAGGAACCTAGAAGAGAGGAAGATGGAGAAAGGAACCTAGAAGAGAGGAAGATGTAGAAAGGAACCTAGAAGAGAGGAAGATGGAGAAAGAAACCTAGAAAAGAGGAAGATGGAGAAAGGAACCTAGAAGAGAGGAAGATGGAGAAAGAAACCTAGAAAAGAGGAAGATGTAGAACGGAACCTAGAAGAGAGGAAGATGTAGAAAGGAACCTAGAAGAGAGGAAGATGTAGAAAGGAACCTAGAAGAGAGGAAGATGTAGAAAGAAACCTAGAAGAGAGGAAGATGGAGAAAGGAACGTGACGAAAGGAACAAGACAAGAGGAACATGAGGTTACATTTCACCCTCCCTACTCCAGGTCCTAAGCAGGTACATCCCGACTATTCTTGTAAGGGGAAGCTTGTTAAAAGTTGTGCACTCTGGCATGATGGCTGGTCCTTGTTCACCCTTTACTCACGTTCACTATACAATTATTTCGACTTTTTAGTCTACATATTTAAATTACCAATTAAGGCCTAGTTTGAGACCGGGTCACGGGGGCGATGACTTCCGTAACCAATAACTGATATATAACGAATATACAACAGGCATACTACACGTATATAAGAGGAATGAGGTAGTGGAACTTAAAATCAGTTCACACAGCTCCAAACACACACACACACACTTTCACACACACACTCACACACACTTTCACACACACTCTCACACACACAAGGAAAAAGATCTTGGGGTGAGTATAACACCAGGCACATCTCCTGAGGCGCACATCAACCAAATAACTGCTGCAGCATATGGGCGCCTAGCAAACCTAAGAACAGCATTCCGACAGCTTAATAAAGAATCGTTCAGGACCCTGTACACTGTGTACGTTAGGCTCATACTGGAGTATGCAGCACCAGTTTGGAACCCACACCTGGCCAAGCATGTAAAGAAGCTAGAGAAAGGGCAAAGGTTTGCAACAAGACTAGTCCCGGAGCTAAGGGGTATGTCCTACGAGGAGAGGTTAAGGGAAATCGACCTGACGACATTGGAGGACAGGAGAGTAAGGGGAGACATGATAACGACATATAAAATACTGAGAGGAATTGACAAGGTGGACAGAGACAGAATGTTCCAGAGATGGGACACAGCAACAAGGGGGCACAGCTGGAAGTTGAAGACTCAGATGAATCACAGGGATGTTAGGAAGTATTTCTTCAGTCACAGAGTGGTCAGGAAGATTAATAGCTTGGTAAGCGATGTAGTGGAGGCAGGATCCATTCATAGCTTTAAGAAGAGGTATGATAAGGCTCACGGCGAAGGGAGAGAGACCCAGTAGCGGCCAGTGAAGAGGCGGGGCCAGGAGCTATGAATCGACCCCTGCAACCACAAATAAGTGAGTACAACTAGGTGAGTACACACTCTCACACACACACTCTCACACACACTCTCACACACACTCACATACACACTGACACACCACACACACACTCACACACACACACACCACACACACACACACACTCAGGGGACTGTCCTATGAAGAAAGGTTGAGGGAAATAGGACTAACAACACTGGAGGATAGAAGGGTTAGAGGAGATATGATAACGACATACAAAATACTGCGGGGAATCGACAAGGTAGACAGTGACAGGATGTTCCAGAGAGGGGACACAGAAACAAGGGGACACAACTGGAAGCTGAAGACTCAGATGAGTCAAAGGGATGTTAGGAAGCATTTCTTCAGCCACAGAGTAGTCAGGAAGTGGAATAGTCTAGAGAAAGATATAGTGGAGGCAGGAACCATACATAGTTTTAAGATAAGGTATGATAAAGCTCATGGAGCAGGGAGAGCAGAGACCCAGTAGCGGACAGCGAAGAGGCGGGGCCAGGAGCTGAGTCTCGACCCCTGCAACCACAATTAGGTGAGTACTCACACACACACACACTCACACACACTACTGTTTGGAAGCAAAATACAAATTGTTATTCTTCAATTTGACAATTGATTAAAACTATTGATAATGGAATGGGTTGGAGTTTTTTTCATAGCAGTTTTGAAGTGCTGTCAGATCAGCCTGACACGTGTGTCAGCACTACCTGTGTCAGCCACCATAAAAGGTTCTAGTATCTTCGTCAGCCGCTATCAAAGGTGTCAGCACCTGCGTCATTCGTCGAAGTTGTCAGCCTCTTCGTCAGCACCTGCGCCACTCATCGAAGGTGCCAGCATCTTCCTCAGCCACCATCGGAGGTGTCAGCACCTGCGTCAGCCGGCTCTGCAACACGCGTGTTATCATCATACGTGTCAGTCACCATCAAAGGCGTAATAATTAGCGTCAGGAGGGTGGCCTTTCTGACCACAGACGTCAGCACATTCTGTGGTCTTGCTTCATTAGCGAGCCCTGATGAGCGTAATTAGCTCCATATTTAATTACCAGCATCAAAACTCTCACATTTCTGTCACTCGAAAATGAGGTTTGCTGTTTTTGTGGCTATTTTTGTTTGTGACTGTTTTTGTCGTGGCTGTTTTTGTTGGTGGCTGTTTTTGCTTCTGGCTGTTACGCTTGTGGCTGTTATTGTTTCTAGTTGTTTTTGTCGTGGCTGTTTTTGTCCTCGCTGTTTTACTTGCTGTCCTTGTCATTGTTGCAGAAGCTATTGTTGAAGTTTGTTGCTCCTGAGTACACTCTAAGTGGCCAAAGAGTACAAACCTCACTCAAGGAAAAGAATCTTGGGGTGAGTATAACAACGAGCATATCTCCTGAGGCGCACATCCTGATGCTGTTGTTGCTATAATTGTTTTTGTTTACCTTACTTTTGTTGTCGCTGCTGTTTACGCTGGTAGGTGGGAAGGTCTGTGAAGGAGTATTTGTATCTAGGAGGAAAAGGCGAAGAAGTAGGACTGGTAGGAGGAAGAGTAGAAGAAGGAAGAGGAGAAGGAGAAGGAAGAGAAGGAAGAGGCAGAGGAGGTATAGTCAGTAAAAGTCAACTGTGGTCACTAACTGGGATGCTCCCACCAGTGATGTGGTCACTAGTGATGTGGTCACCAGTGGCGTGGTCACCAGTGGCGTAATCACCAGTGGCGTGGTCACCAGGGGCGTGGTCACTAGTGTGGTTACCAGTGTGGTCACTAGTAAGGTCACCACTGGTTATCAAGGTCCACACAAGTGATACTAGTAAAACCAGTTGAAACATAAATTTCCCATCATGTCTGCAGGGGGATGCGAGGCACTAGTTACGTAGCCCCAGAATTGAGTAGTTAAGAATAGCTGTGTTGAGTAGTTAAGAATAGCTGTGTTGAGTAGTTAATAGCTAAATCGAACAGTTAAGACAGAAAGTGCTATTGAAGTAGAGAAAGTTGTAGACCATCCATCTCTCATGTAGCTTCCATTCTCTTCTATCCCTGATTTATACACCTAATACACGATAGTACTTAATCTAGATAGAAGTAGATAGTTCTGGGCAGATAGCTTCGATATGGACTGCCAGGTGTATCTATTGTCTGTCTCTCCCATGTACTCGTGTACTCGACTCCATTTACTTTGGTCTATCTTATCAGTGTATCCGCTTGTGTACACAAGGTTACTTTGAAGTTACGTTCACGAGGAAGCGATAAATCGGTAGGAGATAGAGACCGTGCAAGTGAGAGGCGCAATTCGCAAGTCGGTTCGATATGGCGCTCGTCCCAGTGGCGTCCTCTGAAACGCAAAGGTAAAAACAGATTCTTCTTTTGGAAATTCTTCTGGTGGGAAATTCTTTTAGTGGGAAATTCTTTTAGTGGGAAATTCTTTTAGTGGGAAATTCTTTTAGTGGGAAATTCTTCTGGTGGGAAATTTTGTGAATTCATCTGTGGGAAATCTCTTTGGAATCTGTGTGTGTAAACTCTTTTAGTGGAATTCTTCGAGTGGGAAATCTTAGTGGGAAATTCTTCTGTGGAAATCTCTGTGGAAATTCTTTATGGGAAATTCTTCTGTGGGAAACCACGAGTGGGAAATTCTTTTAGTGGGAAAGTTCTTCTTTGAAACGTGTTTATGCAAATCCTTAGCTCACTGCGACGTTCTATAATTGAGAAGCTTCCCGTGCTACTTTGGTTCGAAGCCCTATTAGCGAAACGTTCATCCGAATTGACTGAAAGTTACAAGAGTGTCTTTGAGACTCTTTTACATGCTGCACGCCATGTTATGAGCTGCTGAGGAGTGAGTGAACAATGGTAGTGAAGAGTTCATCAGGAGTTGAAGGCAGCTGCACATGGGGAAAGCCATAGTGACCGTGCATAGTGAGAGTGCAGACTGTACTTATGTCGAGTCTCGTGAGGCTGAGTAGAGAACAGTATAGCCTCATAGTAGGAATGAAGCTCAGGGGGAGGAAACTTGCTACATGGTTGGACCCAGGACGTGTAGTGAGGACACTGTCATGGTAGTGGAGAGTTCATTAGAGGAAGTGGGGCAGCTTCATGTAGTGGGACTTCTTGGGAGGTCGGAGACAGTCCTCTTAGTGCGAATGGAGATCTTTCTTAGTGGGTGCGCTGAATTAGTGAGGGCTCTGGGGACAGTAGGTAGCGACAATGACCTCTGAGTGAGGTGCAGCTGTACATGGTAGTGAGGGACTTCGATGGTAGTGAGGCAGCTGTACATGGTAGTGAGGACCTCGGGAGGTAGTGAGGTGCAGCTGTACATGGTAGTGAGGCCTCGGGGAGGTAGTGAGGTCAGCTGTACATGGTAGTGAGGGCCTGGGAGGTAGTGAGGTCAGCTGTACATGGTAGTGAGGCCTCGGGAGGTAGTGAGCAGCTGTACATGGTAGTGAGGGCCTCGGGGAGGTAGTGAGTGCAGCTGACATGGTAGTGAGGGCTCGGGGAGGTAGTGAGTTGCACTGTACATGGTAGTGAGGGCCTAGGGGAAGGTAGTGAGGTGCAGCTGTACATGGTAGTGAGGGCCTGGGAAGGTAGTGAGGTGCAGCTGTACATGGTAGTGAGGGCCTCGGGAGGTAGTGAGGTGCAGCTGTACATGGTAGTGAGGACCTCGGAGGTAGTAGGTGCAGCTGACATGGAGTGAGGACCTCGGGAGGTAGTGAGTGCAGCTGTACATGGTATTGAGGCCTGGGAGGTAGTGAGGTGCAGCTGTACATGGTAGTGAGACTCTCGGGAGGAGTGAAGTGCAGCTGACATGGTAGTGAGGACCTCGGGAGGTAGTGAGTGCAGCTGTACATGGTAGTGAGGACCTCGGGGAGTAGTGAGGTGCAGCTGTACATGGTAGTGAGGGCCTGGGAGGTAGTGAGGTGCAGCTGTACATGGTAGTGAGGGCCTCGGGAGGTAGTGAGGTGCAGCTGTACATGAGTGAGGGCTCGGGAGGTAGTGAGGTGCAGCTGTACATGGTAGTAGGCCTGGGAGGTAGTGAGTGCAGCTGTACATGGTAGTGAGGACCTCGGGAGGTAGTGAGGTGCAGCTGTACATGGTAGTGAGGACCTCGGGAGGTAGTGAGGTGCAGCTGTACATGGTAGTGAGGGCCTCGGGAGGTAGTGAGGTGCAGCTGTACATGGTAGTGAGGCCTCGGGGAGGTAGTGAGGTGCAGCTGTACATGGTAGTGAGGGCCTCGGGGAGGTAGTGAGGCAGCTGTACATGGTAGTGAGGGCCTCGGGGAGGTAGTGAGGTGCAGCTGTACATGGTAGTGAGGGCCTCGGGGAGGTAGTGAGGCAGCTGTACATGGTAGTGAGGGCCTCGGGGAGGTAGTGAGGTGCAGCTGTACATGGTAGTGAGGGCCTCGGGGGAGGTAGTGAGGTGCAGCTGTACATGGTAGTGAGGGCCTCGGGGAGGTAGTGAGGTGCAGCTGTACATGGTAGTGATGGCCTCGGGGAGGTAGTGAGGTGCAGCTGTACATGGTAGTGAGGACCTCGGGGAGGTAGTGAGGTGCAGCTGTACATGGTAGTGAGGACCTCGGGGGAGGTAGTGAGGTGCAGCTGACATGGTAGTGAGGACCTCGGGAGGTAGTGAGGTGCAGCTGTACATGGTAGTGAGGACCTCGGGGAGGTAGTGAGGTGCAGCTGTACATGGTAGTGAGGGCCTCGGGGAGGTAGTGAGGTGCATCTGTACATGGTAGTGAGGGCCTCGGGGAGGTAGTGAGGTGCAACTGTACATGGTAGTGAGGGCCTCGGGGAGGTAGTGAGGTGCAGCTGTACATGGTAGTGAGGGCCTCGGGGAGGTAGTGAGGTGCAACTGTACATGGTAGTGAGGACCTCGGGGAGGTAGTGAGGTGCAGCTGTACATGGTAGTGAGGGCCTCGGGGAGGTAGTGAGGTGCAACTGTACATGGTAGTGAGGGCCTCGGGGAGGTAGTGAGGTGCAGCTGTACATGGTAGTGAGGGCCTCGGGGAGGAGTGAGGTGCAGCTGTACATGGTAGTGAGGGCCTCGGGGAGGTAGTGAGGTGCAGCTGTACATGGTAGTGAGGGCCTCGGGGAGGTAGTGAGGTGCAGCTGTACATGGTAGTGAGGGCCTCGGGGAGGTAGTGAGGTGCAGCTGTACATGGTAGTGAGGGCCTCGGGAGGTAGTGAGGTGCAGCTGTACATGGTAGTGAGGGCCTCTGGGAAGGTAGTGAGGTGCAGCTGTACATGGTAGTGAGGGCCTCTGGGGAGGTAGTGAGGTGCAGCTGTACATGGTAGTGAGGGCCTCTGGGGAGGTAGTGAGGTGCAGCTGTACATGGTAGTGAGGGCCTCGGGAGGCAGTGAGATGCAGCTGTACATGGTAGTGAGGGCCTCGGGGAGGTAGTGAGGTGCAGCTGTACATGGTAGTGAGGGCCTCGGGGAGGTAGTGAGGTGCAGCTGTACATGGTAGTGAGGGCCTCGGGAGGTAGTGAAGTGCAGCTGTACATGGTAGTGAGGGCCTCGGGGGAGGTAGTGAGGTGCAGCTATACATGGTAGTGAGGGCCTCGGGGGAGGTAGTGAGGTGCGGCTTTATATGGTAGTGAGAGCCTCGGGGAGGTAGTGAGGTGCGGCTGTATATGGTAATGAGGGCCTCGGGGGAGGTAGTGAGGTTCGGCTGTATATGGTAATAAGGGTCTCGGGGGAAGTAGTGAGGTGCAGCTGTACATGGTAGTGAGGGCCTCGGGGGAAGTAGTGAGGTGCAGCTGTACATGGTAGTGAGAGCCCCGGGGGAGGTAGTGAGGTGCAGCTGTACATGGTAGTGAGGGCCTCGGGGGAGGTAGTGAGGTTCGGCTGTATATGGTAATAAGGGTCTCGGGGGAAGTAGTGAGGCGCAGCTGTACATGGTAGTGAGAGCCCCGGGGGAGGTAGTGAGGTGCAGCTGTACATGGTAGTGAGGGCCTCGGGGGAGGTATAGAGTGGTAATCAATACTGATGGTGGTGGTGGGCATCAAGGAGAGTGATCCCGTAGCCCACACACAACCCACACCAGGTCACTGAACATGGCTCACACCAGGTCACTGAACATGGCGTACAACAGGTCACTACACATGGCGTACAACAGGTCACTGAACATGGCCTACAACAGGTCACTGCACATGGCTCACACCAGGTCAGTACATGGCCCACAACAGGTCACTGCACATGGCTCACACCAGGTCAGTACATGACCTACAACAGGTCACTGCACATAGCTCACACCAGGTCAGTACATGGCCCACAACAGGTCACTGCACATAGCTCAATCCAGGTCACTGTACATGACCTACACCATATAATATATACGATTAATGCTGGTGATGAGGGCGGTGCTGCAGATCACAGGGAAGACCACGAGCACATGAACTTAACCACCAGTATCACTTCGTCAGTATAGGCCAGGAGACCCTTGGACCCTGGGGTAGAGCATGCCATGGTTTTCCTCCAAGAACTCTATTCTAGGATCATCGAAACCACCAGAGATCCGAGGGCCGCCATGTTTCTCTTCCAGCACCTCAGTGTGGCGATCGACAGAGGGAACGCCTGCTGCATCCTGTGTTTCCCTCAAAAGTTAGAAAAGCTCGAGGAGCTCCACACCCTACATTAAGAGTTTCCACATATATTGGAATTCTGCACGCAGGTAAATTCTTTAACATAAATGTATTAGTCAATATGTAAACAAACGTCCCATGTATCATCAAAATGTAGGCTGTAAAAATATATATATATATATATATATATATATATATATATATATATATACAAACAAACACACACACACACAGGGTGTTTCCAAAAGTTGGGCTCAATTTCAAAGCTGTGTATGAAAAGTAGTGTCATGGTAACAGAGAAAATATTGGTCAAATAGAAATATTAAACCTTGAAGCCACCCATGGATTAAGTTTCAATAACCCTTCTAATCCACGCTCTGCAAATCCCACTCTAATCCAACCCTACTCTCTGTGAAGGCAGCTTCAGTTCCTGAGATCATGAGCCCTTCCTGAGATCATGAGCCTTGATATATCCGCCGGTAAATGCTCACTGCGCTGGAAAATGCTGGATGACATTTGGGCTGCGTCTCGCAATTGAGCATTTTTTCCACTGGCAATTTCAACATCACTGTCCATTTGCTCTCACCGCCTGAGCTTAATATTATGCAGCTGCATTTCATCTCTGTGTAAATGAACTGGCAAGAACGACGGTAGGATGAGAGACCCCCGGAAGCTGCTGTGTGTGTCTCATCTGTCAGATGAGACAGAGATGCTGCCAGGGAGACATGCTGCCAGGGAGACATGCTGCCAGGGAGACATGCTGCCAGGCAGACATGCTGCCAGGCAGACATGCTGCCAGGCAGACATGCTGCCAGGCAGACATGCTGCTAGACAGACATGCTGCTAGGCAGACATGCTGCTAGGCAGACATGCTGCTAGGCAGACATGCTGCTAGGCAGACATGCTGCCAGGGAGACATGCTGCCAGGGAGACATGCTGCCAGGGAGACATGCTGCCAGTGAGACATGCTGCCAGTGAGACATGCTGCCAGTCAGACATGCTGCCAGGCAGACATGCTGCCAGGCAGACATGCTGCCAGGCAGACATACTGCCAGTCAGACATGCTGCCAGGCAGACATGCTGCCAGTGAGACATGCTGCCAGTCAGACATGCTGCCAGGCAGACATGCTGCAAGGCAGACATGCAAAGAGATGCTGCTAAAGGAAGAAATTTAAAGGATGGGGGGTATACAGCGCATGGGTAATAGGAAATTAAGTCTGATCCAAGGAAGGGAAGGAGAGTAGCTCTAATTTCTTGAGTCAAGAGCCATTTAACGGAGTGTTACAAAAAGAGAAGTTATATGTCTTGCTGGGTTACACAATAGAAATGAGTGGAGAACTTCCCGGGAGTTTGGGATGAATTTCCTGACGTACGTAGTCTGTGAAAGTCTTCTCTTTCGTAACAAGGTGTTAGATCACGGTCACGACTGGCTGTTTAGTATAAAAGACCATCTTAATAGGCGTTTTGTAAATTACAACCAGGAGACAATAATCCGACAAAATAATAATTTAATATCTTTTAATATTAACGTGTCTTAAAAAAAAACAGTAATATAAATACTCTCTCTCTTGTTGAAAAATACAGAATGGTACTTTTGAGTACAATAATACTAAAGGCCATAAGTTTATAATACAAGTTATGAAGATTTGGTTAAAGTGACATTTCCATTGTCACGAGTCGTAATTAACCACATATACCCATATACCCAGGGGTTCCAATCATTGACGGAAATGTCTCACTATAGGTCGACTCTATATACGTACAAGGCTAAATTGTACATCCGTCCTGGAATAATCACTGTCTTCCAGTACGATAATCCACCAAGTAAGAAGCTAACCTAGAGACAGAGACATTTATCAAAACATAACAAGCGATCTTAACTAAGCAGGAACAAAACACACAGCTGAGATCTTCAATAGAGTCTCTATAGGAGTCCTAATACTCCCTTCTTACCGAATATAAGTTCGGCTCAATTCAAATCAAGACTAAGGTAATACGTAAAGGTCACAGTTAAATCCACTGATTGACTTTATAGCGTCAGAAAAATTCGCAACCTTAGTAGATATCAATATCTATAAGTTCAGAACTAACTGTGTCCTTCACTGACACTCAGTGTAGCCAGAAACAGGTTCCGTCTCACCAACGGAACCGTCTGTTACCCAAAACTTGAGTGTAATCAAACTTGGAGGAGGAAATGTTACCAAGGCTAGAGGTAGGCTGGTACTCACTCAGACAACGGGATGTTACCAAGGCTAGAGGTAGGCTGGTACTCACTCAGGCAACGGGATGTTACCAAGGCTAGAGGTAGGCTGGTACTCACTCAGGCAACGGGATGTTACCAAGGCTAGAGGTAGGCTGGTACTCACTCAGGCAACGGGATGTTACCAAGGCTAGAGGTAGGCTGGTACTCACTCAGGCAACGGATGTTACCAAGGCTAGAGGTAGGCTGGTACTCACTCAGGCAACGAGATGTTACCAAGGCTAGAGGTAGGCTGGTACTCACTCAGGCAACGAGATGTTACCAAGGCTAGAGGTAGGCTGGTACTCACTCAGGCAACGAGATGTTACCAAGGCTAGAGGTAGGCTGGTACTCACTCAGGCAACGAGATGTTACCAAGGCTAGAGGTAGGCTGGTACTCAGGCAACGCCTCTAAGCCAGACGTCAACTAAGTTCATGGGACACCTACCCGAGAGACCGATTGATTCTAACTATCTTTCGGTAGTTAGCACAGCAGTTTCCGACTTAATTCAATAAAACACATCCTACCTATATTATATATATATATATATATATATATATATATATATATATATATATATATATATATATATATATATATATATATATATATATATATATATATATATATAAATAATATACGGTCAGATAATATTATAAAGCAAGATAACTTCATTTTAGCTATTAATGAAGATATAGACAATATAATATTAAGTGAAAATATATACATATAATATATAATACATATAATATATAATAACAAATACACCTTGGGTCCCATAAAAGGGACACAACACAGAGGACCAGTCGTCATGTAGCCCAGAGAGAGAGAGAACGTATGAAGGAAGCAAGTTGGGGCATCTTAACAAGGCACCTATGATGAAACTCAAGTTACACTGAAGATACCTAGGTGACAGTGTCATGTATATATATATATATATATATATATATATATATATATATATATATATATATATAAAATGATAGTAGAAATGGTTTATTCATTATTAATTTACATGTTTTATGATCAATGAAAAATAGTACATGATTGTTCCAGTGTATTAACCTGTCAGTGTGTGTGTGTGTGTGTGTGTGTGTGTGTGTGTGTGTGATAATAATAAATAACGTGTAACTTTATTTTTCTGGGTAATCTTCTTTACCTGACGCAAGCCTCAATTTTATTTAACTTTGAAATAAAAAAAATTACCTATAAGATTTAAAATTGAGTTTTTATTTATGGGAAAGACGAATTTTCAGAGACAGAGACACCAGCAGTGTTATGAAAAAAAAATCAGATAGAGGGCGGTGTAAATAATGTAGGTCCTTGATGGAGATGATGAAGATGATGATGATGATGATGATGATGATGATGGTGATGATGATGATGATGATGGTGAAGATGATGATGATGGTGATGATGATGATGATGGTGAAGATGATGATGATGATGATGATGATGATGGTGAAGATGATGATGATGATGATGGTGAAGATGATGATGATGATGATGATGATGGTGAAGATGATGATGATGATAATGATGGTGAAGATGATGGTGAAGAGATGATGATGATGATGATGATGGTGAAGATGATGATGATGGTGATGATGATGATGATGGTGAAGATGATGATGGTGAAGATGATGATGATGATGATAATGATGGTGAAGATGATGATGATGATGATGATGGTGAAGATGATGATGATGATGATGATGATGGTGAAGATGATGATGATGATGATGATGAAGATGATGATGATGATGATGATGATGATGATGATGGTGAAGATGATGATGATGATGATGATGAGTGAAGATGATGATGATGATGGTGAAGATGATGATGATGGTGAAGATGATGATGATGGTGATGATGATGATGATGGTGAAGATGATGATGATGGTGATGATGATGGTGAAGATGATGATGATGGTGAAGATGATGGTGATGAAGATAGTGAAGAAGATGAAGATGATGATGATGAAGATGATGATGATGGTGAAGATGATGATGATGGTGAAGATGAAGATGAAAATGAAGAAGACGATGATGATGAAAAAGAAGAGTTTATCCATGCGAGAAGATGGCCTGGGTTATAAGCGAGACAGATGCTGCTCCTCCTGCTTCTTCTTTTTCCTCAAAACTCTTTTATTCTGTTTCCCAGACTGGTACTTCCTGTTTACTGTTGCCCTGCACTGTACTGTTCCTGCACTTCTGTTCACTCTGTTCCCTGCACTTGTACTTGTTCCTGCACTTGTACTTGTTCCTGCACTGTACTTGTTCCTGCACTTGTACTTGTTCCCTGCACTTGTACTTGTTCCCATGACTTGTCGCATACTCTGCTCTTGTTCCCTGCACTTGTACTTGTTCCCTGCACTTGTACTTGTTCCCTGCACTTGTACTTGTTCCCTGCACTTGTACTTGTTCCCTGCACTTGTACTTGTTCCCTGCACTTGTACTTGTTCCCTGCACTTGTACTTGTTCCCTGCACTTGTACTTGTCCTGTCTTGTTCCTGCACTTGTACTTGTTCCCTGCACTTGTACTTGTTCCCTGCACTTGTACTTGTTCCTCACTGTCTTTCCTGCACTTGTACTTGTTCTGCACTTGTACTTGTTCCCTGCACTTGTACTTGTTCCTGCACTTGTACTTCCTGTTTTCCTGCACTTGTACTTGTTCCCTGCACTTGTACTTGTTCCCTGCACTTGTACTTGTTCCCTGCACTTGTACTTGTTCCCTGCACTTGTACTTGTTCCCTGCACTTGTACTTGTTCCCTGCACTTGTACTTGTTCCCTGCACTTGTACTTGTTCCTGCACTTGTACTTGTTCCCTGCACTTGTACTTGTCCTGCACTGTCTTGTTCCCTGCACTTGTACTTGTTCCCTGACTGTACTTGTTCCACTTGCTTGTTCCCTGCACTTGTACTTGTTCCTGACTTGTCTTGTTCCTGCACTTGTACTTGTTCCTGCACTTGTACTTGTTCCTGCACTTGTACTTGTTCCCTGCACTTGTACTTGTTCCCTGCACTTGTACTTGTTCCCTGCACTTGTACTTGTTCCCTGCACTTGTACTTGTTTCCTGCACTTGTACTTGTTCCCTGCACTTGTACTTGTTCCCTGCACTTGTACTTGTTCCCTGCACTTGTACTTGTTCCCTGCACTTGTACTTGTTCCCTGCACTTGTACTTGTTCCCTGCACTTGTACTTGTTCCATGCACTTGCTCCTGTATCTGGTCCTGTATGTTCCCTGTACCAACGCCTATATCTGCTCCTGTACTTGTTTCCTGCACCTGTATTTGTTCCCTGCACCTGGCTCATGCCTAGTCCACCACAACGCAGGTTACTATACGTTTTTTCCATGAACCTAGATGTCCGGACCCACACATAGTCAAATTCATGCACTCTCTCCTCTACATCTCTCTCTATCTTTTTTCTCATAATTAGAATCACTACACACCCATATCAATTCATCTCTCTTCTCTCTCTCTCTCTCTCTCTCTCTCTTTTCTCTCTCTCTCTCTCTCTCTCTTCTCTCTCTTCTCTCTCTCTTCTCTCTCTTTCTCTCTCTCTCTCCTCCCACATCATTTTCATGGTCAGCAAACTTTACAAACAAATTCTTAAACTCAAAAATTATACATTTAATCCAAAAAAGTAAATTTAACTTGGTGGGGATGACACTAATTCCGCACATTTGCATATTTTCAATTTCTTGAAGTTGATTGAGCAGACACAGATCCGAGCAGCGGCTCAGAATACACATCACCTGGTAACACAAGACAGAATCTAGCACACTGCTTCCATTACCACTCCTATTCTTCTTAAGGTGGAGGAGACCTGGATAGTAAAGCAGAAGGTTCTCTCCCTCCCTCCACCTGTTATTGCTCCTCTGAAGGAAAATATGGCGAAGATACTAAAGCAAAATGCTTTCTTACTCCTTGAAGGGAAATAAGGCCAGGGTGGTAAAGTAGAAGGCTCTCTCATCACTCTCCCTTGCTAATGCTCCTCTAGAGGCAAATAAGGTCAGGTAGGGTGGTAAAGCAGAGGGCTCTCTACCCACTCTTCCTTGCTAATGTTCCTATGAAGGCCAGGGTAGTAAAGCTGAAGTCTCTCTCCTCACTCTCCTCTGCTAATGCTCCTCTAAAAGCGAATAAAGTTAGAACTGTAAAGGGAAAAAATAAAAGGTTTTTGCTCAAATTAACATCACACATCTCTTCCTAAGACCCACTTTCAGTTGTTGTTGTAGGTTCACCGGTACTGCCGGCCCGGGTCTTCTCCAGATGGTGACCCGTACTGCCGGCCCGGGTCTTCTCCAGATGGTGACCCGTACTGCCGGCCCGGGTCTTCTCCAGATGGTGACCCGTACTGCCGGCCCGGGTCTTCTCCAGATGGTGACCCGTACTGCCGGCCCGGGTCTTCTCCAGATGGTGACCCGTACTGCCGGCCCGGGTCTTCTCCAGATGGTGACCCGTACTGCCGGCCCGGGTCTTCTCCAGATGGTGACCCGTACTGCCGGCCCGGGTCTTCTCCAGATGGTGACCCGTACTGCCGGCCCGGGTCTTCTCAGATGGTGACCCGTACTGCCGGCCCGGTCTTCTCCAGATGGTGACCCGTACTGCCGGCCCGGGTCTTCTCAGATGGTGACCCGTACTGCCGGCCCGGTCTTCTCCAGATGGTGACCCGTACTGCCGGCCCGGGTCTTCTCAGATGGTGACCCGTACTGCCGGCCCGGTCTTCCCCAGATGGTGACCCGTACTGCCGGCCCGGGTCTTCTCCAGATGGTGACCCGTACTGCCGGCCCGGGTCTTCTCCAGATGGTGACCCGTACTGCCGGCCCGTGTCTTCCCCAGATGGTGACCCGTACTGCCGGCCCGGGTCTTCTCAGATGGTGACCCGTATGGCGTCTTCCAGATGGTGACCCGTACGCCGGCCCGGGTCTTCTCAGATGGTGACCCGTACTGCCGGCCCGGGTCTTCTCAGATGGTGACCCTGACTGCCGGCCGGGTCTTCCATGATGAGTAATAGATTGACCCGTACTCGGGCCGGGTCTCTCAGTGGTGACCTATGCTTCAGATGGTGACCCATACTGCCTGGTCTTCCAGAGTGATATGTCTTCTCAGGTGGTGACCCGTACTGCCGGCCGGGTCTCAGATGGTGACCCGTACTGCCGGCCCGGGTCTTCTCCAGATGGTGACCCGTACTGCCGGCCCGGGTCTTCTCCAGATGGTGACCCGGTACTGCCGGCCCGGGTCTTCTCCAGATGGTGACCCGGTACTGCCGGCCCGGGTCTTCTCCAGATGGTGACCCGGTACTGCCGGCCCGGGTCTTCTACAGATGGTGACCCTGACCCACTTTCAGAGGTAAGTAGTCGCATGAAATAAAAAAAATAATTGACCTAATTTGATCACTGTTGACATATATGCTTCAGTACAAGCTCCTCAAATAACTGTTTTATGTTTCCAAAATATATTATTCTCTACAAAATTTGCAGGTGGCTCACTTATTCCTTCATATACTCTCATTGGCCAGTCCCTCACACTTGATGCAATACAGTATCTTATTATACATCACTGCATTATAGATTGCTTTATTATACACTATATTGGTCGTAATATTTGCCACTTTTGGTTTAGTCTCTTTTGTCTTACCTATGTGTCACCTCAGCTGCATGTTGCACCTCATTATTCCACCCACCCTCGTGTTGTCTGCTGCACCCACCCTCGTGTTGTCTGCTGCACCCACCCTCGTGTTGTCTGCTGCACCCACCCTCGTGTTGTCTGCTACACCCACCCTCGTGTTGTCTGCTGCACCCACCCTCGTGTTGTCTGCTGCACCCACCCTCGTGTTGTCTGCTGCATCCACCCTCGTGTTGTCTGCTGCATCCACCCTTGTGTTGTCTGCTGCACCCACCCTCGTGTTGTCTGCTACAACCACCCTCGTGTTGTCTGCTGCATCCACCCTCGTGTTGTCTGCTGCATCCACCCTTGTGTTGTCTGCTGCACCCACCCTCGTGTTGTCTGCTGCATCCACCCTTGTGTTGTCTGCTGCATCCACCCTCGTGTTGTCTGCTGCACCCACCCTCGTGTTGTCTGCTACACCCACCCTCGTGTTGTCTGCTGCACCCACCCTCGTGTTGTCTGCTACACCCACCCTCGTGTTGTCTGCTACACCCACCCTCGTGTTGTCTGCTGCACCCACCCTCGTGTTGTCTGCTGCACCCACCCTCGTGTTGTCTGCTGCATCCACACTTGTGTTGTCTGCTGCATCCACCCTCGTGTTGTCTGCTGAACCCACCCTCGTGTTGTCTGCTGCACCCACCCTCGTGTTGTCTGCTGAACCCACCCTCGTGTTGTCTGCTGCACCCACCCTCGTGTTGTCTGCTGCACCCACCCTCGTGTTGTCTGCTGCACCCACCCTCGTGTTGTCTGCTGCACCCACCCTCGTGTTGTCTGCTGCATCCACCCTCGTGTTGTCTGCTGAACCCACCCTCGTGTTGTCTGCTGAAACCACCCTCGTGTTGTCTGCTGCACCCACCCTCGTGTTGTCTGCTGCACCCACCCTCGTGTTGTCTGCTGAACCCACCCTCGTGTTGTCTGCTGCACCCACCCTCGTGTTGTCTGCTGCACCCACCCTCGTGTTGTCTGCTGCACCCACCCTCGTGTTGTCTGCTGTACCCACCCTCGTGTTGTCTGCTGCACCCACCCTCGTGTTGTCTGCTGTACCCACCCTCGTGTTGTCTGCTGCACCCACCCTCGTGTTGTCTGCTGCACCCACCCTCGTGTTGTCTGCTGTACCCACCCTCGTGTTGTCTGCTGCACCCACCCTCGTGTTGTCTGCTGTACCCACCCTCGTGTTGTCTGCTGCACCCACCCTCGTGTTGTCTGCTGTACCCACCCTCGTGTTGTCTGCTGCACCCACCCTCGTGTTGTCTGCTGTACCCACCCTCGTGTTGTCTGCTGCACCCACCCTCGTGTTGTCTGCTGCACCCACCCTCGTGTTGTCTGCTGTACCCACCCTCGTGTAAGTACAAATATCTGCTGTACACACGAGCATGAACCTTGTCACTTACACTAACACCTTCCTTCACACAGTGTGTGTGTGTGTGTGTGTGTGTGTGTGTGTGTGTATGTGTACTCACCTAATTGTACTCACCTAATTGTGGTTGCAGGGGTCGAAACTCAGCTCCTGGCCCCGCCTCTTCGCTGTCTGCTACTGGGTCTCTGCTCTCCCTGCTCCATGAGCTTTATCATACCTTGTCTTAAAACTATGTATGGTTCCTGCCTCCACTATATCTTTCTCTAGTCCATTCCACTTCCTGACTACTCTATGGCTGAAGAAATGCTTCCTAACATCCCTTTGACTCATCTGAGTCTTCAGCTTCCAGTTGTGTCCCCTTGTTTCTGTGTTCCCTCTCTGAAACAACCTGTCACTATCTACCTTGTCAATTCCCCGCAGTATTTTGTATGTCGTTATCATGTCTCCTCTGACCCTCCTTTCCTCCAGTGTTGTTAGTCCTATTTCCCTCAACCTTTCTTCATAAGACAGACCCCGGAGTTGTGGAACTAACCTTGTCGCAAACCTTTGCACTTTCTCTAGTTTCCTTACATGCTTGACCAGGTGTGGGTTCCAGACTGGTGCTGCATATTCTAGTATGGGCCTGACGTACACGGTATACAGTGTCTTGAACGATTCCTTGTTAAGGTAACGGAACGCTAATCTAAGGTTTGCCAGACGCCCATATGCTGCCGCAGTTATCTGGTTGATGTGTGCCTCCGGAGACGTGCTAGGCGTTATACTCACTCCAAGGTCTTTCTCCTTTGCCGAGGTTTGTAGCCTTTGTCCGCCTAGCTTGTACTCTGTCAGCGGTCTTCTTTGCCCTTCTCCGATCCTCATGACTTTGCATTTGGAGGGATTGAATTCGAGAAGCCAACTGCTAGACCAGATGTCGAGCTTGTCCAGGTCTGTTTGCAGCCCTGCCTGGTCCTCTTCCGATGTGATTCTCCTCATTATTTTCACATCATCCGCGAATAGAGACACTTCTGAGTCTATCCCATCCGTCATGTCATTTACATATACCAGGAATAACACTGGTCCTAGGACTGACCCCTGCGGTACACCACTCGTCACAGGCGCCCACTGTGATACCTCACCACGCACCATGACCCGTTGTTGCCTCCCTTTGAGGTATTCCCTGATCCATTCCAGTGCCCTTCCTGTTATACCTGCTTGTTCTTCCAACTTCTTTACTAATCTCATGTGAGGAACTGTGTCGAAGGCCTTCCTGCAGTCCAGGAAAATGCAATCAACCCACCCTTCTCTCTCCTGCCTTACCTCTGTTACTTTATCATAGAACTCTAGGAGGTTTGTTACACAGGATTTGCCTTCCCGGAATCCGTGCTGTCTGGTGTTTATTATCCTGTTCCGCTCAAGGTGCTCCACCATTCTTTTCCTGATGATTTTCTCCAGGACTTTGCACACTATACATGTAAGTGACACCGGTCTATAGTTTAGTGCCTCTTTTCTGTCTCCTTTTTTAAAAATGGGGACTACGTTGGCCTTCTTCCATATCTCAGGTAGCTGCCCAGTTTCAAGGGATGTGTTGAATATTGTGGTAAGTGGCACACTCAGTACCTCAGCTCCTTCCCGAAGAACCCACGGGGAGATATTGTCCGGACCCATCGCCTTTGAGGTATCGAGGTCACTGAGTAACTGCTTCACTTCCTCCTCAGTTGTGTGTATGCCCTCTAGCACTTGGTACATCCCTTGTTGGTGACGAACCATGTCCTGTGTGTGTGTGTGTATGTGTGTGTGTGTGTGTGTGTGTGTGTGTGTATGTGTTGTGTGTGTATGTGTGTGTGTGTGTATGTGTGTGTATGTGTGTGTGTGTGTGTGTGTATGTGTGTGTATGTGTGTGTGTGTATGTGTGTGTATGTGTGTGTGTGTATGTGTGTGTATGTGTGTGTGTGTGTGTATGTGTAGTGTGTGTGTGTGTGTGTGTATGTGTGTGTATGTGTGTGTATGTGTATGTGTGTGTGTGTGTGTGTGTGTTCCTTTCCAACTTTGCTGCTGGGAAAGAAATGATGGTTTCATTCTTACCGTCGATAATTTAACTGGAACAGCGAAGGTGAGAGAGAGAGAGAGAGAGAGAGAGAGAGAGAGAGAGAGAGAGAGAGAGAGAGAGAGTCACGGTGCCGATGCTGCTTCTAATCAATGCTCCCCCCCCCTGAAGTTGGATCAACATTACGTGGTGGGGGGGAAGATTGATGTTCCTCAATTCCTAAAAATGTCCAGCCGAGTTTAGCGTTTGTAATTATTATTATTGACAGGGAAACGATAAACCAGTATGGGCCATACACCACCTGGGGAAATGTGAAGAGAATCAGGGAGAGAGATGATCACAACATACAAATTTATCTATGAATTGATGTGAGAAGTAACCAGGGGGTCATTGATAGAAGATGCATATGTTAGGAAGTACTTTTTCAGTCCTGGGATGGTAAACCGGAAGATCAAGCTTCAAGAGTAGGTATGAATTAGCTGCACGGAGGTTAAGAAGCTGTAGAGCCGGTAGATTGTAGATACCAGGCAGGATTACGAGCCAGTGTGATCGAACCCCGCAAACACATTTAGGTCAGTACATCCAGGTGAGTAAACACACACACAAACTGGCACGTAACACAATACCATCGCTTAATATATAGAAGAATAACACCACATAACACACAATAACACCGCATAACACACAATAACACCACATAACACACAATAACGCCACATAACATACAATAACACCACATAACACACAATAACACCGCATAACAATAACATAGCATAACACAGAATAAAACCACATAACACACAACACCACATAACACAATTACATCACATAATACATAATAACACCACATAACACAGTAACATCACATAACACAATAACATCACATAACACAATAACATCACATAACACAGTAACACCCCATAAAACAGTAACACAGTAACACAACACACAGCAACAACAACAGATTCAAAATGAATAAAATTAGATTTAGAAAGAATTTAGGCAAGCACTAGTTTATCAATTAAATTGTGGATGAGTAGGACCTGCCTAGCAGGGGCCAGTAGGCCTGCTGCAGTGTTACGCTGTTATGTTATGTTAAGACTCGATGTGATGCCTCCAGCCAGCAGGCACAGTATGATGGAACCTTGATAAGAACATAAATGAAGAACACTGCAACAGGCCCACCGTTTTCTAATACCGACAAGTTGTCGGTAGCCAGCTGGCCCAGTGGCTAGAGCGTCGGTCTGGAGTTTTATAACTCTGCGACCGCGGGTTCTATCCCCACCCGTGGTATGGTAAGTTATTGGTATTAGAAAACGTTTGGGACCTCCATCACGTCTACCATGCTGTTATAAGTTAATCTCCAACTTTGTATGTTCGAATTAGTTGTGTCGTTTGAGTGGCTAGTTTATTGCGCACCCGCAGCTCATCCTGGGAGCGGTCGCGTAAAAATGGGTCTTCATCAAACACTTCTGAGCACTGTTACGTCACTAGAAACACTAGTCAGTCAAGGTCCCAGGCCCGAAATATTTTCTAATAAATATATCTGCTGAAGAGGACCCTAGAAGGAGATCGAAATATACAACAATTATCTTCATGTCGTCTCACTGTTATCAGTGACCTATTTCATTCCTAGCATCATCCTAGGTATCTCATGTGTTTGAAGACTAAGACATCAACACAACCAGGTCAAACAAAGGCAGCGTCATGTCAACCACCAGCGTCTGTACAAACCAGCGCGCATGTCACAATTAAGCTCTAGCGCGTCTGTCTCCAGCCGCGCGTTATCAGTAGCACAAAACCAAGGTTCATTCACACTTAGCAGCGCAGTCATCACAAGGACCCATGGTCATTGTCAACACAAAGCCAGCAGCGTCATGTCAACACAAAGCCAGCAGCGTCATGTCAACACAAAGCCAGCAGCGTCATGTCAACACAAAGCCAGCAGCGTCATGTCAACTCAAAGCCAGCAGCGTCATGTCAACACACAACTGACACTCATGCAATACTCTGTTACATCAATGTTTTACCGTCGATATTTCTAGGTTTAACTCTGCTTCACGAGAGTAATAACCGTAATAATATTATTAAATATTTATAAAATGCTCATTCTCTTTGACTACACGTAATTTAACAAACAGGTTTGCAAAGATAATTTTAGGCTCGGTTATAAGAGCGGCAGTAATTTGCAACATGTGATCCGACAGTTTTGATAAAGTTTTCAGAGGTTAATTACGACTTTGCTTTAAAGTTATGGTGAACTGTGACGATTAAAATAAAAAAAAAGTGATTTATAAATATACACGTAACTGCAGCTTCCTTCCACCGGTGGCTGGTGTGTTTTGTATTCGACTGGTGAAGCCTGCGACGCACCCTATAAACCTTTCGTCAATAAAAAATCCTAGTATATTTACCTATGTGTTTATTCAAGTTGTGAGGGAACGGATGGGGGTTTAAACCCATGGCAAGTAAGTCGTAAACCTCACAGGCCGGTGCGTTAACCACTGGGCCAGCTGGCTCTAATAACGTTCATCCGACTAGATATATTTCTCTTATGTAAATGGACAGAGGTGTAACTAATGTGACATTTTATTGGGGCAACGTTTCCCCCTCCGGGAGCTCTTGGAGAACGAAACGTCGCACAATAAAATGTCACAATAATTGCATCATTGTCCATTTACTTAATATTTTGTCAGTAATTCTACCATTATTACAAAATATATTACCATATACCATAGGCAGGTTAGTATGGGCCACCTCTGTTACTACTCTTCAACTTAGCGTATTATATACTGCTATATATACATGCTGCTTTCTAATCAGAAGTTCACCCATGCTCTCTTTTTCCTTCACAATGTCCCGGGGATTTTTTTTTTTAAATTGTTCCATATTTTTTTTTAAATCCCTCTTTTTCTAATGTCCTTTCAGTACCTTTTTTTTGCGTAGTTTGCAACTGATGTTAATACGGAGAAACTCCTTAATACAGTATTTAAGTGGTCTTTAATGGGTTTTTTAACACGTGGTTAATGTGGTTTGTGTTTATTAAGATATTTTTTTTCTTACGAGGTTTAATGCGTCAATTTCTGAACGTTTTCTGCACAAGATTTCTCGCCTAACTATCTTTTTTTCTTCTTATGGCAGCCAGAGCGTCACCTCCTGAAGACGGTCTTTTCTGACCGAAAGGCCTAGAGTTTGTATGTTGTTCCAGCCTTCACTTATGTTTTTTTTTTTTTTGCTTATGTAATACTACAAATATTTTCTTTCCTTTGGGTTGGGTTAGACTCTGTTAGGCTGGGATAAATTGTGTTAGGTTGGGTTAGATTATGTTAGGTTGGGTTAGATTATGTTAGGTTGGGTTAGGTCGAGTTATACAGGGTTAGATTAAACATGTATCATTAACTACAAATAATCGAATTAGCAACTTACCGTCGTCATACTTCTGGACGAGGATATATTCACGGAGAGTTGTATGCTCCTGTGAGCATAACTTTCAACCCCAATTTAAAGTAATCTTGACTAGTGGTTAACAGGTTAGTACTTGTAGCCTTAATGACCCTCGTGTAGTAATTGCATTCCTCTTATCACATACATTTCTGGGTTTCATTACCTAGTCCTTAATTTACATGAGCTAATGTGTGTGTGTGTGTGTGTGAGGTTGCAGGGGTCGATTCACAGCTCCTGGCCCCGCCTCTTCGCTGGTCGCTACTAGGTCTACTCCCTCCCTGCTTCATGAGCTGTATCGTATCTCTTCCTGAAGCTATGTATGAATCCTGCCTCCACTACATCACTCTCCAGATTGTTCCACTTCCTGACAACTCTATTGCCGTGTGTGTGTGTGTGTGTGTGTGTGTGTGTGTGTGTGTGTGTGTGGTAGTGTGTGTGTGTGTACTCACCTATTTGTACTCACCTATTTGTGGTTGCAGGGGTCGAGTCATAGCTCCTGGCCCCGCCTCTTCACTGATTGCTACTAGGTCCTCTCTCTCCCTGCTCCATGAGCTTTATCAAACCTAGTCTTAAAACTATGTATGGTTCCTGCCTCCACTATGTCGCTTTCCAAGCTATTCCACTTCCTGACAACTCTATGACTGAAGAAATACTTCCTAACATCCCTTTGACTCATAGGAGTCTTCAACTTCCAATTGTGACCCCTTGTTTCTGTGTCCCCTCTCTGGAACATCTTGTCTCTGTCCACCTTATCTATTCCTCGCAGTATTTTATATGTCGTTATCATGTCTCCCCTAACCCTCCTGTCCTCTAGTGTCGTCAGGCCGATTTCCCTTAACCTTTCTTCGTAGGACAATCCCCTTAGCTCTGGGACTAGTCTTGTTGCAAACCTTTGCACTTTCTCTAATTTCTTGACGTGCTTGACCAGGTGTGGGTTCCAAACCGGTGCTGCATACTCCAGTATGGGCCTGACGTATATGGTATACAGAGTCTTGAATGATTCCTTAGTGAGGTATTGGAACGCTATTCTTAGGTTTGCCAGCCGCCCGTATGCTGCAGCAGTTATCTGATTGATGTGTGCCTCAGGAGATGTGCTCGGTATTATACTCACCCCAAGATCTTTTCTTTGAGTGAGGCTTGCAGTCTTTGGCCACCTAGACTATACTCTGTCTGCGGTCTTCTTGCCCTTCCCCGATATTCATGACTTTACATTTGGCAGGGTTAAATTCAAGGAGCCAGTTACTGGACCAGGCTTGCAGCCTGTCCAGGTCTCTTTGTAGTCCTGCCTGATCCTCGACTGATTTTATTCTTCTCATTAACTTCACATCATCTGCAAACAGGGACACTTCTGAGTCTATCCCTTCCGTTATGTCATTCACATATACCAAAAACAGTACAGGTCCTAGGACTGACCCTTGTGGAACTCCACTCGTCACAGGTGCCCACTCTGACATCTCGTCACGTACCATGACTCGTTGTTGCCTCCTGTCAGATATTCTCTGATCCATTGCAGTGTTTTTCCTGTTACGTGTGCCTGATCCTTTAGCTTTTGCATTAACCTCTTGTGAGGAACTGTGTCGAACGCCTTCTTGCAGTCCAAAAAATGCAGTCTATCCACCCTCTCTCTCGTGTCTTACTTCTGTTACCTTATCATAAAACTCCAGTAGGTTTGTGACACAGGATTTTCCTTCCCTGAAACCGTGCTGGTTGTCGTTTATAAGCTTGTGTCTTTCTAGGTGCTCCACCACTCTCCTCCTGATGATCTTCTCCATGACTTTGCATACTATACACGTCAGTGACACAGGTCTGTAGTTTAATGCCTCGTGTCTGTCTCCTTTCTTAAAATTGGGACTACATTTGCCATCTTCCACGCCTCAGGTAGTTGCCCAGTTTCAATGGATGTGTTGAAGATTTGTGTTAGTGGCACACACAACATCTCTGCTCCCTCTCTAAGGACCCACGGAGAAATGTTGTCCGGTCCCACCGCTTTTGAGGTATCGAGTTCACATAGCAGCTTCTTCACCTCCTCCTCGGTTGTGTGTATTTCATCCAGCACTTGTTGGTATACCTCCCTATTCTGAATTCCTGGAGTCCTACCTGTCTCCTGTGTAAATACTTCTTTAAATCTCATGTTGAGCTCCTCACATACCTCTTGGTCGTTTATTGTGAACTCCCCACCTTCCTTTCTCAGCCTGATTACCTGGTCCTTGACTGTTGTTTTCCTCCTGATGTGGCTATACAACAGCTTCGGGTCAGACTTGACTTTTGATGCTATATCATTTTCATATTGTCGCTGAGCCTCCCTTCTTACCTGTGCATATTCGTTTCTGGCTCTTCGGCTAATCTCTTTATTTTCCTGGGTCCTTTGTCTTCTGTGTGTGTGTGTGTGTGTGTGTGTGTGTGTGTGTGTGTGTGTGTGTGTGTGTGTGTGTGTGTGTGTGTGCGCTTGTGGATTATATATGAATGAATGTGCGAATGCGTGAGTATAATCATAAATGTACTTTGACCTTTTTTGGGTCATTCTTGGTAATTTACATTATGTATGATAATTGTACTTATGTGTATCTGTGCCTAAATAGCCTTACTGTGTGCGTAGATGAGCCGTGTGTACCTGTGTGTGCGTGTATGAACTCGTATGTGTTCATCTGTGTGCGTATACCTATATATGCCCCTCATCAATGTGAGTATAACCGTACGTGTTCCACGGATACTTATTCACTTGAATCAGCGCCAGCATCACCATCTGTGACGCCAAGAGACTGTAATCTTCCCAGCATCACCATCTGTGACGCCAAGAGACTGTAATCTTCCCAGCATCACCATCTGTGACGCCAAGAGACTGTAATCTTCCCAGCATCACCATCTGTGATGCCAAGAGACTGTAATCTTCCCAGCATCACCATCTGTGATGATAAGAGACTGTAATCTTCCCAGCATCACCATCTGTGATGCCAAGAGACTGTAATCTTCCCAGCATCACCATCTGTGACATCACCGCTGCGACAGATGGACCTTGGCTAACAACTTACATGACCCTCCACTGCCTTGTATTTAATTTGGCTCGTGTCTGACTGCGTTAGTCGATGTGTTTGTTATTGTTGCTGCCTCCCCGGTGTTGCTAGTACCCCGGTGTTGCTGCCGCCCCGGTGTTGCTAGTGCCCCGGTATTGCTGCCGCCCCGGTGTTGCTGCCGCCCCGGTGTTGCTGCCGCCCCGGTGTTGCTAGTACCCCGGTGTTGCTGCCGCCCCGGTGTTGCTAGTACCCCGGTGTTGGTGTTGCTGCCGCCCCGGTGGTGCTGCCGCCCCGGTGTTGCTAGTGCCCCGGTGTTGCTGCCGCCCCGGTGTTGCTAGTGCCCCGTTGTTGCTGCCGCCCCGGTGTTGCTAGTACCCCGGTGTTGCTGCCGCCCCGGTGTTGCTAGTACCCCGGTGTTGGTGTTGCTGCCGCCCCGGTGTTGCTGCCGCCCCGGTGTTGCTAGTGCCCCGGTGTTGCTGCCGCCCCGGTGTTGCTAGTGCCCCGTTGTTGCTGCCGCCCCGGTGTTGCTAGTACCCGGTGTTGCTACCGCCCCGGTGTTGCTGCCGCCCCGGTGTTGCTAGTACCCCGGTGTTGCTGCCGCCCCGGTGTTGCTAGTGCCCCGGTGTTGCTGCCGCCTCGGTGTTGCTAGTGCCCCGGTGTTGCTGCCGCCCCGGTGTTGCTGCCGCCCCGGTGTTGCTAGTGCCCCGGTGTTGCTGCCGCCCCGGTGTTGCTGCCGCCCTGGTGTTGCTAGTGCCCCGTTGTTCCTGCCGCCCCGGTGTTGCTAGTGCCCCGGTGTTGCTGCCGCCCCGGTGTTGCTGCCGCCCCGGTGTTGCTAATGCCCCGGTGTTGCTGCCGCCCCGGTGTTGCTGCCGCCCCGGTGTTGCTGCCGCCCCGGTGTTGCTGCCGCGCCGGTGTTGCTGCCGCCCCGGTGTTGCTAGTGCCCCGTTGTTGCTGCCGCCCCGGTATTGCTAGTGCCCCGGTGTTGCTGCCGCCCCGGTGTTGCTGCCGCCCCGGTGTTGCTGTCGCCCCGGTGTTGCTAATGCCCCGGTGTTGCTGCCGCCCCGGTGTTGCTAATGCCCCGGTGTTGCTGCCGCCCGGTGTTGCTGCCGCCCCGGTGTTGCTGCCGCCCCGGTGTTGCTGCCGCCCCAGTGTTGCTGCCGCCCGATGTTGCTGCCGCCCCGGTGTTGCTGCCGCCCCGGTGTTGCTGTCGCCCCGGTGTTGCTGTCGCCCCGGTGTTGCTGCCGCCCCGGTGTTGCTAGTGCCTCGGTGTTGCTGCCGCCCCGGTGTTGCTGCCGCCCCGGTGTTGCTGCCGCCCCGGTGTTGCTGCCGCCCCGGTGTTGCTGCCGCCCCGGTGTTGCTGCCGCCCCGGTGTTGCTGCTCGCCCCGGTGTTGCTGCCGCCCCGGTGTTGCTGCCGCCCCGGTGTTGCTGCCGCCCCGGTGTTGCTGTCGCCCCGGTGTTGCTGTCGCCCCGGTGTTGCTGCCGCCCCGGTGTTGCTAGTGCCTCGGTGTTGCTGCCGCCCCGGTGTTGCTGCCGCCCCGGTGTTGCTGCCGCCCCGGTGTTGCTGCCGCCCCGGTGTTGCTGCGCCCCGGTGTTGCTGCCGCCCCGGTGTTGCTGCCGCCCCGGTGTTGCTGCCGCCCCGGTGTTGCTGCCGCCCCGGTGTTGCTGCCGCCCCGGTGTTGCTGTCGCCCCGGTGTTGCTGTCGCCCCGGTGTTGCTGCCGCCCCGGTGTTGCTAGTGCCTCGGTGTTGCTGCCGCCCCGGTGTTGCTGCCGCCCCGGTGTTGCTGCCGCCCCGGTGTTGCTGCCGCCCCGGTGTTGCTGCCGCCCCGGTGTTGCTGCCGCCCCGGTGTTGCTGCCGCCCCGGTGTTGCTGCCGCCCCGGTGTTGCTGCCGCCCCGGTGTTGCTGCCGCCCCGGTGTTGCTGTCGCCCCGGTGTTGCTGCCGCCCCGGTGTTGCTAGTGCCTCGGTGTTGCTGCCGCCCCGGTGTTGCTGCCGCCCCGGTGTTGCTGCCGCCCCGGTGTTGCTGCCGCCCCGGTGTTGCTGCCGCCCCGGTGTTGCTGCTGCCCCGGTGTTGCTGGTGCCTCAGCCACTCAGTGGTTTAGTCGTAGTTATACAAGAATGGTATACAATACCGACAAGATGAGAATTATACACATGTGCAACATCTGGGTATATTGTAGATACTTGGCATCTACAATAAAGATACCCAGATGTTGCACATGTGTATAATGTTCACCTGCAGTTATACACGAGTCTACCCACGAGGAACAAAACAAAAAAGGGCACAATACCGTGACTGGAACAACGCGCAAAAAACCCGCATGTAGAAGAGAGGAGCTTATGACGACGTTTCGGTCCGACTTGGACCATTAACAACACAAACGTGACTAATCAATGGTCCAAGTCGGACCGAAACGTCGCCATGAGCTTCTTTCTTCTATATAGGGGGGGGGGTTATGTGTATATTGCCTACTATCTTCCCTATACAAATAGGTAATCACATTTCAGCCTATTTGTCTGCACAGCCTATCCCTGTCCGAGTGACAATGAACGAAGGTCGTAGAAGAAATCTAGGAATACTGAAGGAACGAGAAGCTTAGAATGGGAACTGAGACTAGCAGGAAGCTGGAGAGACGTAAAGAGAGAGAGAGAGAGAGAGAGAGAGAGAGAGAGAGAGAGAGAGAGAGAGAGAGAGAGAGAGAGGAAAAATGGGAAGTAAATATGGAAGTGTTGATGGAGTGGGGGATGGGAGAGGAGGGCTACATGAAGGGAGGGAAGGAGATATGGTCTGGGAGGGACGTAAGGGAGGGAGGGAGGGAGGGAGGGAGGGAGGGAGGGAGGGAGGGAGAGAAAATGAGTCAGGGAGAAAGACTGAAGGGTGAGGCAGATACCAACCTCTTAGTTCAATACTTTTGTTGAAAATTAGACACATATGCAACATCTGGGTATCTTTAATATAGACGTTTCGCCACCCAATAATAATAATAATAATAATAATAATAATAATAATAATAATAAATGGTATACAGCTCCCAGAAGCCATGAAAAAAAAAGTTAAAGAGGACTAAATGTTTTTACAGTTTATTTTGGAGGATGGTGGTGGCAGCCAGCCTGCCAGGACAGCCTGATGGGGTGGCAGGGGAAGTGGAATATTCAAATGGCTTCAGGAAGAAATCCAAATATTCTTCCTTGAAGCCTTTTTATCCACTTCTCCGAGGCTATGGGTCCCACAATTTGCACCAGAGGTGGACCCCATTATATATATATATATATATATATATATATATATATATATATATATATATATATATATATATATATATATATATATATATATATATATATATATATATATATATGCATTTTTAATCGAGGGAAAGATGTCATTGATGGGAGGATGATTATCTACTCTCTCTTTGCTCTTAGTTGCTCTCTTTCACTGCTCTTTTTGTCCTGTTCATCAAGCTCTCTGTGCCTGTCTGATTCTCTCTCTCTCAGTCAGGTGTCTGAGACAGTCATTCAGGTGAATGATCGGGTGACTGGTCCCTATAATTACTGAATAATTACTGAATAATTATAGGGAGTGATAAAGGGTCATGTGATAGGCAGGTTGATAATCTGTAGTGGAAAATTGGGAAGAGATCAAGTTGGTCCTCGACCGTTATGAAGTCAGGATAATGGTCCAGCTGAGGACCGAAACGTCGTCTAAAGTTTTCTTAACGAATTGTGGGATAGTTATGAATTGTTCCAGCCACTGTATTGTGGGTTAGTTGTGAATTGTTCCAGCCACTGTATTGTGGGTTAGTTGTGAACTGTTCCTGTGGAGAAAATTCTCCACTAAAGGGGGTTTCTCTCAGCCCTCTTAGCCCCCCATCAGCCTCTGAGGGACTTAGCCATCCCAGAAGGGGCTAGTGGACTCTTTCTTCTTCTCAAACAGCTTTATTAAAACCACATGTATGCACCATAGCGTTACGAGGCACGCCTTTCTCTCCTTGCTAGAGTTCCTGATCAACTAGACAACGAGGTTAAACGAAAGTAATTACCCTTTTCCCAGTAGCAGGAAAATTAAGGGAAAACCTGCACCCCACTTTATCTACAAGTTGAGACTATTATGTATTCTAGTCTATAGCTAGATAACAAGAAACCTACCATTCTTGTATTGAATACTGTTGCAATGTGTAGCAAGGAAGAGATATAAAGCTGAGATCAGCGTATTCCTTTGAGGGGACGATGAGCTGGAGGGCGTCGAGGGCGTCGAGGGCGGCGGACCTTAGATTCCTTCAAGGAACGGACGAGACGTGTGTCACGAGGGCGTTGCCTCCTTATCGTTAAAAGACAAAGGGACAGTAGTGACTAGTGCGTTCTTGACTCTTGTTCATTCTGACAATTTCAGAAACTAGGAAAGTTAGACTAGTTCCCTTATACGAATCAGGAAATTCGCGGTAGAACTAATCACACAGTGTGTATTGCGTCTCTGTGTTCTCCCTGCTGTGGATAATACCACGAAACTATGAACATATGATGGTACTGAATAACGAAGTGCAACCAGTATTGCGAGTGATTGCAACGAACATTTCCGACGTAGTGGCGAACATTAGTGCAACATTCCACGAGACACTCAAGTCACCAATATCGGCCTTAATGACGCTGTCAACGCCATAAGCTCACGTTAAACGAGCAAGTTAAGGCTTAATCTCACTTGTATCACCAAAAATTAACTGCATTCCTTGGGCAGACACAAGGTGATTAGGGCTGTCCTATTCGAGGTCGTAATTTGAGGGCTTTACGCCCAAACCAACTGAGTCCCCCTACGCATTTCGGAGGATAGTGAAATGCTGGATATACGCTCCTTTGGGCCAAATTGTTTTTTAACAAAATTGTTAATCAACAGCCACTGTGGAATCTGGAACGGCACCACGAAGGGATGTCCTGGGAGAGGCTGCTGGACATCCTGCTCTTAGCAGATAAGTACCGATTGCTATGTTTGTTTCATGCAGGAAAGTGTACTTATCTAACCGATTCTCCACAGTTCCAGTCACTGTATTGTGTGTTAGTTGTGAATTGTTCTAATCACTGTATTTTGGGTTGTGAATTGTTCCAGTCGCTGTATTGTGGGTTAGTAATGAATTGTTCCAGCTACTGTATTGTAGGTTAGTTGTGAATTGTTCCAGCCACTGCATCGTGAGTTAGTTATGAATTGTGCCAGTCACTGTATTGTGGGTTAGTAGTGAATTGTTCCAGTCACTGTATTGTGGGTTAGTAGTGAATTGTTCCAGTCACTGTATTGTGGGTTAGTAGTGAATTGTTCCAGTCACTGTATTGTGGGTTAGTAGTGAATTGTTCCAGTCACTGCAGTGTTATTTATTATTCCTCCAGTAATAAGGCTTCTGACGGAACACTGAACAGCTCACTTCATTGTCAGTTTGCTAAATAATAATTTACCAAGTCGTAAAGAAGCCTTAAGAAATCCCCCTCTTCCTATCTACCCACGACCTTCTTTGCTGCTCTCTCATTCCCCTCCCCCATTCCTTCCCCTCCCTATTCTTACCATCCCACTTATAACAGGCACAACAAAGCTCTAGCACATTCAGCTTGTCAACGGGTCAACTAGAGCTTAGCAAATTAAATCGATAACTGAAAACTTACTTTGCACCAGAAGGCGCAGAGAATTAAATTCACGAGGATGAAAAATTATCTCACACACATACAAATTATAAATGAATTAAATATATATATATATATATATATATATATATATATATATGTATATGTAGTTGGCGTGTGTGTGTGTGAAAGTTGTGTAGGAAAGATTGGGTTGTGGGGAGAGTTGTGTGAGAGGGAAAGATACAGGTTAGAAGACAGGCAGGCAGGCAGGCAGGTAGACAGGTAGGCAGGTAGACAGGTAGACAGGTAGACAGGTAGGCAGGTAGGCAGGCAGGCTCACTGGCACCACGTTAACCGCCACTTACCACCTCTTCCCTAAGTCTTGACAGTCCCTCACATTCTTCCTCCAGCTCATATGTCTTCACTCTCCCTCTTTCTCACTCTCTCTCACCTGACTCACCCTCTCCCATGCGCCAATAGTTAAAAATGTTGCAGTTGATTCTCTGTTTAGTGAGTTTTAATGGCGTTCTAAGCCAGCCATTGTTTACGTATCTTGTGCTGTGTTTGCATATTAAGCCTTCACTCTCTCCTACTCGAGTGCCTTAACTTAGTGTGGCTGACTCTCTCAGTGGTTGCTTGACTTTCTTAACTTAAAGAACGAAAAGGAACAATACCGTGACTGGAACAATACACAAATATCCCAAACATAGGAGAGAGAAGCTTGTGACGACGTTTCGGTCCGACTTGAACCATTTACAAGTCACACTAACACACGAAGGTGAGGGAGCCAGTATATCTGTGTGTTACTATGGTTGCCTGAGTGCCTTAACTCTGAGTCTCGGCTCGTGTTCGGACGTCATGGGTTATTGATCGACTGCAACTTGGCGGCCGTAACTATGTTTAAGCACTCATGAAATGGCTTTTTGACGACACTTATGAAGACAAAGACACACGTTTCGGAACAAATTTATCATTGGGACAACGTTTCGCTCTGTGTTGCGCTTTATGAAAGCACTACACAATCAGGCAGACAGCTTATCTTTTTTGCTTGACGCGCAATTCTAGGTGATGTTTCGAACAATTCATCTATAATTTTTTTTAACTTTCAGAACATCGGAATGTGCTAAATAAATTTTGGAAAAAAAATCTTCATTGTTTTTCGTCGTCAATCTGTTTATGTAGTCATGGAGAAGCGTAAATCTATCTATATATATATATATATATATATATATATATATATATATATATATATATATATATATATATATATATATATATATATATATAAATACATATATGCAAGGTTTACTTACTACCGAGGGGCGTTGACCACCGGAACACCCTCCAGGTATACTCCAGGTATACCCCTTTTGTTACTGTACTCATGGTAGTAGTCAAAGATTGGGCGCATCTTGATGCTCATTTTGTTTTGGCCGGCGATACATTTGACAAAATTTGCAACTAGGTGTTTTACACTGCCCATGGTCACTGACCTGCCCGGGGTGTGGCACCTCCACGGACTCACTGCTCCAACTGAAGTATTTGCTTCAACCTTGACTTTGGTTTAGTAATTCACACATCTCTTGTGTTTTCTTCAAGCACTGAGGCTGAAACTGACGCAAGTTTATAGCCCATATTGAGCTTTACATTACCATCACCAGAGTTGATGAGTGTCATAATACCTTGATGATATCAGTCTAAATTCATGCTTCAGTAGAATCTGCCCTTACTTTTATTTTTTTGCTCTCTCGCGTCGTATCAACACTCATCTTCAGGGGTTGATGGGTTCACTAATGTCAGTTTCCCACAGACTAATGCATCTGTTTCTTACCAGCATCTACAGCATCATCTACATTTACCCGAAGTACTCCAGGGCATATACGCCCAGAAACTACGTTCGCATGGGTAGGTGGGTGGACCTCAGAATTGGATCAATACATTATAATAGCCTTTTCGTGATGGTCTGCCTACCAATTTCATCAAAGTAGTTACATGGGTAGTTACATTCTCAGAAGATGCCTCCTTCAGATCATGCACGACCTTCCACAAACTACTAGCGACGAACATCTTCCTCAGTCATTGTTATTACAATGAGATTACCTGGACCATGAGCGCCCATAGACGCAGCCGTAGCCCGTGCTAGTGACCTTGAACGTGCTCTTTCCCTTTCACAAATCCCTCCGAAGTTTCTCCACGCATCCTGTGCACTGATCTGAGATAAACGAGACCATACCTGGCTTAACAAAAGTGACCTGCAGCCAAGAAACAGGACATCAACTCGCTGTATTGGTCACTCTTCTTACCGTTCACTTCTGACAAACATTACAATCAATATTGTTGGATTTGTTAAGGTTTCTGTCTTTCGGCTCTGACATCAGTTCGCCGGAAAAAAAATAATAAGAATATTACTTATTTTATTATAAAACTAATATCCATATTTGAAGCTAAACATGTTGTAGTAATCTTGCATTCTCATATATTGACTCAGCCAATCATCCAATACTGATTCATACAATCATTTCCGAGGTATAAAACAATCCCTTTGGCTGAAAAAAACAAAACAAGAAGCAATAAATAAAATACTTAAGATTCATGTTAATATTATATCTTCATGGCTTCACAGGTGATGGGTGACCATGACAGAGTTATACCCACTCGATTATCGGTTCAGATAACCATTCCCCCCACAAAAAAATGTCTCAAATTGCACTGAAAACTATGCACCACGAAAACCCTGGTCGAACCAAAACAATTTGATATTAGCAACTCAAACCCTCAATGCCAACTCTGGCAGCCATGTAACGTAGTTCATACCTTTATTTTCGTGTCAGTACAAACGGACATCATGCAGAATAGCGAGGGCACCAAAGTGAATGTGAATCATGCTGGAACAAACCGCTCTCTCACTCTCCATAAAGTAAACAAACTAATCGTAACTCAAACAACCTTCATACGCATGTGTTTACATATCGGAAATGCAATTGTTTAACACGAATTTCTTATGGTATTTTTTTCAAACATTTTACAGCTACACTCAGCCACTGCAGCAGATGAATAATTGAAATAGTCTTCTAAATCATATCACTTTACGAGGCTGTACTCGCCATTGAAGCAGATGAATAATGGAGATGGTTTTCTCACTCACATATATAATGGAACAGTGTTTCTCACCTTGTGTGTCACATACATCATCTTCTGTACAATGCAACTTCAGCAGTGATTTAGAGAGGATAACTGAGTCTTTCTTTACTTACCCCTCGAGTTCCTGCATAATTTATATGAATTAAATATAAAACCTGAGTCGACTACCAGTGTATCATTAAGTTCGTTCACTAATATAATGAAGTTTTAATTCTTAAAACACACACACACACCCATATATATATATATATATATATATATATATATATATATATATATATATATATATATATATATATATATATATATAATATATATATATATATATATATATATTCCTTTTCGGTGTATATACACTGAGATATACACCTTAAGGTACTATAAAAAATTATAGTTTTATAGTTCCTTGATAATGTGAGAAGTCACGAAAGCGCTTGGAATTTCACTATTTTTTCACAATGGTTGTTCTGCATATTGTGATATCACCTGTTTACTGTGATCTTATTGCACACCTTTACATGTATATACTCTGAGATATATGCACTTCTAGGTGTATATACACTGAGTGATATAGAGGTGTGTGTATGTGGCATGATCTGGGGTGTGTGTACGTGGCATGATCTGGGGTGTGTGTACGTGGCATGATCTGAGGTGTGTGTACGTGGCATGATCTGGGGTGTGTGTACGTGACATGATCTGGGGTGTGTGTACGTGGCATGATCTGGGGTGTGTGTACGTGACATGATCTGGGGTGTGTGTACGTGGCATGATCTGGGGTGTGTGTACGTGCCATGATCTGGGGTGTATGTACGTGGCATGATCTGGGGTGTGTGTACGTGGCATGATCTGGTTTGTGTGTACGTGGCATGATCTGGGGTGTGTGTACGTTGGCATGATCTGGGGTGTACGTGGCATGATCTGGGGTGTGTGTACGTGGCATGATCTGGGGTGTGTGTACGTGGCATGATCTGGGTGTATGTACGTGGCATGATCTGGGGTGTGTGTACGTGGCATGATCTGGGGTGTGTGTATGTGGCATGATCTGGGGGTGTGTACGTGGCATGATCTGGGGTGTGTGACGTGGCATGATCTGAGGTGTGTGTACGTGGCATGATCTGGGGTGTGTGTACGTGGCATGATCTGGGGTGTGTGGACGTGGCATGATCTGGGGTGGGTGGAGGTGGCATGATCTGGGGTGGGTGGAGGTGGCATGATCTGGGGTGGGTGGAGGTGGCATGATCTGGGTGTGTGTACGTGGCATGATCTGAGGTGGGTGGAGGTGGCATGATCTGGGGTGTGTGTACGTGGCATGATCTGGGGTGGGTGGAGGTGGCATGATCTGGGGTGTGTGTACGTGGCATGATCTGGGGTGTGTGTACGTGGCATGATCTGGGGTGGGTGGAGGTGGCATGATCTGGGGTGGGTGGAGGTGGCATGATCTGGGGTGGGTGGAGGTGGCATGATCTGGGGTGTGTGTACGTGGCATGATCTGGGGTGTGTGACGTGGCATGATCTGGGGGTGTGTGTACGTGGCATGATCTGGGGTGTGTGTACGTGGCATGATCTGGGGTGGGTGGAGGTGGCATGATCTGAGGTGAGTGGAGGTGGCATGATCTGGGGTGGGTGGAGGTGGCATGATCTGAGGTGGGTGGAGGTGGCATGATCTGGGTGTGTGTACGTGGCATGATCTGGGGTGGGTGGAGGTGGCATGATCTGGGGTGTGTGACGTGGCATGATCTGGGGTGTGTGTACGTGGCATGATCTGGGGTGGGTGGAGGTGGCATGATCTGGGGTGGGTGGAGGTGACATGATCTGGGGTAGGTGGAGGTGGCATGATCTGGGGTGGGTGGAGGTGGCATGATCTGGGGTAGGTGGAGGTGGCATGATCTGGGGTGGGTGGAGGTGGCATGATCTGGGGTGGGTGGAGGTGACATGATCTGGGGTAGGTGGAGGTGGCATGATCTGGGGTGGGTGGAGGTGGCATGATCTGGGGTAGGTGGAGGTGGCATGATCTGGGGTGGGTGGAGGTGGCATGATCTGGGGTGTGTGTACGTGGCATGATCTGGGGTGTGTGTACGTGGCATGATCTGGGGTGGGTGGAGGTGGCATGATCTGAGGGTGGGTGGAGGTGGCATGATCTGGGGTGGGTGGAGGTGGCATGATCTGAGGTGGGTGGAGGTGGCATGATCTGGGGTGTGTGTACGTGGCATGATCTGGGGTGGGTGGAGGTGGCATGATCTGGGGTGTGTACGTGGCATGATCTGGGGTGTGTGTACGTGGCATGATCTGGGGTGGGTGGAGGTGACATGATCTGGGGTCGGTGGAGGTGGCATGATCTGGGGTGGGTGGAGGTGGCATGATCTGGGGTAGGTGGAGGTGGCATGATCTGGGGTGGGTGGAGGTGGCATGATCTGGGGTGGGTGGAGGTGACATGATCTGGGGTAGGTGGAGGTGGCATGATCTGGGGTGGGTGGAGGTGGCATGATCTGGGGTAGGTGGAGGTGGCATGATCTGGGGTGGGTGGAGGTGGCATGATCTGGGGTGTGTGTACGTGGCATGATCTGGGGGGTGTGTACGTGGCATGATCTGGGGTAATATCTCGTCTCAACCAACCACCTTTCATATGTAAATAATAATTTGTGTAATATATTTTTTTCCTCTGGATTCCATGGCATTCGGTCGTTGGATATTTTGGTCCGGTTCACTGAATTTTGTTTTTTCTTCTATAAATATAATTTTGAATTACAAATGCAAAATTTGGCACAAATTCCGGAGTTTCATTACTTCATTTAAATTTCTGCAGCTGGTCTTTCACGTCGCGTTATTTAAATTGAAAGGAAAAAAAAAAGAGCTTCAATTCCTTTTTCAAAATTCTCTTTTCGAAAATTAGTGTCCTGGTCTTTTTCGTTTTATTACAATGTTTAGATTTTGCTGGGTTTTTGAGTTTAGCCTTTTTTTGTTATATAATTTTTGAAAACTTTTCTTTCCATATTATTATAAAGTCATGGGGAAGCGCTACACCCGTAGGCGTCATAAAAGACCTTGAGAAAGGGAAGTAAATTAGGTTTGCTTCAGGGAAGGGGAGGATAGCTCCAATTCTTTGGATCAAGAGCCCTTTACCCTTAAAGGGTTTTCTTGTCACACCTTTCCAATATATATATATATATATATATATATATATATATATATATATATATATATATATATATATATATATATATATATATATATGCAAGAAAACCACTATGAAAAATAGAAGAATTCCAAGCGCTTTCGTGACTACTCACATTATCAAGGAACTATAACAGGAAACATGACAAGAAGGGCTTATATAAGGGCGAGACTACACCTCACAGTCACATCACACTAACAAAGACTACACCTCACAGTAGCGTAACATCTCACGACTCTGTGAAGAGGAACATAAGAAAGGACCTGAACCTCTTCCCAAGAATTAAGATTAGTCCAATTTATTATTAAATTCTTCCCAAATTTTATTAATTATAAATGAATCCAATTTATATAAACCAAAAGAAATATTCATATTATTTTCAAAACTGCTTTTAATGAAACATGATTCTATTATATTTCTCTCAACCATGGACTTGCTTGATACAACCTTCTCAGCATTTTGAAAATCAATTGGATGGTTAAAATCTCTCACATGAATAAATAGAGCATTAGAATCTTGTCCAGTTCTAATGCTATATTTATGTTGTTTTAATCTTAGTTCAAGACTTTTACCAGTTTGACCAAAATAAACTTTATCGCATATTTTACAGGGAATCTTATAGACACATCCGTCAGCATTTTGGGGGAATTTTTATCAAAAGTCTTTTTACTGTATCAAGATTTTTAAATACAACTTTGATATTAAAATTCTTAAGAAAGGAAGGCATATCAACCAAGTTTTCATGGTAAGGAGAACCAACATATTTTGGTTGAATAAGGTTGGTTGTCCCTTTTGATTGTAAAGTATTCCTAGCTATTTTAAAGATTTATCAATTATGTTTCTTGGGTATTTTAAATCATTAGCTATTTCATAAATTTTAGAGATTTCTTCATCTATGAACTCTGGACTACAAATACGTAAAGCTCTCAAAAACATTGAAGAAAAAACCGACACTTTAACTCTATCTTGATGTGAAGAGTAATAGTGTACATAGGAACAATTATTTGTAGGTTTTCTGTAAATTTTAAATTTAAAATCAATGTTACCCTTAATAATAAAAACATCTAGGAAGGGCAATGAGTTATTTACTTCGAATTCGAAGTAAATAACTCATTGCCCTTCCTAGATGTTTTTATACTTCGAATTCGAAGTAAATAACTCATTGCCCTTCCTAGATGTTTTTATTATTAAGGGTAACATTGATTTTAAATTTAAAATTTACAGAAAACCTACAAATAATTGTTCCTATGTACACTATTACTCTTCACATCAAGATAGAGTTAAAGTGTCGGTTTTTCTTCAATGTTTTGGAGCTTTACGTATTTGTAGTCCAGAGTTCATAGATGAAGAAATCTCTAAAATTTATGAAATAGCTAATGATTTAAAATACCCAAGAAACATAATTGATAAATCTTTAAAATAGCTAGGAATACTTTACAATCCAAAAGGACAACCAACCTTATTCAACCAAAATATGTTGGTTCTCCTACATAAGAACATAAGAACATAAGAAAGGAGGAACACTGCAGCAGGCCTGTTGGCCCATACTAGGCAGGTCCTTCACAATCCGTCCCACTAACAGAATATTTGCTCAACCCAATTTTCAATGCTACCCAAGAAATAATCTTTGACAATTCTACCCACTCATGCGCGAGTCCCACTCAAATCCAACCCCTCTCACTCATGAATTTATCCAACCTAAATTTGAAACTACACAAGGTCCTAGCTTCAATAACCCTACTAGATCTGTCTGACTCGATAAAGCCCACTGCGTGGGCGAAACGTTGTCAACAAAGGATCACACTACACTGCTCATGTGTCCATTCCTCCATGAAAACTTGGTTGATATGCCTTCCTTTCTTAAGAATTTTAATATCAAAGTTGTATTTAAAAATCTTGATACAGTAAAAAGACTTTTGATAAAAAATTCCCCAAAATGCTGACGGATGTGTCTATAAGATTCCTGTAAAATATGCGATAAAGTTTATTTTGGTCAAACTGGTAAAAGTCTTGAACTAAGATTAAAACAACATAAATATAGCATTAGAACTGGACAAGATTCTAATGCTCTATTTATTCATGTGAGAGATTTTAACCATCCAATTGATTTTCAAAATGCTGAGAAGGTTGTATCAAGCAAGTCCATGGTTGAGAGAAATATAATAGAATCATGTTTCATTAAAAGCAGTTTTGAAAATAATATGAATATTTCTTTTGGTTTATATAAATTGGATTCATTTATAATTAATAAAATTTGGGAAGAATTTAATAATAAATTGGACTAATCTTAATTCTTGGGAAGAGGTTCAGGTCCTTTCTTATGTTCCTCTTCACAGAGTCGTGAGATGTTACGCTACTGTGAGGTGTAGTCTTTGTTAGTGTGATGTGACTGTGAGGTGTAGTCTCGCCCTTATATAAGCCCTTCTTGTCATGTTTCCTGTTATAGTTCCTTGATAATGTGAGTAGTCACGAAAGCGCTTGGAATTCTTCTATTTTTCATAGTGGTTTTCTTGCATATTTTGATATCACCTGTTTACTGTGATCTTTTTGCTATATATATATATATATATATATATATATATATATATATATATATATATATATATATATATATATATTTGATATAAAGAGTTTCATGTATCAGAGTTTCTCATATATTTCGTTTATATCTTTTCCTTGTAAAACTTCTCAGTTGGTTCCTAAAAATGGTTTAGTCCAGTACAATATCTTTCATTTTTTTTAAATCAATCTCTATTAGTGGTATAAGGACATTTTATTTAGACATTGTGTGGTTCACAGCTGAGTTGTGTGGTTCACAGCTGGGTTGTGTGGTTCACAGCTGGGTTGTGTGGTTCACAGCTGGGTTGTGTCGTTCACAGCTGGTCTTAGTTTTACCATACTTGCTTAGTTCAGTTGTAACTTGATACAAGTTGTACATAAGTGTTCTCTACCCTAGGATGCCAACCACAACAGTCGGGTCACAATCAGGTACCTATTTACAGCTAGGTGATCAGGGTCAGCAGGTGTAAGGAATCATGACCAACGAGGTGCTACTCACTCATGATCTCCTTCAAGTCTTCCAGGGTTAAAAGATTTCATTCTCTCAGCGTGTCCTCTTATCCCTGATTCACTATCTCAACAACGTGTTTGGTTGCAAACAACTCTTTCTTCTCGAGCGTTGGCATGTGCTTAACGAGTTGTTGGTGTCAGGTTGGCATTGCATGTTCTTGAGTTCGTCTTGAAAGTTGCATATAAAGGAATCCTCGTTGAGATTTATGAAGGCTCTTCTGTTGTTTACCGACGTTCATGTTAGCCCGCCGCTGTGACGTTAGAAGGTGCTCTCTACTGAGTGAATAAGACGTTATGTGCAACACCTTGATTATTCTCGCCGTTGAAAGGTTTTCTTAAGGGAAAGGGAGATCCGATGACTTAAAGAGACAGAGGGGGTTTCTTTTACGCCATGGCACTTTCCCCATCTACGCCTTCGAGGGAGACTCCAACGGATTTCTTATTCTTTACTGCCGAAACGTTACGACGGCACAGCAGGCGTCTTCAGTCGAATACACAGATATTGATGCCGGATACAGAGTAAGAAATGGAGATATTATTTCGAGGTGTTGGGCTCCTCAGCTCTGAATGAAGATGACCAGTCTCTTAAGCTCAGACTAAGGGACTGACTACCCTTAATTAAAGCTGAGTGACGGAGCACCTCGAAAATTACCTCGCGGCTTCTTTCACTGTTTCCAATATTAAAATCCCCTCCGTATTCAACTAAGAAGCCTACTGTGCAATCGAACTCTTTCGGTAGTAGCGCTATCCAATTGTTGCACATGTCTTGTTCGTCAACTTTTAGGTATGGAGTACCATTAATCATATGTTGCTCTGTAATAAGGTGTTACAGTACCATAGTGCCACCATTATTCTGCCATACTTATCGTGCACTTGTTTCCGAGTGACTCAGGCAACTCATGGATTATAATCTATGGACCATTCTTGTATATTATTCGTGTTCTCTAGCTTTTAGCAATCCTCGGAATTTTACTGTTTTTTTTATTCGTTTGCGTCATACACAAACGTCATCCGTCAGTAACAACGTTGGTTAAAGAAGTGGGCCTAGATACTACTCCAACTCCAACTCTCTCTTACTCTTTTTTCCGCTTGGCAGTGTGTTGTTACATGACTCACGAAATCGTAATGACACGATTGCAAACAAACCACACCACTGGCGGGGATAGAACCCGCGATCAGAGTCATAAAACTCCAGACCGACGCGTTAGCCACTGGGCCAGCTGGCCAAGTGGCTAACGAGTCAGTCAGGATTATATTCCCGCCCGTGGTATGGTTTCTTATTACATATTTGCAGTTACGAGTGAAGAACTATGCTCATAGTTCGTGCTCACCTAAGTGTGGTTACCAGGATCACTGCGCGGCTCCGCGCACCCGTGTTTGTGAAGATGCACTGCCTGACGAAGGTTCACCGGATGAGGAACGTTCACTGACTGACTAAGACTTATTTATTTATGTTAAAGAAAATGTAACGAGGATGCGTCACAGAACAAGCTGACGGAAACTATAATAAACGTATGTGACTTAAGACCCTTGTGCAACGCTTGAGGTATCATCGCTTCAAGGTCACAAGGGCACAGCAGTCACATTCGGCTTAAGAATTCTGCCGTGCCTGTGAAATACTTGGCAATAAAGACACCCAAGCGTTCCACATATGTCTTATTCATCAATTTGTCGGTACTTCATTCCATTAATATCATGACATAATGAACGTTCATGTCACCACATTTCCATTAGCACCAGCAGGAACACCACCATCCATTCCCATGACAAATTGCTTGACAACATAATGTATAACATTACGCTTCACCAGTGTGAGGATATATCTTGATCACTTGTTCCATGACCTTACACTAAAACTGAAAGGGTCATACAGGTCCGGGAGAATGGGGCGAGGAGGTAACAACCTGGTTGATCAGGCCTTGATGCACCTAGAGACCTGGTCTGGGATCGGGTCACGGGGGCATTGATACTCTCAAAAGCATCCTTCAGGAGAGGAAGGGTACCTTTAATTTCTTGGATCAAGAACTTTTCACCAGCATCAAGGACCTTAAAAGGACTCTGCGAAGCAAAGTCAACAAAAAGTCTGGTCTTTCATTTAGGAAAAAATATTATTATTATTATTATATTTAGGAAAAAGCGCTACGCATGTAGGGGTCATACAGCAAGTGGAAGGCACATCCAACTCCCTGGATGAAGAGCTCTCTACCAGAATTTAAACACCCCTCCTTGAAGAAATATCAAGGGGTACATTACCGAATCCAGTTAAAGTCGTAATGAACGACTATGAATTACCGAGAAATGGACAGGGCATCGAACCGAGGTCTTGTGGTACGTGGTGCAGCGTAGTACCTGCAAGAATTTATGACTGGTACAGTGCAGGGCTTGCAAGAATGTTAAATTGGAAGAGTGTTGGGTCTTCAAGAATGTAAGAATTGTACAGAGTAGCGCCTGCAAATTACAGAACCTCGCTTCGATTCCCTACTCAATTATCGGTTTAAATGCAGTACTATTTACCATTATTAAACGCAGAGAGTTGAACTTACCCTAAAGAGCGCCAGCTTGGCATCAGACTCTTCCTTGGAGATGGACGTCCTCGACCCGCGACTCGACGCATTCGAGATGTCGCTCCGAGCATCAGTGTCCTCGCCGAAGATCTCGTCGTCAGCGGCGCCTCCCGTCACGTCTCCGTCGACACTGTCCACTACGATGCTGAAGGACCCAGCACAGAGGATCTCAGTGGACCGTGAGCGCACCGGCCCGCGGGCCACCAGCGCCGCCGCCATGTTAATGGTGCCGGGGTAATGAGACACTCTGAGAAAACAAAGTGCTAACACCCCTATGAAGTACTTCCTGCAAGTGTCACCTTCTGTTAAGTGTCTGAAGGGCAAGTGTCTCAACAACGAAGACTGTGAGGGCTCGTTACGTTGAGATAAGTGCTTGGCTGTCTATTTGTTGAGTGTTTAGGCTGGCTGGGGCGCCTACAGGGGTGACCACACGGTGTACACACACCTTTCAAAGATGCACACACAGACTTTATCCATTAATCGAGTACAGTCATGTGTGTGTATGTGTGTGTGTGCGTGTGTGTCTGGGTTTGCCTCGCGGTGCGTTGATGTAGGTTTGGCCTTGACCTCAAACGTTTTGTAATAATTCAGGACACGTGTTTATCCTGAGTTCCTAGCGGGCGAGATTGTCTCTTATGTCGGTGATCAGTAAGAGAGAGACAGTGAGAAAGAGAGAGAGATTATGTTTCCGTGTAGCTGTGGCGTTGAGGGTTTGATGATGAGTCTGCCAGGAGAGTTAGCGAAGGTAAACAAGAGCGAAGTGTTGATGTGTTGAGAGCCCGAGCAAGACTGAGCTTGTGGCGCCCGGCACCAGCAGCGTCACTCACTTGTTGGTTTATGGCACTAGTGCCACACTGGGTGGAACCAGGTGTATCCTCATCACTAGTCTTCTCGTGGCTTGATAATATTATCATCGTCTCTAATGACCTGATCTGTGAAAATCCAGAATGAGGTGTAGAGAAAAGACCTTTGGAATAGATATTGTTGGGGATGTGTTTAGGTCCGAGTGAAGGTGTGAGGGTGTGAGTGTGTGGCCACAGTGTTGGTCCCAGGCAGGCGCCATTCACCAGGCAGGTGCGCGCGCGTCGCGCTCCTGCGTGCGCGCCCGTCCAGTGAACTGCTGTGTGGGCGGCTATCCTGACGTATCCTACCCCCCGCCCGCGTGATCCTTCACACCCACCCCCTCATCCTACACCCAGGAGGTAGTCATATGTTAACATCCTAAGTCCGTGAAATTTCAGCCTTCTAAAGAGAAATATTGACGAAACGAAGAAAGAATTCTTCAGGAGGGAAGCAGACAAAATCCCGCAGGAGGTTCTCACTCCACCACCATGCGATGGACAGTGTGACCTTGCTAGGCAAAAGCAATAATAGCCTAATTAATCTCAGGCTGCCTGCGAGAGTTCATTTCTAACAGTCAATTATACGACTAGCGCCACTGTCAGTTATGCCACCAGCGCCACTGTCAGTTATGCCACCAGCGCCACTGTCAGTTATGCCACCAGCGCCACTGTCAGTTATGCCACCAGCGCCACTGTACACGGGATAAGGGAGTCCCATTAACTCTACGGTTTACACACACCTCAATTCACTAACACTGCCGTGTGTTAATGGGCTGGAGGCGTCTCCCGCAACGGGACTCTGCCGAATGTTTTCCCGTAACTGGTTAAGCATCCTTTCGTTTATCAGAGATATAACATCCCTCGGCTGAAGAACTTAGATGGTGCTATAGCATCGTGCTGTGTGCTATCGTGTGTGTGTAACGTGGCAACTTCGACTGGGTAGAGTTCACTGTCAGCTTTGTTCAGAGACCCTAGATGGAATCCTCCATAAATGTGTCATAGTTCCCGCCCATTCTACTTTCCTACAAGATAGACATGATAACCTATGTGATATGTCAAGGCATCTTATTAATGAAAATAAGGTACTAGACATATTAAGCAAATATCTTAGATTTAATGATAAACTGTTGATGTAAATCTAGTTGGTCTCCTGTGAACCCTATAGGGGCCTAGTTCCTAGGCTTTTTGTGTATCCATATTATCTTGCGTTACCGTCCATAGGATGGATATGGGGTACACAATAAACTAGCCACCACCGCCTACAGGATGGATATGGGGTACACAATAAACTAGCCAGCCTAGCGGCAAAATTTTATCTAAGATCTTTTATAAAGCAATGTTTTCAGAATTTACTGCAGCTCATTTGGGAATAAAATTTCCAACCATGTCTTCCGTTATTGTTGAATACCTGGTGAGGAACAAACACTTGTCTATATTGTTTATGCTCTGGAGTGCTTTCAATGTCGTGATCATATCCTCTCTATTTATTCGATTTTGTGCGGGATAAGGTGCTGGGTGCTGGGTGCTGGGTGTTGGGTGTTGGGTGCTGGGTGTTGGGTGCTGGGTGCTGGGTGCTGGGTGCTGGGTGCTGGGTGCTGGGGCTTGTGAGAGTATCGAGGCTTGTCAGTGTTGTAAAGTTTTGTGAGAAGGGGAGAGCTGGAGGGAGGTGTGGGTGCAGTAAGGAATGGTGGTGTGTTAAACTTTTAGTTGGTAATGGTGTAAAGTTTTGCTAGTGGTGTGATGGGTGTCAGTGGTGTGAGTGTACGCTAGTGGTGTAAGAGTATGTTAGTGGTGATGAGGGTGTAAATGATGTCAGGGGTGTGTTAGTGGAGTAAGGGCAGAGAACGGCCGAGGGTTGGGGCCGGATTAAAAAAAAATTCTACACGCCCTCTCCACTCTCATACTTATAGCTACAAGATAAATAAATATTTCCATTGTATACAATACACTGGTATACGTCTCAACCCGTTTGATTTTAGTTTGTGACAGTGTTCGATAATAGTGGTGAAGGATTCAGCATCTGTATCCTAATTGCTGTTGGCCTGTCTGGACACGTCAGAATGGCATGCAACATCCTCCTGATATGAACGCTAAATAACCACGTGAAATTCAATCCATCACGTAATTTACTCGTATATCATGTATGATGTTTCATGACCAAAGATTTACTCAACTCAACACGCACAACGTTCTTCATTATTTGTAGAAGTAGTAATATAATGCAAAATTGTTTTCTATGATTTTCGAGCTTTCTTTCTTTTCTCATTCTCGACTCATCTGAGATTTTTAATGACCTCAAACTTCTACGTGGACCCTAGGCATTATGGCTATTATATTCAGTGGATAATTCAGGGATGGCTGAAGGATTTTTTTTTTTTGGTAGCGTCTCGCGTCTTCAGTTTAAATTGTCGTCCTTTTGCAAAGGTTCACTGTAGTTGATGGACACGCAGTCTGTTCTTGGTTCCCGTTTTAGCAACTTTCCACTCTGTCTCTGGAAACCATTATTCCAGTGTCTTGTCCGCCACATTTGTTTCTGCTTATATATATATATAATAATATATATCATATATGGAATTTTTTAATCATACTATTATATATTCACACTCAACAGCAAAGTCAGGGATAAACAACTTTTGTCCCCTCACTCGCCCCCTCCTAACACGCTCACGCGGGCTTGCTGTAAGTCCAAGCCCCTCGCACACAATACCTCTTTTACCTCCTCCCTCCAACCTTTCCTAGGCCGACCCCTACCCCGTCTTCCTTCCACTACAGATTTATATGTCCTCCAAGTCATTCAGTTTTGTTCCATCCTCTCTAAATGTCCGAACCACCTCAACGACCCTTCATCTGCCCTCTGGCCTTCTCCTTGTTGCAACACCCATATAAGAGCGTTGGTACCACTCTGCTTTCATGAATTCCTCTCTTTGCTTCCATGGATAACATTCCGTTTCCACAGACTCCTCAGTGCTCTACTCATTTCCCTTCCCCCTCCCCATCAATTCTATGATTCTCCTCGTCTTTTATAGACCTATCTGCTGACAAATCCCCTCCCAAATATCAAAATACATTCATTACCTATTTTTTTTATCCTCATCACCTTGCTCTTCTCTACGTTCACTTTTAATTTCCTTCTTTTACATACCCTACCAAACTCGTCCACCAACCTCTGCAACTTCTCTTCAGAATCTCCCAAAAACACAGTGTCATCAGCAAAAAGCCCACACATGTACTATTGTAACCCATTGTTTTTTCTGGTTCAGTGATCATTAGATACGAAAATGGGGTTCACAATGCGAGAAAGAAATTTCTAATTAAATGCCACATCAGAATTCTGGAAAATGATTGAGTGAAACTCTCTCACGAGGTGGAAGATCCTCCTCTTCCACTCCTGGGAAGTCAGTGTCTGGTGGAAGATCCTCCTCTTCCACTCCTGGGAAGTCAGTGTCTGGTGTGTGACGGTTCTTGAGACAGAGAATCATTACTTTCTTTTAATGATATGATCAAGAGTGAGCGCTATGTTGTGAAACTTTAATAACCAACACGTTCGACAATTCACCGTAATTTGCTAATAAACATATATTCTCAGATGGTTTACTTTTCCCTTTTTGCTGACAACCCGGATATAAGAATAACGTACGTTCCTCAGTAAAGAAATAGTGCGAATATTTTCAGTTTAATTAGAGGGCCTCCTCTGACCTATTTTATTCCTCTTTTTTTATACGTGTACCTGACTTGTTCCTATATATAAGTGCTTCCTTCTAACTGGTTTAGACTCACCTGAGGAGGGCCGCAAGTCAAGCCGAAATTATTAGCTTTATGTCTATGCTGTTGAATGTTGGTTATTCTTATATATTATCCAGTGTGTGTGTGTGTACTCATATATTTGTGGTTGCAGGGGTCGAGTCACAGTTCCTGGCCCCGCCTCTTCGCTGATCGCTACTATGTCCTCTCTCTCCTTGCTCAATGAGATTTATCGTATGTCTTCTTAAAGCTATGTATGGATCCTGCCTCCACTACATCACTCTCCAGATTATTCCACTTCATGACAACTCTGACTGAAGAAATGCTTCCTAACATCCCTTTGACTCATCTGAGTTTTCAACTTCCAACTGTGACCCCTTGTTAATGTGTCCCATCTCTGAAACATTCTGTCCCTATCCACCTTGTCAATTCCTCCCAATATTTTATGTTATCATGTCCCCCCCCTATCCCTCATATCCTCTAGTATTGTCAGGTTGAGTTCCCTTAACCTCTCGTCGTAGGACATACCCCTCAGCTCCGGGACTATTGTTGCAAACCTTTGCACTTTCTCTAATTTCTTAACATGCTTGATCAGGTGTGGGTTCCAAACTGGTGTGTGCTCACCTAGTTGTGGTTGCAGGGATCGATTCACAGCTCCTGGTCTGTGTGTGTGCGTGCGCGCACACAGGAGTACAGGTGCACTCATGATGTGCACTTTCACAGATGCTGAAAAACAAGGACACTCCTGCTTGGATTCTCATATATAAAATCTTGCTCATTTCTGAAAATCCTCCTTTAATGTTTTAAACTTGCCACGAATCCTCATTCAGAAACTTTTTTTTCTTCCCCACTTCTTTAAGCCAAATTTCGTGTCCCTTAGAAACCCTCCTCTGTCGCTGGCTCTTTGGATTCTATTAAAATATTTATGGAGATATTAGATTCGAAATTTACGGGATGAAGTTATAATTTTTCCAAAATTTTGTCCAGAAATTTGAGCCCAGAAATGTGTGAGCAGGTGTGAATTTCTTGTGAAATGTGTGTGAGTAGGTGTGAGTTTCTTGTGTTAAATGTGTGAGGTGTGAGTTTCTTGTGATATGTGGAGAATATTGATGAGTTATTGATGAAGAATAGGGTGACAGGTGTCTATGGGGTAGTTGTTGTTGTTGTGGAGGCGATAATAATATTGGTAGTGGTAGCAGTTATGATAGTGGTAGGGGGGATGGTGATGGTATTTGTGTGTGTGTGTGTGTGTGTGTGTGTGTGTGGTAATAATAGTGGTTGTCAGTAATGGTGGTAATGAGATGGTTAGCTAATGAGTCCTTGCATATAAATGTCGCCTTGATGAGGTAGAATGGGGACCCTATTCTCATGTATGTATATATTAACCTCAGCCCCTCTCTCAGCCCCACCCCTTCAAACCTTCCCTCCCTCAGTCCAACCCCTTCAAACACTCCCTCCCTTAGCTCCACCCCTTCAAACCTTCCCTCCCTCAGTCCAACCCATTCAAACCTTCCCTCCATTATTCCCACTCATTTAAGACTGCATGTGAATATATATATATATATATATATATATATATATATATATATATATATATATATATATATATATATATATATATATATAGTGTAATTTACCTAGGATAACCCAAAAAAGTCAGTTATTTATTTCCACTGGGAGCCTTTAACCTTCAGTCTGTGTTTACATGCGAACACTTTCAATAATCCCAGGCTAAAAAGCTTCTTTGTATGAACTAAAATATATACAAAGCTAAACGTCAACAACCCAACATATGTACAACGAGAGGTACAGAATATATGTCTCTGTTTATTTATGCTGTTTAAGGGATCAAAGTATTCTTGAGTGGTGGTGAACATGTTACACGCAGCCTTATTGATCCTCTTGTAGTTGATAGGCTTTTAAACACCATTAGCCAACCAACCAATTCATCCGGATCAGCTGAGCTGCCTACTACAAGCCAAAAAGAATCTGACACTAAACTCAGTACCCACTGACCGCAGTATTTAACAAATCAATGGAATAGTGCAAGTGCCAGACTATTACAAATCAGCCAATTATACATGAACACACAAGTATACCTAGGGTATACCTAGGATATACCTAGGATATACACTGATTTAAGGGGGAAACGAATGACGACCCCCATTACGAACATCGTAAAATTTCGGAAAGAAAACTTAAACGGAAATCAAAATGGACGTGACAATAGATTCTTTTCTAACATATTTACCCGAATTCTTTAATTATGCGTATAAAAGTACTGTCCAAAATACGTCCCCCTAAAATCTTAACATTCCTCAATTTTCAGAAACACCAACATCTGGGTATCTTTACTTTGTAGACGTTTCGGCATCCAGTGACTTTATCAATGCAATATATGGACATAAACAGAAGATTGCAGACATATATAAGACAGATTCTTGAAGACTACGGTGATGAGCACCGAAGTCTTGAAGAATCTGAAGCACAGGTAGAATTCCGAAGACTCCTGCAGGAACTCCCCAGTGATTCTGAAGAATCCTGCAGGAACTCCCCAGTGATTCTGAAGAATCCTGCAGGAACTCCCCAGTGATTCTGAAGAAGTGTCTCAGCTACTAGACTTAAGAACGGAAATTATTCAGGGATGGGATCTCGGCCCAAGCCCTTCCACAATTTGCATATATTATCATTATCTTGAAACGAGACTAACATTTAAAATTGCAAATCTTGCTGATGACACGAAATGGGGGACGAACGTCGCGTCCGTAGCCTAGTATTGACTGGGACTTGAATAGACTGGTGCAGTGGTCAGAGATAAGGAAGATTAGTTTTCTAGGTCGATAATCGTAATGTACGTAGGGTACAATAATGTCAAACAATAACCTCAAATGTATGGAAATCCACAATCCATAACAAAAGGGGGAAAAGACTTTTGATTGGTTATTATCAATCCCCATATATACAATAATCAATGTGTAGCCGCAAATAAAGAACAAAAAGGCACAGTACACAATACACAAATAACCCGAACATAGAAGATAGAAACTTTGACGACGTTTCGGTCCGACTTGGACCATTTACAAAGTGTGACTTTGTAAATGGTCTAAGTCAGACCGAAACGTCGCCGTAAGCTTCTCTGTCCTATGTGCTGGTTATCTGTATAGCTGTGAACACCATGGTCAACTCAATGGCAGTTTACAAAGGTAAAAAAAAAAAAAAATGGAGAGCAAAAGACTCATAACAATACTAACAATATAATGAATTAGTTTAGTCTCGCCTTAAATATTCTATTCAATTTTGGTCGCAGAATTACATAAAACCTGAGACTAAATATGCCAGAGCGCAGCGAAGGGCAAGAAATCTCGTGTTTTCATTAAGAAACAAACAATATGAAAAGAGAAAACTTTCAATATGTTCATCCTAGGAAATGGAGACGAGATGTCATTCATACCAATAAGATATCAAGACGTCAAGCAACTTATTGTCCTCAGACTGGTACAGGGTGAGATGGGCATGGAGAGGAGGAATGTATGGAAGAGCTAAGGAGAAGGATGAAACAAGAGTGGGAAAGGAACAGTTAGATACCTTTATTTCGAAACGTTTCACCTACACAGTGGGAAAGGAAGCTAGGAGAGCTTGTCACTAAAATGGAGGCGAGTGTGGTTACAGAGAGCAAGAATGGTAGCTACCAGTCAAATGTTACTCCATCACATCCTTAATCCTGTGTAGAAGTCGTTCGTTCCTTACATACTCTCTTATTGTACATTTGATCACGTCCTTTTTATATATTATTTTGCATCTTTAGGTCCAAGATTAACTTACTGGAGCTTTGGGAGAATTTCACGTCGAAGCTTTCCATTATTTTGCCGTGTGTGTGTGTGTGTGTGTGTGTGTGTGTGTGTGTGTGTGTGTGTGTCTGTGTGTGTGTGTTACGTTATATTGTGTTTGAATATTTTGGTAAGAGGAGATTAACTGAGGCGATTTAATTAAGGAAGAGAGGGAGAGAGAAGGGTTGAAAGGAAATAGAGGAAAAAAACGATAAAGAAGAAAGAGGTGATGTAGGAGAGACAGGAGATAGAGGAGAGTTGAGGGAGATAGGTCACAGAAGAGAGACAGAAGGGGTGATGGAGGAGAGAGGGAGACGGGTGACGGAGGAGAGAGGGAGAGGGGTGAAGGAAGAGAGAGGGAGACGGGTGACGGAGGAGAGGGAGAGGGGTGACGGAGGAGAGAGGGAGAGGGGTGATGGAGGAGAAAGGTGAGTGGGTCAGGGGGTTACCCTATGTTGAACAGGCTAGTGACGAGAGGTTGATTTACTTGACCTAGTTACAACATTCACGAAGTTTTGCTATGCCACCGAGAGGCTTTGTGTATCTTACCTACCATCACTCATCACCTCGCACACCCACCCACACCACCCACACCACCCACCCACACCACCCACCCACACCACCCACCCACACCACCCACAGTTCACCCACCCACAGCTCACCACACCACCCACAGCTCACCCACCCACAGCTCACCACACCACCCACAGCTCACCATACCACCCACAGCTCACCACACCACCCACAGCTCACCCACCCACAGCTCACCACACCACCCACCCACAGCTCACCACACCACCCACCCACAGCTCACCCATAGCTCACCACACCACCCACAGCTCACCACACCACCCACAGCTCACCCACCCACAGCTCATCCACGCACACCACCCACAGCTCACCACACCACCCACAGCTCACCACACCACCCACAGCTCACCACACCACCCACAGCTCACCACACACCACCCACAGCTCACCACACTACCACAGAACGCACACACATCGTAGCTGGAGAGCAAGTGAACTGCTCTATGCGATGAAGCTGTGGCAAGACCTGCTGTGTTGACCTTACACTACTGCAGTCTGCTGACAAACTGAAGTGGCTGACACAACCTGACCCTACACAAAAACAATCCTACCAAATCACCCCATTCACAGCCCAACATTTTATCTACCCACGACACAACACTAAGACCGCAGGATATATACACTGAGATAAGTAATTATCTCAACGTATATATACTATATATATATATATATATATATATATATATATATATATATATATATATATATATATATATATATATATATATATATCAATGAAACCACGAAACAAGTGGTTTTGAATCATTTACCAAACTGCAGCAGGCCAGGATTCGATCAGACGACACATTGTCCCGCCTCAAGAGGCCACACAATGTACATGTCACCTTACCAACTGAGCCATCGATCCTACAAACAGCATGAGCCTAGCGAACTAGGCTGTTTCATTTGCGAGGACACTCAGGCAGTTGTATGCTCAAGGATTAATTTCAGCCTCCTCCTGTTTGAATACCGCCTCCGCAAGCAGTCTATATACCAATGAAACCACCAAACAAGTCCCAGTTTGCTAAATTATTCAAAGCCCTGTTTCGTAGGTTCATATATATATATAATATATAATATATATATTATATATTTTATATATATTATATATATATATATATATATATATATATATATATATATATATATATATATATATATATATATATATATATATATATATATATATATATACACTGAGAATTTAGTTTAGTCCATATTTTTCGGATTAAAGTATTCTTTTCTGGTGGTGAGAAGGTTACGTACAGCCTTAATAACCCTAATGTAGTCGATAGGCTTGAAACCCCATTTACCAACAACAAACCCTCCCATCAGTCACTCTATTCACCCTACTCACCACCGACCTTATTAAACACTTGAGTTGAAGTGGAGGGAGTGGGTTGATGATAAATGAGTGATGGTGACAGATGGGAGTAATGGGTGGAGGGTTATAGAGTTGACTGACTGAAAGCCAATTTGAAGTATTTCCAACCTAACAACCTCCATCTCTAATAGGCTCCATGACGTAGCTCCCATGTGTGTGTGTGTGTGTGTGTGTGTGTGTGTGTGTGTGTGTGTGTGTGTGTGTGTGTGTGTATGTCTGTGAGAGAGAGAATGTACTCACCTAATTGTGGTTGCAGGAGTCGATTCATAGTTCCTGGTCTCCGCCTCTTCACTGGTCGCTACTAGGTCCACTCTCTCCCTGTTCCATGAGCTTTTATCCTACCTCTTCATAAAGCTATGTATGGATCCTGCTTCCACTACATCACTCTCCAGACTTCCACTTTCTAACAATCCTTTGACCGGAGAAGTATCTCCTAACATCCCTGTGACTCATCTGAGTTTTCAACTTCCAGTTGTGACCCCTTGTTGCTTTGTCCCCTCCCTGGAACATCCTCTCCCTATCCACCTTGTCAATTCCTATCATTATTTTATATGTTATGATGTTCCCCCGTATCCCTTCTGTCCTTCAGTGTTGTCAGGTTGAGTTCCCTTAACGCCTTAGCTCCGGGACTAGTCTTGTTGCAAGCCTTTGCACTTTCTCTAATTTCTTGAGTGTGAGTGTGTGTGTGTGTTAGTGTGTGTGTTAGTGTGTGTGTGTGTGTGTGTGTGTGTTGTGTGTGTGTGTGTGTGTGTGTGTGTGTGTGTGTGTGTGTGTGTGTGTGTGTGTGTGTGTGTGTGTGTGTGTGTGTGTGTGTGTGTGTGTGGACCAGAATTCGTCCATATTTTCCCTCAGAAAGAAGCTGGTAACACACATGATCTAAACATGACAGGTGTTTTAACACACATTGCGTCAGAGACTGTCACAAAATGGTGGACGGAGGCTGGCAAGACAGTGCAGGAGGTAGGAGGGGGGAGGGGGCTGGTACGGGGGTTCTCACGAGTCACCGGGGAAAGGGGGCTCCTGAGTCCCCGGTGCCGGGTCTCCACGAGTCACCGTAATGACCGCAGCACAACCGCACTCTGACGTCAAAGCTGCGAACACAGTGTTATTTACCATGATCTCTGCTCACGCCAACCTGGGAAGGTGCTCTCTCAACCCCCCCCCCCAAAACCCCTATACTCAACTCCCGTTCCTCCTCCTCCTCCTCTTCTTTTTCTTGTTCTTGTTCTTTTTTTTTCTTCTTCTTTCCTTGTTCGTCTTCCACTTCTCTTCCTTTTTCCTTTTCTCTTCGTTTTTTTCCTTCCTCTTCCTACTCTTCTTTTACTTCTTCCTTCCTCTTCCTACTCTTCTTTTACTTCTTCCTCTTCTTTCTGTCTGTCTATCTGTCTCTCTGTTTATCTCGTCTGTACTCACCTAGTTGTAGTTGCAAGGATCGAGTCACAGCTCCTGGTCTGTCTGTCTGTCGGTCTCTCTCTCTCTCTCTCTCTCTCTCTACCTCTCTCTCTCTCTCTCTCTCTCTCTCTCTCTCTCTCTCTCTCTCTCTCTCTCTCTCTCTCTCTCTCTCATTACACAAGGATTCTCAACAGTCACAGCTGAGAGTTACCTCCGAATATTTTTACAAAAGCTGAGAGGCTTTTATCACACCTCACCTCAACTTTTGTTTTCTTTCTCACATTCCTCCTGTCGGAGCAGGTGGCAGTGTAGGTGGCAGTATAGGTGACAGTGTAGGTGGTCTACCTGCCTGGAGGGTATTCCGGGAATCAACACCCCCGCGGCCCGGTCCATGACCTGGCCCCTCGGTGGATCAGGGCCTGATCAACGAGGCTGTTACTGCTGGCTGCACGTAGTCCAACGTACGAACCACAGCCCGGCGTAATGTAGGTGGTAGTGTAGGTGACAGTGTAGGTTGTAGTGTAGGTGGTAGTGTAGGTGACAGTGTAGGTTGTAGTGTAGGTTGTAGTGTAGGTGGTAGTGTAGGTGGCAGTGTAGGTGGTAGTGTAGGTGGTAGTGTAGGTGACAGTGTAGGTTGTAGTGTAGGTGGTAGTGTAGGTGGCAGTGTAGGTTGTAGTGTAGGTGGTAGTGTAGGTGACAGTGTAGGTTGTAGTGTAGGTTGTAGTGTAGGTGGCAGTGTAGGTTTTTAATGTAGGTTGTATTGTAGGTGACAGTGTAGGTTGTAGTGTATGTGGTAGTGTAGGTGGCAGTGTAGGTGGTAATGTAGGTGGTAGTGTAGGTGACAATGTAGGAGGTAGTGTACGTGGTAGTGTAAGTGAAAGTGTAGGCTGTAATGTAGGTGGTAGTGTAGGTGACAGTGTAGGTGGTAGTGTAGGTGGTAGTGTAGGTGACAGTGTAGGTTGTAGTGTAGGTGGTAGTGTAGGTGACAATGTAGGTGGTAGTGTAGGTGGCAGTGTAGGTGTTAGTGTAGGTGGTAGTGTAGATGACAGTATAGGTGGCAGTATAGGTGGTAGTGTAAGTACAGTCTACGTCTAGGGATGCCCTCAGACATAGATATAAGGTTCTTGGTCCAGGGGACTGGATATGCCATTTACTTCCTTGGATCATACTTCGCTGCCTCTTAACCCCCCTCCCCCCACAATTCCACGGTAGCTACATGACGACCCACGCGTTTAGCGCTTCCCCTTAAATGTAATAATATGAGTGTAATGCAGGGACTGGGGGAGGGTCGAGGCACCGCCCCTTGTTCATCTCCTTAATTACGGTCACTCTAAATACATGGCCTCATGGGTCCAATCATACCTATTCTGAAAATTATTTTTTTTATTCTCTCTCCACCAGTTCATCCAGTTTGTTCCACTTTCTGACTACCCTCAGACACCAATTTGTTCCACTTTCTGACTACCCTCAGACACCAATTTGTTCCACTTTCTGACTACCCTCAGACACCAATTTGTTCCACTTTCTGACTACCCTCAGACACCAGTTTGCTCCACCTTCTGGCTACCTTCAGACACCAGTTTGTTCCACTTTCTGACTACCGTCAGACACCAGTTTGTTCCACTTTCTGACCACCCCTGGACACCAGTTTGCTCCACCTACTGGCTACCCTCAGACACCAGTTTGTTTCACTTTCTGACTACCCTCAGACACCAGTTTGTTCCACTTTCTGACTACCCTCAGACACCAATTTGTTCCACTTTCTGACTACCCTCAGACACCAATTTGTTCCACTTTCTGACTACCCCTGGACACGTTTGTTCCACTTTCTGACTACCCTCAGACACTAATTTGTTCCACTTTCTAACTACCCTCAGACACCAATTTGTTCCACTTTCTGACTACCCTCAGACACCAATTTGTTCCACTTTCTGACTACCCTCAGACACCAGTTTGCTCCACCTTCTGGCTACCTTCAGACACCAGTTTGTTCCACTTTCTGACTACCGTCAGACACCAGTTTGTTCCACTTTCTGACCACCCCTGGACACCAGTTTGCTCCACCTACTGGCTACCCTCAGACACCAGTTTGTTTCACTTTCTGACTACCCTCAGACACCAGTTTGTTCCACTTTCTGACTACCCTCAGACACCAATTTGTTCCACTTTCTGACTACCCTCAGACACCAGTTTGTTCCACTTTCTGACTACCCCTGGACACGTTTGTTCCACTTTCTGACTACCCTAAGACACCAATTTGTCGTCCAGTTGTTCCACTTTCTGACCACCCTCAGACACCAGTTTGTCATCCAATGCGTTCCACTTTATAACTACCTTCAGACACCGGTTTCTCATCCAGTTTGTTCTACTTTCTGACTTCCCTCAGACGACGGTTCCTCATTCAGTTTATTTTCCTTTCTGATTACCCTCAGTATTTATTCTTGTTGTTAGTTTTGCATGGTTCATGGTCAGGTATAGTAGGACTCTGTCTCGTTATTGTAAGTCGTTCACGTATTTCAGAAATACTACCACATTACTGTTGGTTCACAATGCTGAGAAATTGAAGAATAAGACATATGTACATCATCTGAGTATCCTTAGTGCCGAAACGTTTCGCCTGCATATGATCATATATGCCTGTTCTCGACTGAAGAAGCTTGCTATGCATGCGAAACGTTTAAACAATAAAAATACCAGTGTTTGCACTCGTGTTTTATTTTTTTTTAGAAACAGTACCTGTCCCAGTTCGTAGCCTTGTGGGACACCACTAGTCCCTGGTCCATCCCGACACCTCATGGTCATTTTCTGTCTTTTCCCAGCCCAGGTATTCCGTTACGAGCTAACCTCTTATGGAGTAACCGTATCAAATACTTTCTTGCAGTCCAGAAAAAATGCAGCCCAATCCCACCCTCGTTTTCCTCAATGTCTGTTACTCAGTCATACAACTACAGTAATTTTGTGAGACGGGATGTATCTCCCCTAAACCCGTGTTGGTAGATTACCTAGGAAGACTTTTCTTTGGGTTATCCTGGGTAATCTACACATATGTTGCTATATGTGATATTTTATGTAACTGTATTTATATGTACCTGTACCTGAATATAGTTACTTACTTATTCATTATTCCATGTAGATATATGGTTCAGAGAACCGATGGACTGATCACATCGACTCCAGGCTGAGGGACTAACTACCTCAAACTCCTTCCTATCTTCAACCATTCTTGTCCGTATTGGACTGAGAAAGCCACTGGTTGGAGAAACGTTTCCTCAATAAAGATACCCAAGCGTTGCACAAGTGTCTAATTCATCATTATTTTGTGCCTCTCTAGCTGTTTCACTACTATCTTATTATCTTCTCAGTATATCCTAGTGTTCATATCTATGATACCTGATTCTAGTTCAGTGTTGTCTGTACATCCCCTTCACAGAATATTGCAATGACATTTGCAGTGTTCCACTTTCCGTAATATGCCATCCACTTGTAGTTTTTTGTTAGCAGTTCATATAGTGCTTCTACTGCTTTAGTGAGTTCAGCTTCTTTAGTGAGTTGAGCTTCTTTAATGAGTTTCTTTAGTGAGTTCAAATCTGTGGTTGCCTTATTGTGTTGAACTTCCAGGCTTCCTCACTGTGTTGAACCCCTTAGGTTTCCTCGCTGTGTTGAATCCAGGTTTCCTCACTGTGTTGAACCCCAGGTTTCCTCACTGTGTTGAACCCCTTAGGCTTTCTCCCTACGTTGAACCCCAGGCTTCCTCACTGTGTTTAATCTCCAAGCTTCCTCACTGTGTTGAACCCCCAGGCTTCCTCGCTGAGCTGAACCCTTAGGCTTCCTCACTGTGTTGAACTCCAAGGCTTCCTCACTGTGTTGAACCCCCAGGCTTCCTCACTGTGCTAAACCCCTAGGCTTCCTCACTGTGTTGAACCCACAGGCTTCTTCACTGTGGTAACCCCCAGGTTTCCTCACTGTGTTAACCCCCCAGGCTTCTTCACTGTGGTAACCCCCAGGCTTCTTCACTGTGGTAACCCCCAGGTTTCCTCACTGTGTTAACCCCCCAGGCTTCCTCACTGTGGTAACCCCCAGGTTTCCTCACTGTGTTAACCCCCCAGGCTTCCTCACTGTGTTGAACCCCCAGTCTTCTTCACTGTGTTAACCCCCAGGCTTCCTCACTGTGTTAACTTACCCCAGGCTTCCTCACTGTGTTAACTTACCCCCAGGCTTCCTCACTGTGTTAACTTCCCCCCAGGCTTCCTCACTGTGTTAAACCCCAGGCTTCCTCACTGTTTTAAAACCCCCCCAGGCTTCCTCACTGTGCTAAACCCCCAGGCTTCCTCACTGTGTTAAATCCCCCAGGCTTCCTCACTGTGTTGAACCCCCAGGCTTCTTCACTGTGTTAAACCCCCAGGCTTCCTCACTGTGTTAAACCCCCAGGCTTCCTCACTGTGTTAAACCCCAGGCTTCCTCACTGTGTTAAATCCCCCAGGCTTCCTCACTGTGGTAACCCCCAGGCTTCCTCACTGTGTTAAACCCCTAGGCTTCCTCACTGTGTTAAACCCCAGGCTTCCTCACTGTGTTAAACCCCTAGGCTTCCTCACTGTGCTAAACCCCCAGGCTTCCTCACTGTGTTAAATCCCCCAGGCTTCCTCACTGTGTTGAACCCCCAGTCTTCTTCACTGTGTTAAACCCCCAGGCTTCCTCACTGTGTTAAACCCCCAGGCTTCCTCACTGTGTTAAACCCCCCAGGCTTCCTCCCTGTGGTAACCCCCAGGCTTCCTCACTGTGTTAACCCCCCAGGCTTCCTCACTGTGTTGAACCCCCAGTCTTCTTCACTGTGTTAACCCCCAGGCATCCTCACTGTGTTAACTTACCCCCAGGCTTCCTCACTGTGTTAACTTACCCCCAGGCTTCCTCACTGTGTTAAATCCCCCAGGCTTCCTCACTGTGTTAAACCCTCAGGCTTCCTCACTGTGTTAAACCCTCAGGCTTCCTCACTGTGTTAAACCCCCAGGCTTCCTCAATGTGTTGAACCCCCCAGGCTTCCTCAATGTGTTAAACCCCCCAGGCTTCTCACTATGTTGATCTCTGCCTGCGTCACATTCAACATTTCTAACATTTAAACTGCATGGCTATATCGGTAACATTAGTATTATTAAGTGTTTCACAACCATCAGTTTTGCATTAAATTTCATTCTCGGAAAATGTGAAGTCACGTTCATTATTGTAATGCGCTTGTTGATATAAATAAATATATACCAAGCGGAATATTGCTGAATACATACCTGAGATTCTTTTTTTAATCCTTAATTCGTTAGATATTATAGAATAGTCAGTCGTTAGAACAAAGTATGATATGACTTTATGATCCTAGCAGGCCACAGAATTTTATATATATATATGTATATATATATATATATATATATATATATATATATATATATATATATATATATATATATATATATATAATACAAAATATATATATATATATATATATATATATATATATATATATATATATATATATATATATATATATAATATAAGTTGGACATGTTTCCTTATACCTATTGTTCGTGGTCACGTACCAGTAATTAGGTTCCTGGGTGTTAGTTGACTGTTGTGGGTCGTATCCTGGGAAGGGTGTAAGCATGCAGTAGATGGGGCTAGGCTTTGAAATGAACTCAGGAAGGAAAACAACTATTAGCCTGGGAAATAAGTTGTGTAAATATAAAGAAATGTAGTCCTAGTGGCCCTCGTTTAGTCGATAGGCTTAAATCCCGATAAATAAGCCTACCAACTCTTGACATAACACAAATAGTATTAAATCTACATGCCTGGTATTTTTGCATTACAAATACCATTATAAATATTACTCATAGATGTGTGTCTTTAAATATCTACTTGAGGGAAAATTATTATCATTATCTTCATGGGAAGCGCTAAACCCGTAAAGGTCATCCAGCGCCTGGGGAATGGAATGTTCTTAAACAGGTTCGATCCCAGGACGGATAGGGTAGCTCCAACTTCTTGGGTCAAAATCTTCAAGGGGGAAAAGTTAGTTAATGTTTTTATTGTTTGCGTAAACTACAGTGGTTTAACAATATTAGTAGTATAATCACTCTGACTGTCATAAATCCATGCATGTCTCTGACCGTGATAAATCCAAACATGTCACTTGAATCGCTGGTTCATGTCATGTCATGTCACAGAATATATCAGCTTAGTCTCCTCTTTAGTACCTTAACCACAATTATTCTTGACATTCTCTTCAGATCAACCTATCCAGATTCACATTAGTGGGATATATATCTATTTTTTCATATTTATTTAACATATTGTAATTCCATACTGTAAACGATAAGGTAATTATTATGAGATAAACTTAAAAAAAAAATGACTGGGGAGGGAGGGCAGGTCACAGTGCACATGTTTATGATCTAATGAAAAATATATTGCTTTGCAAGTACGCTAAGGAAGGTCAAACCAAATGTAAATAATGGGTCATTAAGGCTGCATATCACCTGTTCACCACCAGTCAAGAATACCTTAATCCCTGAAATAGTGATTAAAACAAACTTTGAGGATATATACGCATAAATGCATCCACTTCTCGGTGTATATGTATACTTTTATCAATATTGGGATTAGCATAGGAGAGCTGCTTTGAGAATTCCGAAAACCAGGAATGCACTCACCTGACGTTTGATTCTGTCTTAAACAGTCTGTACTTGCCAGGTCTGCATGCAAGGAAAGAGAACCACACGAGTTAGGGGAAGTTTTCACTCATAAGTAGAACTTAGCAATTACTCTTGCTGTCAGATTATATTAATCAGACCTGCGTATTTAAACACTAATGTTATTATAGATGAAAAGAATAAAGAACACTGAAACACATTACTCAGTCACATTAGCATGAGTTGAAACAATTATGAGAAATGTAATTAATATGTTAAACTTCAGAAAAATATTATCAAGTCAAAAAATAATCACTACTAATATTAATTTTTAAAGGGGTGGACTGGTAAGCCAGCGGAAGGCCTCGGTCTGATGACCAAAAGCTCCCGTGACGGGTCATCATATGACAAAGACCCAAGTCAGGAAACGCTTGTCCTGTCTCTTGACGAATCTTGCCTAATCTGACCTGTCAAAACATACTTGGTATATTTTGTTGAGTAAATCACTCTTCAAGAAAAAAGAAGTCGCCATACCGTAGCTGGAACAATTCACAAATAGTCCGCACTTATGAGAGGAAACTTATAACGACTTTTCGGTCACAACTGACCGAGAACAAGCAGAGAAGACCAGAAGACAAGCCAGGAAGAGGAAGGGGAAAGAAAGTTGTTCCGGAATAGGCAGTGGTAAAAGTTGTACTGGAATTAGTAATGGTAAAAGTGTTGTACTGGAATTAGCAGTGGTAAAAGTTGTACTGGAATTAGTAATGGTAAAAGTTGTTGTAGTGGAATTAGCAGTGGGTCAAAGTAATAATAAACTAAGTAGTATTGGTAATAGTAGAAAAGGTAATAAAAGGAGAAGCACTGAGAGTAGAAACAGTAGTAGTAATAATAATAAAATTAGCAAAAGAGGTTGTCGTAGAAGCAGTAATGCATGCAATGAAAGCAAAAGTGCATTTGCACTTGGAGGTCTCAGTATATATGCACTTAGAGATTACCTTAGTACCCAGAGGCCTATATTATGAAATAAGTATTCTTGATTGGTGGTGAACATGCACCCTTAATGAACCTCGTGTCGTCGATAAGCTTTAAACCCAATTAATCAAAGATTAATACACAGATTATATACACACAAGAGAAGTGTATGTCACTCAGTGAATATATGTTGACAGTTTACTGAGCATACACCTCTCGGTTTATATAATTATGTAATCAGGTTGGTTGATTAAATGGATTTATAGTCTATCGAGTACACAAAGGTTCATTTTAAGGATTTAAGTATTATTGAGTAGTGGTATGAAGGTTATATGCAGCCTTAATCGATAGGCCTCACATCCAGTATGTAAATAATATCTGAAACCACCAGGTCGAAGCTTAGGTTTGCCTTCACAACAATGACGAATTATACTAAGTAAAACAAGGACTAACAGACAGGTTGAATGAGGCAAACGACAACGTAACGAGTGAAGTGGGAGTAATGAAGAGTTATCAACAACTCACGCAGAAAACGCTACAAGAGTGAGTTAGCTGTTGTTATAAAATAAATAGCTGAGATAGACAAAGATTTAATAAAGAATAAAGTCGAAGCAGATAATGTATTTGGATGCGTATAAAGGGAAATTACAAGATACTTAAGCAGGAATAAGAAAGCAAAAGACAAAAAAACATGATGGGGGTGTAGATTCGCCGGAACACCCCCGGCCCGGGTCTTTTCCAGATGGTGACCCGGCCTTGGCTCCCTGTCTTGGGAGTGTCTGAGACCTATGTCTCCCATGGGAGGAGGTACAAGTACCCCCTCATCGTCTGGGACCAATGTTCCCAGGCCTAGCCACGTTCCCCACCCACACGGGGCTCGTAGGGAGAAGCTAGGCCTCTCTGATCTGTCATCTTCCCCGCCCCAGGGAGCTGACGGGAAGGGCAGTCTTGCGAGCTGCAGATGGTAGCAAGCTCTAGCTTTGGCACCTACCTTGCCCTAGAAGGGTTGGGCATGGTGGAGCCCTTCCAAAAAACATGATGAATAGATGTAACTTAACATGTATCACATAAAATGTTAACAAACACATCTGAAGAGACAATGGAAATACAGAATAATAAAGCTAAAATAAAAGATAATTTGCAAAAAAAATGGAACAATAGTTTTTATTAGCTGAAGAAATTAATGCTAGGACTAACACTAGTATTAAAAAAAATAGATTTCAAATAATTCTGAGCTATTAAGGCTGTGTATAGGGAAAACACTGCTTTTGTTGGTGGCTGTGCTGAGAAAGAAATTGTGATAGAAAAACAGTCGAAGTGGAAGAAATATCACTTTAATGATTTGACAAACTGCTGCAAGAGCGTCAGTTGTCAAGACTACATAGTGGAGGGATGGAGGAGAATAAGAAAATATGAGAAAGATAAAAGCAATAACCACTGAAAATGTCCACGCAGGTTAAGCAATCGAAGAATTGCTAAGGGAACGTAAGACTGTTAAGAAATTGGATATCAATGTGACAAGATGTTTCAAATGAGGACAGGGTAATAATAAATAAATTTATAAACACTGCTAAGTGGTTAAATGAGAATAGAAATGGGGAAAATAAAAACAAATGCATGGAGGAAGGAGGTCATTCTAACCTGCAAATAAAAAAGTTAAAAGAACAAGACTAAAACAAATTAAAATATAAAAAGGAATCATTGAAAAAAAATTAATAAATTTTTCATATACATAACACTGATGGACTAATTAAAAAAAAACAAGAGGTGAGGGACATTGTACGTGGGAAATAATCTGATAGTTTCAACGGAAACTAAATTGGAAAAGTATATATTAAGTGAGGTTGTAGTTGATAGTAACTATTAGGTATGGAAAAGAGACAGTGGGGGCGAGAACAGAGGATCAGTGGCAATATTGGAAAATAAAAACAATGCAGGCTTCAGAAATTCTAATTCAAAACACACGTATGTTGAGATTTTAGTGGTAGGAATCCAAAATAAAGATGGAAAATTTAAGGTGGTCAGTGCATATAACCCACCATGTAATAAGACATGGGAGAGAGTATAATCTGATAAGGTAATTGAAGGGGTAGTCATCAATGATAAGCCTCTACACAGAGTGAAACGTTGTCTCAATAAAAGTTTGTTGTGCAAACTTTTAATGAGATGGCCAGTGCGCCATCTGGATCCATATGGTAAAATTATCGTTATATGATGCCAGTGACAACATTAGGTACATTGTATACTGGTGCATAAATATGAGTGACGAGCCGCACACGCTTCTCACAAGTTTCTAAAGTCAAGAACTGCGGTACAGCGTTGGACCTGCTATGTGCCAGCACCGCGAATCGAGTCCATGTCCATTCATCTGTTTATTCTCACAGTTCATCAAGCAATAAGACGCAAAAGGCAGAAATATAAACAAAAACGTAAAACCTCGTGTGTTTAACATCTTTATTGTGAACAGGACACAATTGTCGGGAAGAAAATTAAACAGACAAAATATTGAAACCCATTGCAACAGAACGTTGTCAGATTTGACCACAATAGTGTCAAATGAGCTAAATATTAGCAGACTAGATTTGTGTTTCCTTGAAAAGCTAATTAGTAGCGAATTGGAACCATCCTACGTTTTACATTCCCAGCCCATTAAAAAATACGTCACAGTTGCACAGTTAAGAGCACTATCCATGCGTACCTGCCTGACCAGGACTCAGACCTATCAGTTATAGGTCCCAAGCCTGTGGTGGGGAGAAGAGGTGCAAGAGGGAGAGATACCTCCCTAGAATTTTGAAGCAAAAAAAAAAAAATGCCAATACGTATATGTAAATATAAATTAGGAAAATTTGACTATTTTATCATAATAAGGTCAGCCTATAGGCGTAGATCCTAACTTTCTGTTAACTAGTGTCCTATTTTAGGTGTAGCCTTCCCTGCTTGCCCCTGAGAAGCTGCCCAGGCTATGACCTGAGTGTGAGCTGGGCTGCCCTTTTGCCGACGTTCAGCTCAATGGCTTATGTCTGAATCCAGGTACCTGGCATTTTACACTTGAGGGCGGAGTCTACATAGTATTTACAAACTTTTGCTGATGAAAATAGTGTTATAGCTGCGCACAAATACATCACTCATTACTTACAAGATACAGCGATTAAAAAGAAAACATATACCGCCCTGTATCTTAGCCACCACCATGAGTACAGTTGTCACAATTTCTCTTAAACACCGAGCAATGTGATAGTTTTTTTGAACTGCAACTCAAGATGAAACTAAGAATTCAGGTAAGACAGCAAATAACCATATGATAAATTGACAATAAAATGCTACATGCCATTAATTTGTATATATTTTTCTTTTTTGCCGTCATGATACAAGCTAAAAAGTGTCATTACAAATAATTTGACTTAACACAGTGAAACCCAAAAGCGTATAATGAGATGAGCTATAATTAAAACAGTAATATATCCCCCGTGTGTGTGTGTTAAGTATGGCCCAAGATAACTAATAGAAAAAACAATGAATAAAATGTGTCAAGGAGCCAAGTAACAGTGCTATTATAGTTTGGGTTAGCACTGAAACATAGAAAATGATAGTAAGTGAACATTCTCTCAACTCTAACAGAGGAGAAACTAAACCATTTGTAGTGCCTTTGATGTTGAAATAATAGTCATTAAGATGGAACATATTGACGCTAATCCGACTTAGGAACAAAACTCTACATATCTTAAGGGATGACTGTGTGTAAATGGTCTGAATCTCAAGTTTTAACTGTCAGAGAAGTGCAAAAACTGAAGCACAGTAAGTGTTCAGGGTGGTTGGTGGATAAAGAATGTGAGGAAATAAGTTACTGAATGATGCTAATGATTTATGAACCAATTCATAAGAGAGTTGAGGGGTGGATGTTGGTGTGGCGAGGATGTGCTGGCAACATCTACTCCACAAGCTGGTCACCCGACCTGGTGGTGGGGGCGCTGCTGGTGTCGACGTCGACAGCAGCGTGGGTAGTATCGTCAGGTCCCTCCTGCCCGGCCTCTGCTGTGGTGGAGGTAGCCGGGGCGTCTCTAACTTCTGTTCCTAGAAAATCATGGAAATGAGTAGTGTATTTACAGTTAGGGGAACAGGTCTGGGAAGGTTTCGTAAGGAAGAAGCGAAGTACAGCCTGGGAAGACTTAAAAAAAAAGAATAGGATTAGGAATTGTGGTCACTAGTTAAAATATGAGGAAAGGGGGGTATTTTTTATAGTTCTAAAAAAAAAAGGAGTGCGACTTTTAGCACTCTTAAAATCTGGGGTAGGAGTGTATCAAATACAGTTATACTCGAGGGGTATACTTTCTCTAGAAAAAAATGAATAAAGCATGCTTGTGTAGTTTGTTTTATGTTGTGTAAAAGATTCGAGATTTAGCCGCATATAGTCATTAATTTAAAACAGTTTTTTCTCTGTTAACTCAAGTCTATAGACTTGATACTGTCAGTCATTTCTGAATTATTCTTGCCGCTCAACGACACGTGTCATTAACCGACTTAGAAAAAAATTAATAATATTTTATTTTACAAGAATGAAATTTTCTGTTTGAATCTTGTTCATGTAAATCCTCTCATGTCATTGTGAAATTACACGTATTTTCTCAAGGATTTACTCAAACTTTTTAATGGCAATTTTATGCTACTTTGTCTTTGATACGAACCTTAAGCTTTTGTAAGCGTCACTTCCAAGTATCCTGAACAAAATTGCATAGTGGTAAAACATTTATAGCTAGGCTGCATTCTGAACACCGTTTTTAATAATAAATAATTGAAACATTGACAATTTCACAAAAAAAGAGCTAAATCCGTAAGGATTTAGTTGGTTTGAAATCTCTATATCACATGATCACCACCAATCAGAAATAATCCTAAAACAGTAATTTAAACAAAATCTTCGTACATACACGAAGAGCTACGTACCTCTCGGTGTGAATTTGCTGTTTTTACTCTTAAATAACTAAAGCCTATTGTTATCTTGTAAAGAACAGCAATTAATACATAGTTTAATAACTACTTGCCCTTCTCATATTTTTTTTAACGCGTCGGCCGGCCGAGGTAGGATGATCCGAAAAAAGAAGAAACACATTCACTGTCACTCATTTAATCTCTGGTTTTCCAGAAGCGTGGCCTGGCTGGCAAAGCTCTCGCTTCACAAGCGGAGGGCCAGGGTTCGATTCCCGGTGGGGTGGAAACATTTCGACGCGTTTCCTTACACCTGTTGTCCTGTTCCCCTAGCAGCAAATAGGTACCTGGGTGTTAGTCGACTGGTGTGGGTCGCATCCTGGGGGACAAGATTGAGGACCCCAATGGAAATAAGACAGACAGTCCTCGATGACGCACTGCCTTTCTTGGGTTATCCTGGGTGTCTAACCCTACGGGGTTAAAAATCCGAACGAAATCTTATCTTAGCACTCTAAACGGCAACATCTCCACCCCTTCCTACTTCCAGTACGCAAATCTGGCCAACCAGTTTTCCTGCATCCCTTATGAAATGTTACCGTGCTCACTCCAACAGCACGTCAACTCATTTATCGTAACAAGTTATTATCGGAATATATAACTCAAAATTATATATATATATATATATATATATATATATATATATATATATATATATATATATATATATATATATATATTATATATATATATATATATATATATATATATATATATATATACGTATATATATACTGCCATTCCCTTTTAAATTCTTCAAAATTTCTAATCCAGTCTTATTGTAAGCTTAAGCAAAACTAAATTATAACGGTTGATTTTTCCGTTTTGTTTCTTTTACAAATATTTTCCGAATGAGAATCTCGACTGACAAAGAAAACAACTGTACGTCACTTGATTTATAATCAACAGTATATTTAAAAATCCAGCAAAGTAGATTAGTTATAAAGAGACTCATCTCTGGAGTTAATCCACTATGAATGACACGATCTTGCAACTAGTGTATATTTGGTATGATCAACCCACATAATGTATCACGGTGTTTGTGATGGTATAATGTTGACATGTAATTGATGTGATTGTAGACAAATTATTTATATATTGAAGGCCGGAAACTCACCTACCTGTTGTACGTGATCACTGGAAAGGCATTAGCGAAAAATATTATATTATTGTATATTGCAGGTTCAGATATATCCATATTTGAAAAATATTGTGCTTACTAGAACAGTATGTGATAGTTGTGATTATTAAGTTTTGGGTAAACGTGAATTATATAGATAAACTGTAATCCAAAATATAAATGTTAAAAAAAAAATTATGGAACTTAAGTGTTGAGACAAAAGAATTTAATACCACAAGGTTCAACATCTAGGCTGACTTGTGGAACTATGCAGAATCAAAACCTCTTGTTCCTAGAGTAACCATAGAGTTGTACTGTTTATATCTCCTGACGTTTTTATTCACATTTCTGCTAATATTTATGACTGAACAACAAGACTGATGAACATATTAACAGAATCAGTGTATAAACAGTATGTCTCTGTGTGATGCAGGTATTTACTCATATATCCTGGAATCATAGTTTGATCTGCACTTGTACTGAATTATGAACATTTGAATAACAAGAAACTGTGAGGGTCACATAAAGTCTGTCTTAAGTCTAGCATATAAACGCAGTCTGGTCTATAAACGCAGACTGTACTAAGATTATATTTCGTGAGAGATTCCAAGATATATCGTTGAAAAATATCAGATATTTATAACTGTTTCTAAATATGGTTGGTATCTCCCATTATTTATTTCTTCCTGTCTATACATGTTTGTATGTATGACTTTTGAACATGCAAGTATCGTAGTCCATAGTGAAAGTTATATCAAGTACAATACATAGAGGATAAAGCACTAGTTTAATTAAGTCACTGATTTATGTATGAGTGAAGGGTGATATTGGTGGCGTAATTTATGTGCAATGGAATGTAAAAAAAAAAAAAAATCCGGAATTAACGTACAGTGATTATGAGTTACAAAATATTGGAGAGGTTGGATTCACAATAGGACGAGATTCTTGGGCTACTAAAAGGGAATTAAAAAAATAGGATGGAAAATTATGTAAATCCACTTTTTTTATATTAAAAAAGTTATTTGAAGAAAAATATCAGATCATGAAATCACTGTTAGGATAAGTGATCATGCCTAGGCTATTAGAAAACTATTTTTAAATGGGATATGCTAACCAGGGAAAGTCATGTTAAGTCTTGATTATGTCGGTCAGAGACGTATAACTCGTGGATAAATCTCAAGGAGTCACATAGAAGACCACTGTAAACATTAGTGTCGATTAGGTCAAAAAATGCTTAGACAGAAATAGAACTGAAGGGAAAACAACAACATTTTACCAGTGGTAGAAATGTAACTTAAGAAGAGACTCACTTCAATGACAGACATGAAACGGAAGGACAATATATATGGTAATCTGAAGTGATTCACTCATGCAATTCAAGTCTAAAATCTTGTCAGTAACTAGGACGTGAAACTGAAGAATTATTTTTTTCACATACATGAAACTCAACAGTGGACTGAACTTAGACACAAACTTAATAAAATAGCGTGAGCTTTCTCTCACATATGAAACTTAAGAATACATTAGTCTCAGTAATATACACATGGAACTGAAAACAAGTAGGTTACTGATCTCGAACAATAATAAAAGAGACCACTTTCAAAAGATATTCAAGAAATAAGGAAAAAGACTTATATAATGTGACAAGTAATGAACAAACCAAGGAATACATACCCACAAGAGATCCGTAGAAAGACGAACTATCTACTGCTTCTACTCGGCTAAAACAAAGCAACAAAAGATTGCTAAAACATGCGGTCCACTTACACTTTTTTCTCTCTATTGTTAAGCATATAAATCATGTCAAATTAAACCAAACTGAAAAGAACATATACAATACTGGAGATGGCACAGCGACAGCGGGTTGGCATTCAGATAATTTATCAAGGAATGTTTTATTTTCTGGTTTTGCACATATACAAACTTCCAATGGATGTAATTCTCCCTATTTTATCTTTAATACACGAGGAAACTTAATTTTAAAGAAATGAAAACAGATTATTTATCTGTCTTACTATATGATAGCCAATATGATGGGATTCATGAAGTCTTTTTGTCTAGTTGCAGTTGGCAGTGGTTGCGTCAGGGCTCGCATGCTAAGTCACAGGTCCTCGTCTCTTGTCACTCTAGTAACTTAATACACATTCGTTTAATTACGACTAAACTCAAGCCTGATCTGGAGGCTTCAGAGTGCTTTAAATGACGTATGCCGTACAAGAGATTTTGCTTTAACTGGCGACAATTTTGGATCTTAAAAGCTCCGCGAATTGTGTTTACATCCACATCCACTGTAATTACAACGTACCTGATGGCTGCTTCTGTGTTTTATTTGAACGAAAAAATGCTCCTACAGCGAGAATCTTGGAGGTGGCAGATTGCAATTTCCGTTTGGCCTTGCTGGGCTCGCTAGCTACTGGGAGTGAACGAGAATGATGGTTCCCCTTAGAAACTGTCCTCTCACCTATCCGTATTTTACACACATATATGTCATAGTTAACCTCCTAGGCAACACCACGCTCGAAAATGCAAGAGAAGAAAAAAAAAAGAGACATTGAAGCGAAAATGAACTGAAAGTGTTCTGATGACAGTCATTCATTACTCATTGAACTATTTTATGAACAAGGCAGAAGTGACATGAGAGACAACAAGATTGTGGTGTTTTTAATTGGGTTTGATATATAGAGGATATTGTTTGAATAGCGTGTAGTCCTTTACCCTGATATAATACACAAATAACCCGCACTAAGGAGGCTGAAACTTACAACGACGTTTCGGTCCAACTTAGAAACTTTTTATTCTTTACCTGGAAATTCTGGACCTCAAATGATAGTAATGGAGGTGGTCTGCTGGTAACACTATTTGTCCCTACCTCAGTACTACCCGTATTGACACTACTGCAGGAGCAATGTATCTTGTTTCAGTTATATATACAAGTCCTACAGATGTATCCGGAAAGTGAAAGAATAACTGTTGCTACGGTGAATGAGGAAGTCTAGTTAGTGTGGGTATGACCACCAGCTTGTTTATGGAATGGCAGCAGAAAAAAAACATCTGAGAAGAAAAGTCACACGTTGTAGAGAAAGATATTAATGGGAAAACCTTTCGTTCTGGGTAGAGGTTTATCAAGTCACAGTCGGAAAGGCTTTTCCACTAAAAATTTGTTCTGAAACGTGTGTCTTGTCTTCGACAATGTGTCACATGGAGTCAACATCTAAGGTATTTTCACAACCATGACTTTCAAGTAAGTTGATGCCAGTGAATGGTTCTAAATTAAAGCTATGGCTAACTTCCTTGGCTCAAAACCTGGTGCCCCCGCATTTCTCAGGCACTGTGTGACCATTAACGATTTAGCGCTTACCCACGAGCACAGTAATACAGACCATAAACCCTGATAATCTACACCAAGAATCTGAACAGTTACTTCACAACGCGGAAAAAAAAAGTCGGTGGTTCTGAAACTACTGATTTACCCCACACAGATGTCCCCTTCGTAATTCCGAAAAAAAATTAGTTTTGTAAATTCAACTGCCACGGTGATGTGTTCGCTTCCTTGTGGCGAGAAGTATTTTGTACAGCTATTCAATTTAACCAAGGATAAATAAAACTTTAATTCGCCTTTTTTAGTGGAAAATCATGAAAAGAATTTGATATATGCATGTATGTATACTTATATATATATATATATATATATATATATATATATATATATATATATATATATATATATATATATATATATATATATATATATATATATATATATATATATATATATATATATCACACACACACATACATATGAGAAAATTGGTTTTGGCTGAAACAAGGAAATAGTCACTAAAAGTACAATAATTGCAAACAAATACACATAACATGCAATAAAAATGGTCTAGGAGAAGCATGTAACGAGAATAAAAATTATTAGAAGGAAACTTTATTAGTGGTGTATTAAGACGAGCTGAACAAAATCTAAAACAAAACAAAAACATTGAAACAATGAAACTTGCAATGAAACGGCGCTTCGTTGTATCTGATTAACTGCCTCTGCCAAATTAGTAATTACTCTGCATTGTCTTAAGGATTACTTTTGAATTCTTGAGAATGTAACTTGCATTAAAAAAACAAACTTAATCATGACACTGTTTTGCGAAATTATTTCTTTTGAAACAAGATGTGGTTATTAATAGTATGAGTAAAATTGACTATAAAATTACAGTGACACTATGTGGTTATGGAGACCTAATCAAAAAAATTACAATGAAGATTCAAATTGCACCCAAAAAAATAAGGAAAAAAAGTGCAAAAAGATTAAAATCAAAGTGAATTAAGAATAACAACATCTAACTAAATGGTTATAACTATGATCATAATTTTTAAAGGGGTGGACCGGTAAGCCAGCGGAAGGCCTCAGTCAGATGACCAAAAGCTCCAATGGCGAGTCAACATCTGACTAAGACCCGCGTCAGGAAACACTTGTCCTGTTTCCTGACGAACCTTACTTAACCTAACCTAAGAATAACGAAGCTACGTCTGCAGACTGGGGATCTCGCGCTACCACTTGCGTCACGAATATCTAAAAATATTATTGAAAACTTAACAATTCCTAACAATACCACATCGCAATGTGACCAGATGGGTCAGACACACACACACACACACACACACACACACACAAACAAACAAACACACACACACAATATACATATATATATATATATATATATATATATATATATATATATATATATATATATATATATATATATATATATATATATATGAAACACATCGGCCGTTTCCACCGAGGCAGGGTGACCCAAAAAGAAAGGAAAACCCCAAAAGAAAGGAAAACCCCAAAAGAAAGGAAAACCCAAAAAGAAAGAAAAAACTTTCATCATTCAACACTCACCATCACTCATACATAATCACTGTCTTTGCAGAGGCACTCAGATACGACAGTTTAGACGTCCCTCCAAACTGCCAATATCCCAAACCTCTCCTTTAAAATGCAGGCATTGTACTTCCCATTTTCAGGACTCAAGTCCGGTTAACCGGTTTCCCTGAATCCCTTCACAAAATATTACCCTGCTCACACTCCAACAGCTCGTCAGGTCCCAAAAACCATTCGTCTCCATTCACTCCTATCTAATACGCTCAAGCACGCTTGCTGGAAGTTCAAGCCCCTCGCCCACAAAACCTCCTTTACCCCCTCCCTCCAACCTTCTCGGGGACGACCCCTACCCCGCCTTCGTTCCCCTACAATTTATACGCTCTCCAAGCCCCTCTTCAGCCCTCTGACTAATACTTTAGTAACTCCGCACCTCCTAATTTCCACACTACGAAAATTCTCTGCATAATATTTACACCACACATTGCCCTTAGACAGGACATCTCCACTGCCTCCAGCCGCCTCCTCGCTGCAGCATTTACAACTCATGTTTCACACCCATATAGGAGTGTTGGTACCAATATACTTTCGTACATTCTCTTCTTTGCCTCCATGGATAACGTTTTTTGTCTCCACAGATACCTCAACGCACCACTTACCTTTTTTTCCTTCATCAATTCTATGGTTAACCTCATCCTTCATAAACCCATCCGCTGACACGTCAACTCCCAGATATCTGAAAACATTCACTTTTTCCCTACTCTCTCTCTCTCCAATGTGATATCCAATTTGTCTTTATCTAAATCGTTTGATACTCTCATCACCTTACTCTTATCTATGTTCACTTTCAACTTTCTACCTTTACACACCCTCCCAAACTAGTCCACTAACCTTTGCAACTTTTCTTTAGAATCTTCCATAAGCACAGTATCATCACCCAAAATTAAATGTGTCAAATCCCATTTTGTATTTGATTCCCCATAATTTAATCCCACACCTCTCCCCAACACCCTAGCATTTACTTCTTTTACAACCCCATCTATATATATATATATATATATATATATATATATATATATATATATATATATATATATATATATTAAACAACCATGGTGACATTACACATCCCTGTCGAAGACCTACTTTTACCGGGAAGTAATCTCCCTCTCACCTACACACCCTAACCTGAGCCTCACTATCCTCATAAAAACTCTTTACAGCATTTAGTAACTTACTACCTATTCCATACACTTGCAACATTTGCCACATTGCTGCCCTATCCACTCTATCATATGCTCTTTTTTAAATCCATAAATGCAATGAAAACTTCCCTACCTTTATCTAAATACTGTTCACGTATATGCTTCAATGTAAACACTTGATCTACACATCCCCTACCCACTCTAAAGCCTCCTTGCTCATCTGCAATCCTACTCTCTGTCTTACCTCTAATTCTTTCAATAATAACCCTACCGTACACTTTACCTGGTATACTCAGTAAACTTATTCCCCTATAATTTTTACAATCTCTTTTGTCCCCCTTCCCTTTATATAAAGGGACTATACATGCTCTCTGCCAATCCCTAGGTATCTTCCCCTCTTTCATACATTTATTAAACAAAAATATCAACCACTCCAACACTATATTCCCCCCTGCTTTTAACTTTCTGTCATGATCCCGTCAGTTGCTGCTGCTTTACCCCCTTTCATTCTACGTAATGCCTCACGCACCTCCCCCACACTCACATCCTGCTCTTCTTCACTCCTAAAACATGTTACACCTCCCTGGCCAATGCATGAAATTACCGCCTCCCTTTTTTCATCGACATTTAAAAGTTCTTCAAAATATTCCCGGTATCTACCCAATACCTCCAGCTTCCCATCTACTAACTCCCCTACTCTGTTTTTAACTGGCAAATCCATTCGTTCCCTAGGCTTTCTTAACTTGTTTATCTCACTCCAAAAAAAAATCTTATTTTCAGCAAAAAATTTTGGCAGTGCCTCTCCCACTTTATCATCTGCTCTCCTTTTGCACTCTCTCACCACTCTCTTCACCTTTATTTTACTCTTCATATACTCTGCTCTTCTTACAACACTTCTGTTTTGTAAAAACCTCTCATAAGCTACATTTTACTCTTTTACTTCTTCATTCCACCAATCACTCCTCTTTCCTCCTGCACCCACCCTCCTATAGCCACAAACTTCTGCCCCACATTCTAATACTGCATCTTTAAAACTATCCCAACCCTCTTCAACCCCATCCCCACTACTCATACTTGCACTAGTCCATCTTTCTGATAATAGTTGCTTATATCTCACCCTAACTTCCTCCTCCCTTAGTTTATACACTCTCACCTCTCTCTTACTGTAGCTACAACTAAATAATGATCCGATATATCCGTTGCCCCTCTATAAACATGTACATCCTGAAACCTACCCATCAACCTTTTATCCACCAATACATAATCTAACAAACTACTTTCATTACGTGCTATATCATACCTTGTATACTTATTTATCCTCTTTTTCATAAAATATGTATTACTTATTACCAAACCTCTTTCTACACATAGCTCAATTAAAGGCTCCCTATTTTCTTTTACCCCTGACACCCCAAATTTACCTACTACTCCCTCCACAACATTTTTACCCACTTTAGCATTTAGATCCCCAACCACAATTACTCTCTCACTTGGTTCAAAACTCCCCACACACTCACTCAACATTTCCCAAAATCTCTCTCTCTCCTCTACACTTCTCTCTTCTCCAGGTGCATAAACACTTGCTAAACCCCACTTTTCACATCCAACCCTTATTTTACACCACATAATTCTTGAATTTATACATTTATATTCCCTCTTTACCTGCCATAACTTATCCTTCAACATTATTGCCACTCCTTCTTTAGCTCTAACTCTGTTTGAAACCCCTGACCTAATCCCACTTATTTCTTCCCACTGAAACTCTCCTACCCCCTTCAGCTTTGTCTCACTTAAAGCCAGGACATCCCACTTTTTCTCATTCATAACATCCACAATCATTTTTTTATTATCATTCGCACAACATCCACGCACATTCAAACATCCCACTTTGACGGTTTTCTTCTTTTTCTTTTTAGTAAGCTATACAGGAAAAGGAGTTACTAGCCCATTGTTCCCGGCATTTTAGTTGACTTTTACAACACGCATGGCTTACGGAGGAAAGATTCTTATTCCACTTCCCCATGGATATGAAAGGAAAAGTAATAAGAACAAGAACTATTAAGATAAAAATTAAAGAAAACTCAGATGAATGTGTATACATAAACATGTTCATGCATGTGTAGTGTGACCTAAGTGTAAGTAGAAGTAGCAATACGTACTTGAAATCTTGCATGTTTATGAGACAGAAAAAAGACACCAGCAATCCTACCATCATGTAAAACAATTACAGGCGTCCTTTTTACACTCACTTGGTAGGACGGTAGTACCTCCCGAATGGTTGCTGTCTACCAATATATATATATATATATATATATATATATATATATATATATATATATATATATATATATATATATATATATATATATATATATATATATATATATATATAGTTTAATAAAATTGTCTTAAGCCTAACTGCTTGTAACCGAATGTAAACACTTTGTTTACAAAGCGTTGTGAGTCCATCACAGGTACTCGTGTAGGTGGTCAGGAGCGTCATGTGAGAGCCTCGCATAGCCTTCCTATTCTCAATTTCACATAATAGGAGTGAAAATAAAAGTTAAACTAATGCGGCAAATGAAAAATTGCCACAGTCGTATTCATGAAATTTATTGGTCATTTGTGTGCCGTCTCAGTTTTTATTTCATGCAAAATGCCATGCAATAAGTGAAAAATATGAGTCGTATTTCCCCACCAAGATGCAAGTTTGTGATTAACCTGGAGGAAACACAGACTTGACTCTTGAAGCGTTTTAAAGAGGCTGTTATAACAGCCTTTTTATATGAGGAAAAGAGCATTTCAACGCCACCCCGTTCAGCTCAATAAAATTTTGCACTATCAAGTTATGACTGCAAAGACATATTTAAATTAGAAATCGTATTTCAACCGAAATTCGAAAAGATTGAAGTGCTTATAGTTCAGTTTGAATATATATATATATATATATATATATATATATATATATATATATATATATATATATATATATATATATATATATATATCAATAACAACGCTGCGACTAGCCTGGGATCGAACCCGTGTTGTTTTAGCCCGCCTCATGGTGAGCGAAAATTCCACGACGCTCTAACCCACGGGACCATACAGTCCTACAAGAATCACGCACCCAGCAGAGCTAGGTGTTGTACGTGGTCCGAGGACATACGATGGTGTGGTTGCCTCATTGATAATTTCATTCCACTCCCGTTTGGTGTACTAGCCTCCACAAGAAGTATATATAGTATTGTAACCACGAACGAGTGGTATTTAATCAACAACACCGTGTTGTTATTTGATTAAATACCACTCGTACGTGGTTACAATAAAATATACTATAAATAACTATACTGCTTGTGGAGGCTAGTACACCAAACGGGGAGTGGAATGAAATTAGCTCTGAGGCACCCACACCATCGTATGTCCTCGGATCACGGTACAACACCTAGCTCTGCTGGGTGCGTGATTCTTGTAGGACTGTATGGTCCCGTGGGTTAGAGCGTCGTGGAATTTTCGCTCAAACAACACGGGTTCGATCCCCCGGCTAGTCGCAGTGTTGTTATTGATTATATATACATATATATATATATATATATATATATATATATATATATATATATATATATATATATATATATATATATATAATTTTCCAACTATGAAAATTATAAGATATTCCCTTGGAAAACGTGACTTTGTATATAGAATACGTTATTACAGAGGTAAGATGAGGATGCTCTTTACCACAAAGGTCTGTCGAGGATTCATGCAAACATGGCCATCTGACTGAAAAATGTTGGGAACTTTTTGACTAGAACTTTCTGAGTTTAATGGATGCCAGATTATTGATTTTTAATAAAGTCAAAATATATGACCAGAATGTTACAAGTCAGAAAGCAATTTTTCATCACGGCTCCTAGCATTAGGCACGAAACGGAAGCTCCAGCAACTAACTAAAGTAGTCTAGGGTTCAGATTTATCTTTGATTTTGTGAGTAAATCGCGAAAATAATTAATTTGTACATTGCTGGAGCGTCGTCACGTATTGGGAGGGAATGGATGGGAGGGAATGGACGGGAGAGGTAGGTAGAAAAAAAAGATAGGAAATAAAAGACGACGTCTTGGAGCTTGGCTGGCGGAGCAGTGGTGATTGAGATGTGAAGATTGTCTCGCCGGGCCAACTAACCTAGGTGGGAACCTGTCTCCTCGGCGGGGCCAGCAGCCGTCTCTCCGGCCCAGGCATCTAGCCACCCAGGATCCTCATCATCAAGAGCAGCGCTACGACGAGCCACTGGTCTTGCTTGCTCGGTAGTGCTCTCCACCGCCGGTGATTCCTCCATTACTGCCACCGGCTTCTCCACGTACGCTGCCTCCACCTGAGCCTCCACTGGAGGCTCCGTTTGGGGTTCCACAACCTGGGGTTCCTCCACTGGAGGCTCTACTTGGGGCTGTTCGACCGGAGGTTCCTCCACCTTGGCCGTCTCAGCTTGGGGTACCTCCACTGGAGTTTCCGTCTGGATTTCCTCAGCTTTAACTTCCTCTAGCAGAGGCTCCTCAACCGCAACCTGTACAGGAGGCTCCTCCACGGGAGGTTCCTGTACGAGAGGTTGTTGCACTGGGGCCTCCGTCTGGGGTTGCTCCACTGGAGGTACCACAACCGGTTCTGGCTCTTGGATAGCTTGTGGCTCCTCAGTCACCTGTGACACCTGCTCTTCCTGTAGGGGAACTTGAAGGGGGGGCATGGAGGGGGCTAGCTCACCCAGGGTCTCAGGCGTCACACACACACCCTCACACACCACCTCGCTCGATGACTCACATTTTTCAGCAGCGGACTCACTTTTCACCTCAGCGGCGGGCTCAGCATGGGCGGCAGGGACCTCGGCAGGGGCGGAGACCTCGGCAGTAGGAGCCTCGGGTTTTAGGGAGCTGCTTTCAGCCTCCAGGCGGGCCAATTCTGCCTCGGCGGCAGCAAGGGCAGCTAGTTCTGCCTCCATGGCAGCCTTGGCAGCAGCCTCACGCTCGGCCTTCCTCTTCTTCTTCTCCAGTCTCTTGCGCTCCTTCTCTTCGTCTTCGGCCGGTTCGCTCTCGATGGGAGCGGAGACGGGTTCCGCCTCTGGGACGGAGACTTCAGCCGGTGCTGGTGCGGAAGACACGGCTTCCACCGTGGCAACTTCGGGGACGACCTCACGCTCCTTAGACTTCTTCTTCTTCCTGCGCTCCTTCTTCTCCTCACTTCCCTCCTCAGCAGTACCGTCGGTAATGGCCTGTGGGAAAACTCAAGTCAAACTGTGTTTTCTACAATGACGTTACCTGACGGCGAGACGTGCCACATCACCTTCCTACCTACTGAGACAATCCTCGGCCTCCAGCTACATTCACTACACAAATTTGCGACACCCCAAAAAAATCATCTACAAAAAAAAAAAAAAAAAAAAGACATATCGTGCACTTGTAGAACATTACAACTACCAGAAATCGTAGCATAATGCTATAAAAAATTGTCTAAACCTTGCGGTAAAAAAAAATACAACAAAAGTCGATAAAAAAGAAACAAAGTAGCCTTATCTTCATGACTACAGCAGTGTGCCACTCCTGTCTCTCATGAACTATACCTGAAGCCAAACACACGCACACTCTACATATGAAAATCTTCTTTCAGAGTGGTATTTCTATATAAAATAAGGCGCTAAGGCTTAAAATGTCAAATATTGCAAACAATATGTATCTCAAAACACTAGTTTGAAAGTCACAATTTCTAAAGAACGTCTGCAAATGACATTGATCATTGGCACCACGGTGATTACTACAGTGAGGTGATGAGTGTGTTGGCCAGGTAACTTGTCTCACCTTGAGGGCGCTGCTGTCGAAGCGGACGTGGCTTGTGTCCTGGACGGGAACAGATGTTAGGCACATTAGCGCAGATACGCCCTTGACACTCGATTAATTTTTTAAGGAGAAAACACATCATTGGCTTCCATTGATGGCGCACACGTGTCAGTTCAGGTTAAATATACACCTACAGGCTAACAATATAGACTTGGGTTTCGGAATACCTAGAATTTAGAGATGTGAACTCTGATAAATTACCGTAGATACCCAGATGAGCCTGGGTTTGTGTCAATTTAAATAAATTGAAAGCCAAAGCCTCTCTCCAAGCCCTCATGTCAATAGGATGAATTTATGGCAGTGGTAGTAATGTCAACACAAGAACAATATAATGAAAGTTTATTATAACGAAATCAAATGTGGAAAGTTTTAAAGATAAGAGTAAGCGATACTGAACATGCCCAAATCCAGCATTTTGAGAATAGTAGCGTATTTACGTGTGATTCATTACTAGTGTTGTCATGAGGCGCATGTAAGTAAATATATGTATAGTATATATGTATAGTATATATATATATATATATATATATATATATATATATATATATATATATATATATAACATATATACACACGCTGAGTTAACTTTATTACAATTTTTTTTGGAATTGAAATATACTTGACTGGTAGCATGCATTTGGAATGGAGTCTCATGCAATTCATAGAGTAAAAGCTAACAGACCAAGGAATGCAAATCTCTGCCCGAGCTACTGCATGCTGTGCAAACCCTCAAGTTTTATTGCAGTGAGAGTAATACCGTTGACTAATTATGAATGTATTACGCTGCTGGACTGTCATACTGGTCTGATTGAGAGTTATTTTAACACACCCTTCATTATTAAAATGAATATTAAATTGAACCTCAGAACCTGTGTGTTGGGTAAAGGAGTTTCAAGGCTATTGGCGATATGAGGGGGTCATTAAGGCTGAATATAACCTGCTCACCACCAGACAAGAATACGTTCATCCCTAAAATAGTATTATTATTATAATAAAAAAGAAGCGCTAAACCATCTAAAATAGTATTAAACTATCTCCATATATACACTGAGAGACAGACATCTCTCGGTGTACATATTCTGTGATTTGTCAGTATCGAATGCATGACATTCTACAGAATACATATTACTTAAAATGATCGAATGCCTGGGTTGGTTATGAGAAATATTTGCACTATTATTATTATTAAAGCTCTTGCATTAGCAAATTAGGTATTCAACAAACCGGCCGTATCCCACCGAGGCAGGGTGACCTAAAAAGAAAAACAAAAGCTATTCTTTTTAAATTTATACAGAAGGAGTTATTAGCCCCTTGCTTTCACATTATATATATCTTCTTCTTCCAAGAAATCGGCCGGTTCCCACCAAGGCGGGGTGGTCCAAAGAGAAAAACAAAAGTTTCTCTTTTTAACTTTAGTAATGTATACAGGAGAAGGGGTTACTTGCCCCTTGCTCCCGGCATTTTAGTCGCCTCTTATGACACGCATGGATATATATAAAATATATATATATATATATATATATATATATATATATATATATATATATATATATATATATATATATATATATAGTGCCAAAATAAGACAAACTGATGAGTTAGACCTAAAAAACAAGGGTAATGTATTTTTCTGCCGAATAATGAATCAAAAAATTTTATGCCATAAACCTGGGAAAATTAATCTGAACATAACGATATGATATATTTAGAAGAATCAGACTAAAAAAAATTACGTCAGGTTGGTTAGATGAGGTTTCTAAGTTAGGTTTTGTCGAAAATGTAGTTTATTTTTTTGCATGCTTTTCAGCAAAAAAAAATTTCTGTATCAATTTGTTAAAGAAAATTTGGGACAAGTCTTTATAACGGAATTCGGTTTGAAGGACCAATTCGGTTTATTAGGCACGACATATATACATACATTCTTTCATCATTGCTGTAAGTGAAAGTATGGTGTTGGTAATTCCATATTGCAAGTGCTTAGTTGTGGTACATAAACTGAAACAAAACGAAATAAAGTTGGAAGTAAGCAAAATATTAATGTTTAGTGATAAGAGACACATACCCGAGAGGCGGAGAGAGACTTCAAAATACCTCGTGTAGTGACTGTGAATTTAACCTGATTATATAAGAGAATTTATGGCTCAATCTTATGTTAAAGTAAGTAGGCTATACTTCTTTTTTATTATTGTTACCATGTTGCTGTTGGTGACATGATAGAGATCAATGTGTGGGCGAAACAGTGTCAATAAAGAATTTCGTATACTTTTATGTATGCTTGTCATACGAGCGTAAAGATAAGCTTTAATACACTGTAGGAAAATGGTGAATGTGAATTTCATCCGGTACGAGTTACAAGTCATGGAGCAAGGCATGTGATCTGTTTTGTATATAGTGCGTCGAAGAATGTAATGTGATATATATTTGAGTATAGCCACCAGGCCACGGGGCCTGGTGACTTCATACGGCGAGGGTAGAAATATTTGGCGTGTTTCCTTACACCGGTTGTCTATGTTCCCCATCAGTAAAATGGGTACCTGGGTGTTAGTCGACTGGTGTGGGTCGCATCCTGGCACACAGTTGACCTAATTTGCCCGGAATGCTCTGCATAACAAGGGGCTTTCTATATAGTAGAATGTCATTGATGTCAGCTAGGCCTGTATACCTTGTACATGTACTTGTAGCAATAAATATATCATTATTATTAATGTTAAACGTGTTTGTATATAGTGAGGAAGAATGTTATGTGGTAAATGTTGGTATATAGTGAAGAGGAATGTTATGTGATAAGTGTTGGTATATAGTGAGGAAGAATGTTATGTGATAATTGTTAGTATATAGTGAGGAAGAATGTTATGTGATAAGTGTTGGTATATAGTGAGGAGGATTGTTATGTGATAAGTGTTGGTATATAGTGAGGAAGAATGTTATGTGATAAGTGTTGGTATATAGTGAGGAAGAATGTTATGTGATAAGTGTTGGTATATAGTGAGGAAGAATATGTGATAAGTGTTGATATATAGTGAGGAGGAATGTTATGTGATAAGTGTTGGTATATAGTGAGGAAGAATGTTATGTGATAAGTGTTGGTATATAGTGAGGAAGAATGTTATGTGATAAGTGTTGGTATATAGTGAGGAAGAATGTTATGTGATAAGTGTTGGTATATAGTGAGGAAGAATGTTATGTGATAAGTGTTGGTATATAGTGAGGAGCAATGTTATGTGATAAGTGTTGGTATAAAGTGAGGAGGAATGTTATGTGATAAGTGTTGGTATATAGTGAGGAAGAATGTTATGTGATAAGTGTTGGTATATAGTGAGGAAGAATGTTATGTGATAAGTGTTGGTACATAGTGTGAAGGAGGATACTGTGCGATGTTTGTATACGATGTGAAGGGAAATGATGTGCGACCAGTGTAGTACTGTGTGAAAAAGAATGTTGCGTGATCAATGTTTATATGAAGCGCAGGGACCACTGTTGCTACATATGTATTTTCAAGTGCACATCACACTGTGAAACCACTGGACCTGGTGTTGGCGATGTACATTTTACGATTCCGTAATTGAAAATAAAAGCTGATAAGCCATTTATTACCACTAGGTGACATTCCCCACCTTCACTACCTCCAAATGTATTAGCTTCCGACCAGAAATATGTAATGAATGATTGTAAGTGTGGATCGTAGCATTTTCATTGACCCTCCCCTCCCCTCACCTACGATTGAGTGCAGTGTGTCCCAACCTGGGCGGTGTCGCCCTCTACTAGTAATGAGTTTATTGAGGAAATATTGTCTCAAAGAAAAGTAACTGAAGCTATCTTCACCTTCTCGTTCCAAGGGCGCTGTTAGCTGTTGCTCAGTAGTACAACATATTTGAGGTACTAAGCACATATTTATTCCAAAATAAGCTCAGAGGAGAAAATTTAATGAGCACTGCTTGTAACAAGCACTCTCTATGTTTCAATTACGTTCTACATCAACATTATTGCTTATTTTAGCAATCATGCAATAACAGTCTTCGAGACATTCATGCTTAACGTAAAATTTATTTGAGAGTAGTAAAAGCCATCATTATTTTTTATAAGGGGACACATGATAGTAAAAAACAAATGAAAGAAGGTTGGGAAAAACTGTCCTAGTGAATAAACTTTAAAATCCTTCAGATGTAAGCGCATACCATAAATGTTCACCTCATACGCATGTGGATATCTCTAAAACAAAAGAGGTAGAAACGGTCTTGTCTATCTGTCTGTTGTATTGTTTCAAACCCAAGTGAAAAATTTGATTTTGACTTGCAATTTCTTACTCGAAACTTTTCTTCGTAGCCTATAACTATACGCTCAGTAACTAAAACTTAATCTTATGGTACTGGTTACTCTATGTATGTTCATAGTCTAATGGTAAATAAGTATACATAGTACTGGTTACCCTTTTTATGTATGTTCATACTCTAATGGTAAATAAGTATACAAAGACTACAGCTTGTATTAAACTAAAATACATTTATAAGCTACTAAATATTGCGTAAAAATCTTTATTATAAAGCGTAAACTCCTGACTATGAAGCTGTACACAGCTGACTACTGTTAGCTAAGAACACTATAAAACGGCTTTCAAGCTTGTGAGAGAGTGGACCAACATTTACTATACCGTATCGTGATCCTAGGAATCTCCATGACTGATGCTTTGCAGCTTAAAACTAGATAATAATAAATATTTGAATTATAGAACTGCAGTGGCTATGAATGTGAAACAATTTTTTTTTAATAAAGATGACCAAATGACATTGGTTTAAACTATAAGTCTCCTGACTATAAGCCGGAAATGCTGGTCCGGGTTATTTCGATAGAATTTAAGATTCGATTAGATTCATAGGACATGTAGCCAAACTTCCCCTCGATACTCTAGATAAAATCTATCATTTATCTGTGTAAAACAACTGAGCCACCTTGCCATCATTATTATCAAAGAACTGACAACTGAGTAAGCAATGATGTCCTTGCTTACGAAATAGTGAATAGTGATACTATAATGCAAATTATGCTAAGTAATGTCAGAATGCTTGCTACTCAGTCAAGCAAGCAACGGGCATCACAGGTTGTCAGGCATGGTTGTTTAGCAGGATATATGCCTCGTGCTTGGGGTGCAGCTAGAAGCATTGAAGGGAATGTTTGGTCAGTACGGTATAGCCAGTTGGAGACCTGCCTTTAGCAACAACTTACTAGATCACTCCGGGAGTCCCACAAAAGAGGTCGAGCATCCGTCGTTGTAACAGAGAGTTTCGACAATGGCTGATTTATTGCTTCTAGCCATGGCCAAGTAAGAATATACCTGAATGTCTTATGTTTATTGGAACATCAGAAACGAGCATACCTGCCATGTAAACAGTGTGCTCACTCACCTTTGCACCAGTTGTGAAAACTTATTCTTCACAGAAAGATGGGTTATCTAATATTATTCACGTCCTACAAGTGTTCTAGTTCGAATGCTTGTGAGAGATTACATTATAAATAAATAACAGAATTGACGTTATTTACAGAGGTAAATCATCATCAATTTTAAGGGTCCTGGAGGCAGCTGATGCTTTTAAACTACTGGCTTATCAATGGTGCTTAGTCGTTAGACTTACTTGAAAAGGAGAACTGTGTAATAATATAACAAATATTTAATATTACTACGCTATTTATCATAGTATCCTATATTAATAGGCAGAGAATAGGCATAGTAATATGCCTCCTCTACATTAATAATTTCTAATACAGCACATTAAAATAAATACTATATGAAAATAACAGGCAGTTACACTGTAGATGATTACCAAAAAAAAAAAAAAATGAAAAAAATGTCAGTTAATCCAAATAAATACCGTGCAAGTGTAATAGTGGCATATATACTCATGCGTGGATACCATCAGGAAGACTTAATGACATTACAAGAAAAGAAATTAACCCTTTTAATGCAGATTGCGCAGAATCGTTTGAAGTTAGAGGATAAAGTTAGCATACACAACATTATACTAAGTCTATATTATCTACCTGAGACGAGGGATGTGAGGCATAGGTTCGAATGAGAAGTATTTATAGAAATAACCTGAAGACTGCACATGGCCGACCCTAACCATCCGTGTCCTGGCAGAATTCATTAATTCCGGGGTCCCGAAGGTAATCGTGCCGGGAGTTGCTACAGGTACAGATGGCTATTAGTTTCACTTAGCGATTTCTAAGTACGCTGAGCCGGAAGTTAAAAAGAGCATCCAAAGACCATAACAAGTGAGTTGATGAGGCTGCTCTTGGTTATTACTACTGTACTTAAATTAGGAAAAAATCACATACGAACTTATTATGTATAATGTTAAATTGAATAATAATTCTGAATAACTAACATCGGTGTGATTATTGATCATGGTGTAAGAACCAGTAGTTTTACAACCATCTGGGAATCTCTGCTCTAGATTAATGATGCTCTTGTAATCTTCAGAATTTTAAGTTGTTCCGTGGTATGAGGTTAATTCTGGATACATCAGATACATCACTTGGTGATGCTTTCAGAACATCATCCATTAATTTCCCTTCCAAAAGGCTCACTCGTTTGCCCTTTAATCTCATATATGGTTGACATTCTAATATTTGTGTCATTTAGTTTGACACAAATATTTTTTTTATATTTTATTAATTAGAATATTTATGGATGTTCAGGAACTGGAATCTTCAGCTGTCATATAGTAATATCGAAAAAAAGCGCCTGTTCGTGGAAATGAATTATGGGCCTTGAATGAAGACAATCCCACAATGCCATGGACAAATGACTTTCTTAGGAACTATGAGATAAGAGGTAAAACATAATATTGGATAACTCATCCGTGACTGGTGTCAATTCACAACTGGGCTTTTTTTGCATATCTGGTGGTAAGCCTCTAATAACATAATACTTACCTGACTGGGTGTTTAGTTTACAGTTTAAAACAAACTTAAAATTCTGATTAACCTTCGACAAATATTACATACCTGTGTGGTTAGCGAACAATTTACTAATAGACATGTAACTATGAATCGCATCTGATTGTATTATTCAACACAACGTAATACAGTAGTGACAAGTTTTTCAATACAGCAAGCAACGTACCTGACCGTGTGATACATTTTCAGTACAGCCCATAACAAAGTGTACTGGTGGTAATTTTACAATATCCTATTTCCCATAATCTTATTGGTTTAAAAATGCAGCACTGTATTCAAACCATGTATGGAATACCAAAAACTAAATTACAAATTAATCGAATTTTAGCCTAATATTGCAACGTTAGAAAATGTAAACTCATACCACCATATACACAACCGTCAGGGAAGACTCGCTACACTAAATACCAAAACTAAGTCTGGTCGGTAAACGTACAACATATGTATCTAGAAACTGGGAACATTCACAGCACTTTCCTTGGTGTGTTGTAGAAAAACTGACGCCAAAGCAGCACTCACCTGAATCAAGTCGTATGCTCACACCAAAACATCCATATACTTGTATGGAAAGCTTACTAGTTTGTGTGGAAAATACTTTTAAATATCACAAACCCGATATTTGGTCAGCAGAGAGCGTAGAAAGCTGATACAAAACACATACCTTTCTATTTGGTAGGCTACAGACTGTGTGGTAAGCTCACAATACACACTGAGGATATCTGGTCTTCAGACTGACTGTACCGTAATATGGTGCGAGAAGTGTACACGTATGTCTTACTTGGCCAGGCTAGAGAAGGAAGGACTCGGGAGAGACGAAAGCTACAAACATGGGCCGATCTTCGGCGGCTAACACCTCAGCATTCAATAGCCTATGCTCGTGGCACAACCACTTGCCAGATACCCGCTCTCCTGCTACGTGGCTAGGCTGTTACATATCACGTAGCACAGGACTGACGTATATCGGGGTTACAAGGCTCTTTGGATACCGCGATGAGCATGTACCCTGCTAATTGAGGTGGCTGCTGCTGAGGAACAGCCCATGACTATTGCAAAACCTCGGGGAGGATCGTTGCAGGGACTGGATACAGTGTGCTGGGAGGTGAGGAATGTCTCCCTCTTGACTGGTGCCGCCCTCCTGCCCCCTCTTCTAGAACACCCTCAATGAGTCTGTGTCTGGTGTGTCTAAAGTCCTGGTCGTCTTGTCTTGGCGTTGTGGTTTTAAGTCTGTGAGGCTCAGACTGCTGCACATACACCTCCATCATTTCCCACGATAGCCTTCTCATCACATTTTCTTTCACTTTACTCATTTCTCTTTTCTCTTGCGTTTCCTTGTCTTTTTGTCATTCACACTCACAATATTACATCAAAACAACATAAATCTCTCTCTCTCTCTCTGTGTATATATATATATATATATATATATATATATATATATATATATATATATATATATATATATATATATATATATATATATATATATATATATATCGAGCGATTAGCTTAAAATTTACATAAATGATTTGACAGTAGAAATAAAAAACTTTGTCTAGTTGTATTTGTTTGTTGATGATTTTAACTGGTCAAGTATAGTTGAACAGGTAGAATGACAGGTGGATGGTGAAATTGAAGTTGGAAAAAAGTGTCACAAAATGTAACCGAAAGTAAAAACAGGTCAAATAAGGAATATAAATTGTGACAAAATATTGAAAGTGTCGAAAGGAGAGGGAGGCTTATGAGTCAAAATAAATCAAAAGATTTTCACCTAGATAACCTAAATTATATTACAAGAAACGCTTATGCTACTGTGGCAAACGTCAAGATTGTTTTTTGGAGATATGGATGATGAAATGCTAGGATAAAAAGTGTTTACGATATACATCAGACCAAAATTGGAAATGTGAGGCAGTTGTGATGTGTCCGCTAAAAAAAATGTTAATGAAATGGAAAAAGTGAAGAGATATGTTACAAAATGTCTCCCAAAGCTGAAATATTTTAGTTGCTGGAGTACATGAAAATATATGGTAAAGACAAATAGTAAAGGGCTTAAAATAAACACCGAGACTACTGAGAACTATTGTCTAGTTGGTTAAGGACTATCATGTGTTATATGTCTCAGCTAAGGATAGTAATGGAGTTTCTGAAAACAATGAAAATATCAACGATGACAGAGGAAAGAAAGAGGTGATATGAAAATTGTATATATGATCGTAAAAAGATATGCAAAAATAGAAAAAGAAAATTTCTTAATACCAGCTGTAGAAAGAAAAAGAGGCCAAATTTTCAAATTAAGAAAGCAATGCAAACGACTTTTCACATACAGAGAAGATGACCTCTGTAATGGGAATAACGAGGAGGTAATGTGTGTGTGTTTCAACCACTGAGACTAAACAAATATAAGATCAATTTATTAGAAAAGCTGAAATAGCCTTTAAGTTCAACTGCGTAACAAAGAGGTGGTTTAAACATGAGCTGTGCTCCAGCAAATACAACTAGGTAAATGTAAACACAACCCCACTCACACACCGGCTGTATTTTCATGAACGAGTGAACGCAGTCTGTAAGAACTATGGCGACTGGATGACAAAATTACCTGCCGGTACGTTGTGTTTGTCTGTGTATGTAAAAGCAAATTTATGAAGACATTAATTAATTACTGTTCAAATATCACGTCCAAAATTATGAACTCATTAAAAAATAATTTTAAAAGGTGGCAATATTTTATTTAAGAAGTGTCGTTGTTGACAGTTTTGTAAACATCAGCGGACCACCAGCAGCAACAACCTGGTTGACCAGGCAAGCACCAGATGAGCCTGGCCCAAGGCCGGGCTTTGGAAGTAGAAAAACTCTCGAACTTATCAAAGGTATACAAAGGAAGGCATACATACACCCACACACATGCATACACACATCCGCAAAAAAAAAAATCATCTATCTGCGGCTAAGCTCACCCAACTCTTGTACCTGTCACTGTCTCCCAGGTGGCAATGTTGTCACTGTCCCACGGGCGGCACTTGTTGTGTCACTGTCCTCCGGGTGGCACTGTTGTAGTGTCACCGTCCCCAGGGCGGCACTGCTGCTGTGTCACATCAAGTTTGCTTGCGTCACTGTATGTTTGGTAGATTGTGCTGTGTCTTAGTCGTCAGTCAGGTGTTAAGGAGCAGCTCGCAAGCACAGCATTATTTACCTACCTGGGCTTTATTATGGCAGAAATTTTAGTTACGACGAAACTTTAGTATTAACTCAATGATTAAGTCTCCTTTGGGATTTTGTTTACTGAGGTGTCAATGGATTTAGAGTTAGTGCTTTATAAAGCTGACGAGCCACTTGATGTTAAAGCGGTTATTAGCTTTAGTTAGCGGTTAATGTCTCATTAGGTCGAGGAGTCAAAGTAAGGTACGTGTGTTCTCTCCCAGCACACTTGTTGCCGTCAGCGCCTCCGCCTCCCATGGCGCCGCCGGCAGGCTCTCTGGGGGCACGGCAGGGGGCGTCGGCTCACTAACTCCACGCCAGTTTGTCGTCCGTCTCACTGTTTCTTCGCCTCTGCTGCCACCGCGCCTCAATCCTCACGCCCTCGCCTCACCGTTCCTCATGCCCGTGCATCACCACTTCCTCTCCATCTCTCCATTCACGCCCACACTTCATATCATGTTGTTGGTGCTAATGAGGAAGTCGTTTAAACAACCTACTCAGCCAGCGTATTTCAGTGATACACATACAGTAAGATACATGATTACACGCTTCACTGCTAGTGCAGTGTCAGTGATACACGCCATTGGGCACATGACTATACGGTAGACTGTTAATGCTGGCAAGTTTTCATTCGAACACATAGTAGGACAGCAAAATTCAGCTGTGAGGCGTTATCTGACAGGGAGCCAACATTTCTCTGCCTCCGACAGTGATGGCAGGCGGTTGATGTGAGGGCGGTGGCAGGCAAGACAAACAAACACTCTTCACTGCTCACACAAGTCATGCGACAGTAAGGCGTGACAAAACACATACAAACAGACAAGCCGTCGGTGCTACTCTAACTGTTTCATCTCTAAAAAAGCCTGTTGTCACGCCGTACGGGCGCGAGACTGGATGAGCGGCCGTGAGACGAGACTCTAAAGATGTTATGTTGACGAATCTAAACCAGCCAGTCCATGCGTAGTGGCGGCTCTCCGACGGCCTGACGCACCTGCGGGCTGTCCCCGAAGTAGTAATAATCACGCACCTTCTCAGCCACATAGTCCTTCTTTCGGTTGGTGTAACCATAGGTAGAGAAGAAGGAAGAGCCAGTTTCTACCTTGGAGTAGGGTTTCTTGTCGGAGGGAGCGCCGAACACGGTGTCAGGTTCTTCCCACTTGCTGGTGAGTTTGGTGTAGCGGGAAGAGGTGTCCGGCATCACTGTTAACACAAGCACAGGTTAATGTGGCTCACACCTGGACCAGAGTGTGAGGTAGTATCTTAAAGTAATATGACCTGAGCCAGCCTGCGAAAGTGATAACCCTACCTTATGCTACCGTGACCCTGACCTGGCCTGAATGATGACCACATACTGTACCATCGCCACATTTTAGCTTATCTACAGAGATCGTAAAGAAATTACATTTCTCTATTCCTATCAGCTGAAATTACAACAGTAAATACATCATAAGAGGAATGTTGCGAATATAATAATTAGGGTTTGACGTTAACAATGAGTATAAATATAGCTAAGAGAATATAGTCATATTATAGCATCATCTAATATGCCATCAGGGCAAATTATACTATTTATCATATTAGATTTATATATTATTAATTATTTCAACTTTAGTCTTTTTATCTAATGTGTTTACAATCGCTAAGGCCCTGAAAAGTTACCCCAGTCAGCACAGAGTAGTCCTACAGTCTTATGTTTCCTTTATGTGCTAATCATCCTTATCTGCTTCCCGACCTATAGGAGAGTAGGGTTAACTCTTTAACATATCAACACTCCAAGTTTATACAGCATGAGCTGTGTATTACAATGCAAATGCACCCAGAGATATGTAATCTCAGTGTATATACACAAAGTTTACTCTCATTCTTATCGTATGGATTGAAAGATCCTTGGTGTAGAGTGTCTGGTTGGATCATGGCCTTAATGACCCGCATGTAATCGATATTCCTTAACTCTTTTCAACTCTCTTTGGTCTTGAAGCCGAACTTACTACCCTTTTTGAACCTTACCTCGCCCTGGTGCTGAATTAACCCCCATCCCCCGCAACCCTGCTTCTCCAGGGCATGGAACAGAGGGCCCTTCATCCCTACCTCGCTCTCTAGATTTGAACTAACACCCGAACCCTGCCTCGCCGTAAGTGACGAACCCTATGAACCATGACTCGTCGTAAATGACAAACACTATGAACCTCGCCGTAAGTAACAAACACTATGAACCCTGCCTCGCCGTAAGTGACAAACCCTATGAACCCTGCCTCGCCCTGAGTTTCGACTCCTGTACCGTGAAGTCAAATCAGCATTATATATATATATATATATATATATATATATATATATATATATATATATATATATATATATGAGTTAAGCAGAATATTTGATTTATTTAATTAAATCTAACCTACTGATTTTAATTCTTACTATATTATTACCTAAAACACCCGCGACAATTGGTTATCTGTATATCATAACTTATAGACACTGTTACAAAAAAATGAGCAAAGTATTTACATGTACCAGATTACACATGCATTAAATATAAAAATTAACGGTAATATACTTAAGAGATATACTATATTGCAGTAGTACGAACACAAATACGTGACCTACCTGCTTTGACACTGAGGACATTCTGGACAAGTAGGACATGGCAGACTGAGACACACACACACAGAGTACATGGATGAATGTTAGGATAAGTGGAAATAAAAATATGTATAGTGTACTGTATAATGGTGTATTTTAATCACTATGAAATGGTATTTGATCCCAAGCGATTTCGTGATCTACTGATCGCATTCTTAAGGAACAGGGTGCTGACTGTAATTGACTGAGAGATCACGAAAGCTCTTAGAATTTGTTTTCATAGCCATTAAATTCGATATTAACATATCACGTGTTTCTTGTAATCTTGTTGTATCGATCTCATTGTATGCGAATACGAAGAAATACTTGTATTATCCCTTTCATCTTTATAACTGTTGTCTTCAGAATAATGTAGAGTGAATTCTTGTTATTTTGTAGGTGTGTTATTTATGTTTCCATGTACCCTGCCGATGTGTTGAGTTAGCTAGCCTGAGAAACTATGTTATTGATGTCATCACCATGATTATTGCTGTGAGTGGTGATGAATTGTTATACTGAGCGGCGACCGGGGCAAAGAGCCGTTCAGTTGGTATGAAGGCACTTAATGCAAAGTAGTTTTTTTTCGATTATATTTCGCGTTAGTCTTTTCTTTTTCAAGTCTTGATATTCTTCCATTCTGCTGGAAACATCGCTTAAGAAATAACTTTCTTTACATTACGTGTCTTTATACCCACTACTGCGCTGAAATATGATAAAGGTGTGGATCAAAAAAATATCATGAGAGGCAAAGACAAGTGAACTTCAATAAAGAAGAGGGCAGTGTTGCGAGGATGTATGAGATCAACGGCGATGTTACAAATAAAGCAGCATTTAATATTGATATTTTGATATAGTGTTACACTTGTGTAGCAGAGTGAGGAGTGTATACTGAGATTGACACTTTCGTCAGTGCCATAGCTTGGTGGTATTCACACGCCTTACTCCTATACCACGAAAGCAAAAACTTTTTAAAACAATAAAATCTTTCATTAATTCATGATTGGTGATGGATCCCCACTATTGACGAAATCTCACTGCTAGAGTGGGTCAGTAGGCCTCATGCAGTATTTATTTTTTTCTCATTTTAAAGTATAAAATCTGAGGTATCACCTCATAAAGGAACATATGTTTCTCTCCACTCTTCTTATTCCTCTGAAGATGACTGTCTCAGATATTCCTGGTGAGTTTTTCACTATGGCATTTTTTTCAGTATATATATATATACACCTAGTGGCGTATATCTTTTAGCCGATATGAATTAGAGCTGGTGCTGATACTGATAGCAGGTGAGGAAAAAGCTTACAGTTCCTTTGGGCACCCATTGTGGAAGAATCAACGTTTCGATGATAAATCAATCACCATCATCAGGATTCGTGTCAAGAAAGAAGGTTAGTGCTTATAAGTCCTTCATTACTCAGATGCTTCCTGTGGAAAACACACACACACCACCTTCCTCTTTGAAACTAATCCTGAAGATGGTGATTGATTTGACACCGAAACGTTGTTTGTGCTTAAATAAACGTCTTAAGAAAATGCAATTTTTTTCCACCTTCTGTGAAGTATATTTCTTCAAGGTCTATAATCTTTACATGTGATATAAGTTTACATAATTTAGGTCTTGATGACGCTCGTGGAGTTGACAGACCTCAAATGTCACTAATGTCAACATTGCTTTGTTGCAGAGTCCTTGGTGACCATAAATGAGAGGGACTTATTAGGTTTGCTGAGCAATGTTGGTGTTTGTGGTAGGACATGAGAGCCTTGTGTGAACCTAGTGAGAGCCTCATGTGAGCTTAGTGAGAGCCTCGTGTGAGCTTAGCGAGAGCCTCGTGTGAGCTTAGTGAGAGCCTCGTGTGAGCTTAGTGAGAGCCTCGTGTGAGCTTAGTGAGAGCCTCGTGTGAGCCTCGTGTGAGCCTAGTGAGAGCCTTGTGTGAGCTTAGTGAGAGCCTCGTGAGTCATGTTTGAGCCTCATAAGAGCCTCTTATGAACCTCGTGAGAAGCAGTAATTAACGTTGTTGGGTTTCCCCTTTCATCAGACACATCAAACACAAACACACGTCTTGTAAACACCGATATCTTATTATGGAGTCATTACAACCTATGTTATCTTGACAATTCGAAAATAATGTGAAATTATATGACCGTATAAAAGTACTATTGAAAAGGTCATGCATCCAGCTGGCTTTTTCTTTCTTCCTCTGGAATACGTAAACTCCCAGATTTCTTCAATATACTCGTATCTACATTTTTTTTTTAATAGTTCGCATTCTTGCAATATATCCTTTTGAATTTAGTAGGTCTGGCCCGAGACCGGGGCGAGGGGGCGATTATCATGTGTTATTAACAGGTAAAAGCATCATTACGTTACTTTTAGAAGCCGAATGGAAACTGTCAATGAAAGAATTTAAGGTACAATATCGTGGTCGTAATAATTCACAACTCACAAATTGGGGATTTCAAGGAGCTTCGTTTTGGTTCGTCCCTGGCTATTACTAAGTCATCACTTGATAATGGTCTACGGACCACAACGCCTTTTAGAATAATCTCCAATTCATTGATTAGCTGCCAATCACTGTCATTTAGATAATATTAAATGATATTAGGCTATTTTACAGATGTCTGATTAAGAGAAACAAGTGAATGATTATGTAAACACCGCCGTGTTTATTTCTGTGTCTAGGATTTACTTTTGCCTCTCATGGATTATGTAGAGTGAATGTAGTTTTTTTTTGGCATTAAAGGAAATGCAATATGCATTCGAATGTGTAGCTACATTAAGTGAGAAGGTGATTAGGTATGTGCATGTTATTTACAGGAAAACCAATCACGTTACATGCTGTTAAGAGCATTCTCTTTCCAAATATATCCAGGTTACTCTTCTTAAATACTACGTAAACCACAGCAACACGACGGATGTTTCACACAACACATAAATGAGGCTATCCACAATATTAAACATCTTATTTAAGTCAAACACATGTGTTGTCAAACATTTAAGGGGGAAGGTGTTATGTGAACTATAAGGCCTTTGATCCTTCATAACATCACTCAAGACAACTCGGGCGCAACTTGGTGGGTTCTAAACATTGCCATTCTCGCTAGACGAACACTCGGTAACAGACCCTTGAATGGTTCTGTAGGAATATACTGTTTAGGCTTCCAGTAATCTGTAACATCAAGCATAACACGGATGAGTAACAAGGGCAACTGCTATGTACACAAGAATAACGAGTGTAAAGAAAGACAACAGTAATTGGTGTGGATTTTCTCTAAATGGTGCTGATGAGGGGCAGGTGTGAGAGGAGAGCTGCAAGGCAAAAAACAAGGAAGAAATTACTCGCAAACACACAAACAATACAATTTTTTATTGGAACAAGCGAATGGTTAACCCGATGAGAGGTGTATGGCAACAAAAGTAAAACAAATAAATGCCGACATACAAGATAAAACAAAACAAAACAAAAAACATAATGCGGTTCAAAAATTCAATGAATCAAAATAATATAACGAAAAAACTCTGTATTTTGATATAATCAGTAACAAAAATGTGAATATGAACTTCGATGCCTTTGTTATCTTTCATAGCTTCCTTGAAATAGTTTATTGCTATTCATTATACAGAAGTGAGGGATAACACTACCTTAAAACAATATACCTCTGAACGAGAGAATGTTGCCCCACAAAGATTTAGCTTGAGAATCATTATATTTATTCTGTACTTAAACCAATGTTGTGTTGTCACCTCACTGACAACACCGTCTATAATTCATCATACAACAGTGCCTTTTAACTATACTTTTTAACTCCTGTATGAATTCGACGGTTTTTACATTCTTGATGCTTTTGGTATAAAGCCTATTCAAATAATTTTTTTTACATCCTGGATTTTTATGGGTAAAGCCTATACAAATGTTTTTTTTTTCATCATGGATTCTTTTGGTTTAAAGCCTATACAAATATGTTTTTTTATACATCCTTTACTCTTTATATATTGTAAAGCAGGAGAGACTCCTTACAGAACTTAACGTTGTTTTGTTTCTTCACCAACAAATATTTCAGGATCAGACAATTCATGACATTTACTAAGTTTTTAGTGTCTTATGACTCACTCCGGTTTAGTAATACAACGCTCATTCCCCTATGTAGCGAATATTTTCAGAACTATTCGTTGTCGTCATAGCGTATCAGCATCATAGACAAATCATGAATACAGTGACTTATAGTGGATTATCATAGGTTTGTCTTATAGAAATAACGTTTTAGAAAATTAAAATCACGTGGACTGTACATAGGTTACCTGCTTAAAAAATGGGAATTGCAAAAATTCGATATATTATTGATTTAGTATATTAATTTTAATATACCTAAACTACAGTATATGGTTGATATATTATCTCCATTACACAAATAACCAGCACTTAGGCGAAAGAAACTTATGACGATGTTTCGGTCCGACTAGGTCCAAGTTGGACAGAAACGTCGTCATAAGGTCCTTTTTCCGTATGTGCGGGTTATTTGTATATTGCTCCAGTCATGGTATTGTGCCCTTTTATTTGTTATTACCAACATTTTTGTAATGTGACTGGCACTTTTGTCATATGTTCAGCACCTTCACTATACGACGGATATTTTAATACCTACCAAACACTCCATCAACGAGAAAATTATGTCAGTATTTAACAACACATGAATACTCAAGGGTCACATATCCAACATTCACTGAACTATTCTCAAGACTACGAAATGTTGTATCGTCCTGTAACGCAGTTTAAAAAACAAAAAAGTTTTTTATTTTTTTTTCCAAGCCATTTTCTGACCTAATGAAATGAGGTTGATGTCTTATCTTCGACAACATCTCGAAAAATACGAAACTTTGAGGCACTCTTTCCCTCATACTAACTTTGGCCATTAAGATGCTAATGGCTATCCGTTTCAGTGATAAAGAAGCACACTAAAATAGTCAGTTGTGGCTCCGAGTTTATCTGCCTCTAACTAGAGCCAAACCGCCACTGATAACAGGGAAAACTTTTAACGAAATTCTTCGATGTCATTCGGAGTCAGGGCAACGTTAGTTCATATGAAGGTAGAAGGTATAATGATGCCCACGATATAGATAAAAGGACACAAGTGCATATACTTATACTAAGGACATCTTCATTGAATGCGTATCTTGCGCAGTATACGTATATAATGGAGAAAGATGAAGGAGTCAGATAAACTAATTGCCGTGTCACGTGACAGCAATGAATCAACGTGGAGTAGTATCATATATGCAAGAGTAGTTGAGATGATGTATCTGTCAGCTTTGGTTTATGGTGTTGGAAGTAGCAATTAAGGATGTTTCAATACAGCAGTACTTTGAAATGTCCCTCGATACATCTGTGCAAGACACACGCATTTCTGGTGTCATCTGTTACATGCATTTCTGTGTTCTCAGACCCGTGTAGAAAGATTCCTTCCGGTTTCTCCTATGTATATCTTGTTGCACCTCTGCATCAAAATCAAAATCTTTATTTCCTTGTAAAGCTTACAATGTGTGATTTACATGTTATAAAATATTAATTACAAAGAAGGCCACTAGCATGCCTAGGCATTTCAGGCAGACTAATACTAATTCTTACTCTATATTGAAATAGGTTATGGAGCAGTACATTTGAACATACATTATTAGATACATACACAATTAGATACATACCTAATTAGGTACATACACAATTAGATTTAAAATAGGTAGTTCAAATCATATAATAATATTACAAATGGTAGATTTAGTGATGGGATTGGATTTGTCTTGGCATGATACACTGCATGGTATATTATACGCTCCTACTTCATTGATGGATTTGTCATTGATGGGTTTGTCATTGATGGGTTTGTCTATGATGGATGACGTGGCCATGGTAGCTACATGGATGTTGCTACTCTAAAAGGCCAGTGTGGTATTGTTAGCAATTACTCCTCCAGGAAGAGTTAGAAGTCTGGGTTTCTCTGCGTTGGCATTGCTAGTAAAGCTCTGTATATTCACAGCTCTACGTTTGTAATCTTGTTTGAAATAGAGAGGAAAGTGTACGTGTGAAAACATTTGTGATGTACTCATATTTTTTTCTTCTAAGAATTCGAAACTTGTGATCCGGATAGCTCTTAGGAAAAAACCTAATAACCGCGTCTCTCTTGGTGCGAGTAGAAATGAGTAAGGTCATCTGTATCTGTAAATTTTCTGTAGACTAAAAGGGTGTCTATCCTGGATGACCTGATTGACGACCATCAAGAAATGGTTGGAATAATACTGTGAAAACCTTCGGACTCTTAAGTATTCCAAAAAATTGTTGGCCAGGGCTGTACTCAGCGTATCTCCCGTGGCCATCAAGATAATTCCAGCAAGTAAGCAGGAGTGCACATTATACCATGTGGGGGCTGCATCAAGAGCTACGTAGGTGAAACACGGAGAAATCTTTCCACATGGATCCGAGAACACAGTAATGCAGAAACCATCACGACACCATAAATGCTCGTGTCTTGTATAGATCTAAAAAGGGAATTGAGATACAGAGAATCCAACACTGATAGGCACTACAGTATTGAAGCATCCCCAATTGCTACTTCCACCACAAAATAAAAGAGCTACGAAATACATCATCTCAACTACCCTAGCATATATGATTGTACTCTACGCTGATTCCCTACTCCCACGTGACACTGATCAGATAACCTGACGCCTTCACCTGATCTTCACCAGTGATATGGTTTCTTCACTATATATAAAATGTTCTCTCATCTTCTTGTATAATTTGAAGTGACCAAAGTCTCAAGACCGAAACTTATCCTTTAAAAATTTCCTAAGCGTATATACACTAATTTATTTAAACTATTTCACAATAAATCAACATAAAATGGGATCACTCACAAATATCAATGTGAAATAGGGAAGCAGTCACATAATCGAAATAAAATGGGATCACTCACAAATATCAATGTAAAATAGGGGAGCAGTCACATAATCAACATAAAATAAGGTGGAAGTCATATAATTATAAAAGATGTTATCATTTACAAGCCGATAACAATTACTAACTAACCCTGGGCAGAAGAATCGTACAAACGGGCGCTAGGAAAGCCTGGAAAGCAACAGAAAATAAACAGAAAATAATACGGGATAACTAAAATCCACAGAGGTTAAACAGGTAGCTGGTAACGTAAACACGTAATAGCAGACAAATAAAATAAATGAAATAAATAATAACTAAAAACAAATTTTAACAGAAGTTCTGAATAATAAAACTTAAAAACATAAAACTAAAGATAAGTAATAATTGAGTTAGAGGTAAATAATAAGAAAGTTAAAGAGGCAGGTGAAAATAAAACATGTAAATAGGAGAATGTACAAATGTGTGAATATACTTTGTCTGTATATATGAGTAATGATATTTTAACAGCAACGAGCAGATACATTGAACTCGCTAGCGGTTTTTCTTAAGTATGTGATTAGCTCAATTACACGGATGGAAGCAGTAGCCAAGTGACGGAGACACCTGAACTATTTCACGATACAGTTAGTGAGTGAATACACTTAGTTTTCTTTGACGACGATGCGATATTTAGAACACTTAATGTATGTATGTTACAATTATTTGCCTTTCGAGCACTTCTTATTTATTTACATTGTTTTATCATACGGGTAGGCGGCCCCAAAACACGTATTACTTTACGTTGCTCGTTTGTGCTTATGCTTGGGAGCTTGAATTTGACAAAAACAAACACTGTGGGAGCTTGAATTTGACAAAAACAAACACTGTGGGAGCTTGAATTTGACAAAAACAAACACTGTGGGAGCTTGAATTTGACAAAAACAAACACTGATGGATGATTCACAGAAGCGTGCAAGATTTTGTTGATGTGAAAGCCACAAAAGCTGCAGTACTCTGCTGGTGATCACAGCTTAACATGGATAACTAGAAGCCTCCTACGGTTCCCAAGTCATATTAAAATACTTACATTCCTTAGACATCCTTCAAAGTCTTGAAATCTATCTTAGATGCTCAAACTTAAATTCCGTTTCCAATTCCTACGTTTATGCTGTTAACACGTGCCACTTTTGCTGGGCATAATACTCCGATGTGTCCTGGGTTTATCTTGTTTCCACGCTTTTAAACTTCACTTGTTCCTTTGCAATGAGTGTTATTTATATACACAAAGTTGCGATATCAATATATTATATCTTAGCTCAATTTAAGGTTATTGATTTGTACTAAATATAAACATCAGTGCTCATTTAGCACGAGAAGGAAAGTTTGATCTTCAAAGATCACTCTCAAAACCATGGAGGAGTTTGAAAATTTAATATCTGACATTACCTGCGGCTGGATACGGCCGGTTCGATAGCAAGTGTAATCGGTAGCCGACACCAGAACTATTTTTACCTTCGGATGCAAAACAAAAACAGTTATACAGTTAATCAACACCTGTCAACATAAGTACTTTCTGAGTAAGAACAAAGTTATTTGTCGACGTTATAAAGGGTCACTTTTCCAGAAGCCACATGGGGAATATCAGGAGTCACTAGTTAAGAGTCGCAGTGATATCGCTGTGTAGTGTAGTAGAGATAGTGATGAGTAAGTGGTGTCCGTGGATGAGCTCCACCATGAACTGGTGATAGTGGCGGGTGCGTGGTGTCCGTGGATGTGTTCCACCATGAACTGACTCACCACGACGCGCCACCCACCATGCACACACCGACCCCAGCCACAGCGTCCACACACCTCCCTCAGGCTTTGTTCTCATAAATCAAACACATAGTGATTTTATTTTATATAATCGTCAAAATATAAGCATATTTGCTGTAAGATCTAATTAAAAATATATTATTTTTATTTAGTACTCCTTCAATTTAGTTTTTAGCCTCATTATATCGTTGTATTGAATACAATTGATGAGGTTTCGGAAGAGAGGTGGGAGTGTTTGAACAAGGCCAGCCAGTCTGACGCTCTCCGACAACGACCTTTGGAAACCATTAAAATGAAATCAGATACCTTGTTTATCACTCGCAACAACTTGATCACGTGGTTGTAATGGGGCGAGACCAATGACCTGACCTTGCTTGAAGGAGCGTTGCAACTGTGCCCTCTCCAGCGATCTTGCTCTTTCAGTGTCAACGTGAAATTTTTATTATAAGATTACTTCAAACATTTAGCACATTGTAATGAGTTGTAAGAGGCACGGAAAACTACCGCAACAAAGGAGTATTAAAAATTTCAGACATTCCATTAAGGGATGATAGGCAATTATACCATTACTCTCTTGCAATCAGAGATGTGTTGGTAGTTCATAACCGAATTTGCAAAATGTTTTTTTAAAGTATAAAATTACTTCGAAAGGAATAACAGTTTATAAACATCTGTGGTCCCAGATTATTGTATCAACATCCGTGGCCCCAGACTATTGTAGCAACATCCGTGGCCCCAGACTATTGTAGCAACATCCGTGGCCCCAGACTATTTTATTAATAGCTGTGGACCCACACTATTGTATCAACAAATTATCAGATGATATTATAAACTGCTTAGACAAGTGTAAAAGTCTTCAAGAGGAAACTGGACAAGTATCTTCACCAGGTGCCAGGTGGGCCAGCGGGCCTCCAGCAGCAACAGCGTGATTGACCAGGCAAGCACCAGACAAGCCTGGCCCAGGGCCGGAGTCCGAGAGTAGGAAAGCTCTCGAATCTCACCAAAGGTATATTGTAGCTATCAAGGGTATATAAACAAAATTTGTTCTTGAAAGTCTGCGGTTGCATCACGCCGCGTTTAAGTATCTAATTGCGTAAGGTGAAACCACCCTTCATCGTGATCGGGGTACTTTGTAATTATAATAATATTTGAGTCATACTATATATAAGTTAGTCAACCTCGGTAGTAGGCGTTCTTAAAGTGAGATAAATATCATCGCTTAAAAATTCATAGCGATAAATCTAATCCAATTTCTTGTATTTACAACCGATTAAAAGAAGTGGTTCTTGGGGTGTTACGTCATTTATGTCGAGAACTGAAGAAGACATTAAAAGAAATGGTGTTAACATTCGTATTTATTCATGAGTCACCAGTGACGACTTGCACCACACTTTCCAACTAGCAGGAGAAGGGCAAGTGCAAGGATCATTAAACCGTAATCTGAATTTTATTTTTAAGGCTTATTAAGAATTTCGATTTCAATCTCTAGAGTACAATCATTTTTATGATTTGGAGAGATGAGGTTTCGAGATATAGTGAAATCCGACCTTACGACGCCATGCAGTTTGTTTTATATTTACTTGACATAAGTAAGAAATTGGATTGCAGTTGATTCATATAGTAATATTAATAATAAATGCAGTGTTTTGTCAATAAATGCTAATAATAGATTAAAATAAGTTTAAGAGAGAATGTAGTAAGTTTCCTTCCTGTACGTAATGACAATGATCTATGTACGTAATCACGATGAACTATGTACGTAATCACGATGATCTATGTACGTAATCACGATGATCTATGTACGTATTCTCCAGAGTACAAAAGAGTCACATTGTCTGCTCAAACATCATTGTAGTTTGACAGATGTTTTGACTGCTGAGGCATAAACATCAAGAGATGAGTATTTCTCAGTGCATATACTCGAATTTACCATAACCTCTGTTTTAAGGATTTAGTGTCCTTGGCTAATATACAGATGACATGCAACCTTAATAACCCTCATGTAGTCGACTGCTGAATCCTTTGACATGTTCTGTTTTGAGTTTGTAGTTGAACTCTGTTACAGCAACTGATTCAGTCAGAACACTGTACTTTACAAGTGGTAATTAGTATAGTATAATATACTGGTGCAGTTCTGAAGTGTTGCAATATTGCTGATTAAACCTGAGGAAGAAACGTTTTCCAGACCTGTGAGGTGAGTTTTTAACATCGTTAAACTATTCTAAAGCGTGAAAAATATGCTTTGTTATAAATCTGTGTTGCGAGACAGTTTAAATATAACTTCGGTATGATGTTTAGTTACGGTAATATCGAACTACTTAACGTCAGGTAAAACAGTCATCGGAAAATATTTTTTATGACATACGGTTTTATCGTTTTCCAAGAATGTGATAGCAACAGGCAATCATAATCTATTTACTCAAGCAATTGTTATATTCTTTTTTTCATCAATGGAAAAGTATGCAATATATTTTACATTTTCATAAGAACGTAAGCTGGTGTTGGGATATTTATTAACGTCCATAATTCATCACTATTCATTACTATTGTTTAACACAAAGTCGAACCGTTCGTTATTAAAATTAATGTGCTTTTGTAAATATTGCGGCCTACTAGACAAGACAGAATTAAATAACTCTTGTTGTAAACAATATCAGGCTGTGTGTAGCAACAAAGTGAAAACATGCAAGTCTTCACGGGTCTTATTGTTGTTGGGGACAACGTTGTTGACGGGACGGCACGGAGGGGATTACGTCAAGTCATAGAAAACGTGTTACCAACCATGCAAGGTTTACGATGCTTTTATACGTGGATGCCCGGAATGAACTCTTCGCTTGAGACTTGGCCATCCCGCAAGAGAGTATCCAGGGACTAGTGCAGGAGGTTGGCATGCAATTATCTGTTAACCTCTGATACTTACCTCCCCTCACTTGCGCATCTGTAAGAAAAAGAGTTTGCCATAGTCTGAGTTATCATTTTAAATAGGGACTTATCAGGAGGGTTGCCTACTGTGCAGTAACAAAATCATGACTATAAGCACCGTGTTGCTCATTAAGACTAAACCTACTTTACTACTCAAAGGAAATAAAGTATCTACAAGAAAATATAAATCTATATCTACTAATAGCTCTTGATCTACAACTAAATAATAAAACACTAGTTTATATTTGTATTAAAGGGACTGAATGTTCAAGTTATTTAATAACATATTTAAGAATTTTAAGAAATATATTGAATTAGAGATTATTTCAAGGGACAACTATGGGCTAATGACCAGCCTTATATTAACATACTTCATATAGCTGAAATTTATAAGGCTAACATATTTTCTGCATTTTTCTTTAAGCAATTAATTCATATGTATAATATATATAACAAAAACCGTTTTCATTAGGAAATATTTATTGTGGGGGAAAATGTCGACTGGCAGTCCATACTATTTGGGAAAATGTCGATTACCAGTACATAATATATCGAAAAGTAGCCATTATTGTTTATTTATTGATCACTTAAAATTAAAAATAAGCGTTCTACTTCCATCGTCTCGAAGAAGTTTTTTTTTGTGTTATAAATAAGCGGACATGTTCAACATTCAAGAGTGTTAGATGAAGCTGTGTTTGTGAGTCGTCGTGTGAGTATTACTGAGCTCAAGTGCTCAAGAAGCTCTCTTCCCAGCTCCCGCAGACCTTGAGATGGACAACCAAGCCTCCAGCAACCAGCTGGTGCTGCTAGATTTATTAGTTTCTAGATGTTAGTGCTTCTGTAAAGCGCGAGCAGATGCTAAGTTCGTTGTTTTATGCTCCCTCTCACACGACCTGCAACAAAGATGTCTTCTGATAAAGCTAGACACTTAGAACTTTATTTCTAAACCATCTGGACATCTCTAAAGCTTAGTATACCAATAAAATCTCTCATTACTTTTGCCTATTAATGTTTTTTTTACATCATGAGGAAGGTCCGTGTTTGGAGAGTTAAAACACCGAGTTATTTTACTTGGCATAAATCATGGCTATAAGACTGCTTACTCACCCTCAACATTCACAGTGGCCACGGCTGAAACTCGCACAGATATAAAGCCAACTACATCTACGGTAACATATGATCGTCAGTGTAATGTCTGAGAGCCAAGAACCAGAAACTCCCTTACTTACGAGGTAGTTTCGGGCCCGGCTGACGGTATGTCTTCAGGTATTTGTCGAACTGTTCCGCATTCAAGGTACTGTTGAAAAACTGGTGGATCCGGTTGGATAGACGATCCTTCAGAATCAGTTTCTCCTGCTCTTTATGTTCTTTCTCTGATGGTTGCAATGGACCCGGGAATGGTAAGTAATGAAGACTTGTTTATGAGGAATGGTCCACCAGGCTGGTGGTAGGTGCTCAGCGAGTAAGAGTAGGGAGGCATGAAAAGAAATGTTCTCTGGATGATGAGGCTAGATATTCATGCATGTGTAAAGAAAATGACCTAAACGCCGATAGGTTCGTGAACAAAGACACAAGAATGGAGAACAACGCTTCGCTTCAACGTCTTTATCTACTTGGAGCGAAACTTTGTTAAAATTTAGACGTGTTCTGAATACATGTGTATATCTATAAACCGAAAGTGTTGTATAAGGAAGCATACACCGGCTGTGTGGTGGTGGTCCACTACACCATCTGTGTGGTGGTCCACTACACACCAGCTGAGTGGTGGTTCACTGCACACCACCTGTGTGGTGGTCCACACACCAGCTGTGTGGTGGTTCACTACACACCACCTGTGTGGTGGTCCATTACACACCAGCTGTGTGTAGTGCACCAGACATCGTCAAGCATGAGAGCGGCCACGAGCAGACACAAGAGTGACAACTGTGGGATCTGGAACATTTTACCGTGGATAACAGAACCCCTGGGCCATCCCGGGATGTGTTGCTGTACCAGACCAGAAACAGATGGTGTTGACCAGTGTTGCTGTACCAAACCAGTAACAGGTGGTGTTGACCAATGTTGTTATTCCAGACCATTGACAGGTAGTGTTGACCAGTGTTGCTATACTAGACCAGTGACAATTAGTGTTGACCAGTGTTGCTATACCAGACCAGTAACAAGTAGTGTTGACCAGTGTTGCTATACCAGACCAGTAACAAGTAGTGTTGACCAGTGTTGGTATACCAGACTAGTAACAGGTAGTGTTGACCAGTGTTGCTATACCAGACCAGTAACAGGTAGTGTTGACCAGTGTTGCTATACTAGACCAGTGACAAGTAGTGTTGACCTGTGTTGCTATACCAGATCAGTAACAAGTAGTGTTGACCAGTGTTGCTATACCAGACCAGTAATATGTAGTGTTGATCAGTGTTACTATACCAGACCAGTAACAGGTATTGTTGACCAATGATGATATACCAAACCAGTAACAGGTAGTGTTGACCAGTGTTGCTATACAAGATCAGTGACAAGTAGTGTTGACCAGTGATGCTATACCAGACCAGTGACAGGTAGTGTTGACCAGTTTTGCTATACTAGTTTAGTTGCAGACACGATATTATTATTATTATGCATTATAATTGTGTGTCACTGAACTCAACAAGTGGTGGAGGCTCGATCCTCCTTCCTCTGATCAACACTCGCAGTAACTTACACCCCCTGTGCCAGGCTGAGAGAGTTGAAGCGTTTTGAATATTGAGTCGAGGTGTTTTAGATACAAAATGTGTAAGTGTGGTGATAATGGTGGGAAATAGTGATGTTGGTGATGATGGTGGCAGTGATGAATGTATACCGAGAACGATAGGCAATAGATATGACACAGACGATGTTTTAAGCAAATTCCTAGCCACAGAGAATTAAAATTTTCCTAAAAAGTAAATTTCTTTCTTTAAGAATAAATATAACATTTAAAATGAAAGAAAAAACTAGAATCTCTTCTTTTTTTTAATGCAATTTAAATATATGTACTTGACGGCTATTATTTTCATATTTCAGTGAGAAACCTATGTGGTCTACTCATTACAATAACTGTATGTTGCTGATGTTACTGTAAAACGTTAAGAGTTAATGGCAGAGAGTGTGTTAGTGAACATCGCTTCAGTTGCAGCAGGCATGCTACACCTCCAGTAAAGTTTAGCGGTGGCAGTTAGTAAAGAAGAGGAAATAACAGTGTCAGTCGAAGAGACGATGGACGCAAGAAGATTCGTTTGGACTCACGAAAGCCGGGTTCGTTTGGACTCATGGGAGCCGGATTCGTTTGGTCTAACGGGAGACGGATTCGTTTGGTTTCACGGGAGACGGATTCGTTTGGTCTCACGGGAACCGGGTTCGTTTGGTCTCACGGGAACCGGGTTCGTTTGGTCTCACGGGAGCCGGGTTCGCTTGGTCTCACGGGAGCCGGGTTTGCTTGAACAGCTTCTGTCAAGTATTTTCCAGATCGGCGAGATGGCGGTAGTAGTCGACACCTCGGTGGAGCATTGCATATTTAAAAAAAATATATGTAACAAAATATTTTGGAGGTACAAAGAACTTTTTGTACTTCATCATTTACACAAAAATGTAAGTGTGGGATATCGGGGCCGCGACAGCTCAAGTATCTGCTCGTTGGCTGTAGCACTTTGATTACCAGGGCGTGTAATCTTACATTAAAAAAAAAATTCTATTGACATTTATTTTGCGGAGAGCTTCTTTGAAACGCCCAGTTGAGATTTCGATTAGATATATATGTTGAACTAATGTCCCTTAAACTGTACATCCCATTTTCTGTAGTGTGAGGGAAGACTTACCGGCGGCGGTGCGCGTGGTCTTGTAGTGACTGAGACACTGGATCCTCAAGTTGTCCTTCATGTGCTCGTCCTCAGGGTAGTACCGCTGCCTCCGCGATGCCAACTTAGGCAGCTCGTTGAACTCCAGAGCTGTCAAAGGTCGCCATTTTTTTGTTTTTGCTTTCTCAGTTCATTATGTTTCTCCTTAAGGGTTTAATCCTTAATATGTCTCCTTCAGTAGTCAAGGACCCCAAGTCGGTGGTTACACCCCAAGTCATGCGTTTAGTGTTGTTCTCTTATGCTTCTCACACTCTCTTACCCATTGTCGGCCGCACCCGATGTGCACTCTTATCTTTAAGTGTGGGAGGTATCCAAGGCAGTAAGAACGAGCACAGATACATACTCACCAGGACAAGCTAGGACAGGACAACCATCGTGCTACACAAAGGGTGTGGTGGTCGCACACTAGCAGATGAGACGGAGAGGGAGGGGAGAGGCAGGCCAGAAGACAGGATCACCACCAATCACCATTACCCCGCCCCAACACAACACACTCTTCCCTTCTCACCACACTCGCCACCTAACTCTGCTCCTCCTCGTCTCCGTACGATCTGTTTTATGTTTGTCTATGGTATGTTTTTGCTGGAGGAAGGTTGTGCGCGATAAAACGTTTAGGTCTTGGGTTTACCAACGCACCGGTTGGCGTTCCCATGGGGCCGTTCTTTCCACCTTCTCTAAAAGAGAGAGTAGATCAAAGTGGCAGCCACGACACGTTCACCGCAAAGCTAACTTTATATTTATGATTAAAAAAAACAGGAACAAATATAAAAAAACGTAAAAAAAAAAAATACGAATTAAAACTCAAGACCATGAAGACCGTCAAGTTATAAGGGAACGGAGGTCTTTTTAATGTCTTAGTCCCTAGAATTAATTTTTTTAAGTCTTTTTGGGTCTTCGCAAATTCTGCTAATTATAATATATTAAAATGAACATATTTAAATTATTTTCCGCGTGAAATATTATACAAGAGTTAAGAGAATATTAATTACCAGGGCGGGGAAGTATAGTCACGGAGAGTTGGTTATTAATGCCTGATATCTGGAGGTGTTACAGTCACAGCTGTTACGCCCTTATAAGCGACTTTCTCTCAGCAAATTAAATCGTGTGTAAGTCCTGTACAAGACAAAATTATATCCAGATCACCTTCGCGTATTTGTGAAAGAATCACTGGAGCGTAAGTCACATTTTATTTATTTAGCATGAGTTAGTTAATGAATTACTGAGGCAGAGTTGTGGGGCAGTGAGCGCGGCCGCAGCGTTAACAGCAATCTTCAACTTATAGGTGAGAACATAAACTGTATTTAGTGTACTAGAGGTCATGGTTAGGTGAATCCCAGACAACAATGAAGAAATGACTACATTTCGCTCTGTGTAGATTGTTTGGCTTATTATGTTTATGTGGGGCATTGATGACGAGAAGTGGAAGGGCTCGAACCTCCGTCTGCTGATCTTCCAGAATGATATGCTAGATGAGAAGTATTCGCTCTGTGTAGAGCTTTATCAGTAACAAAAAAAGGCACAATACCGTGACTGGAACAATACACACACAACCCGCACATATAAGAGAGGAGCTTACGACGACGTTTCGGTCCGACTTGGACCATTTACAAAGTCACACTAACAAAAAGGAGAGAAGGAGGGAGAATATATAGGCCAGCAGACAGGGACTGGAACAAGAGAGGAAGTGGTGGAGGTAGTAATAGTAGTAGTAGTAGTGGAGTCAGTCATATACTAAGAAATAGGAGCACTGCAAGGGAGCTAGGGTCCCACAGAGGGAAGGAGCAAGAACACAGAGAGGGGAAAAATAATAATAAAGGCAGATGAAAGAAAACCCACCACTTCCTCTCTTATTCCAGTCCCTGTCTGCTGGCCTATATATACTCCCTCCTTCTCTCCTTTTTGTTAGTGTGACTCTGTAAATGATCCAAGTCGGACCGAAACGTCGTCGTAAGCTCCTCTCTTCTATGTGTGGGTTATTTGTGTAGAGCTTTATCAAGGCGCGTGATTTGATAAAGCTCTAGAAAGAGGGAAACGTTGTCCAAATAAATCTTTCTTTTGGAATACTATATGTCATTCCTACAGCAGTGTTAGGTGTCTTCCTGACAACGTGACGTCACTCGTACTTCTCACAGGGATTATTTAGTCATTTACATATAATCTTCACATGCTTTGCATTCGTGCTTGCATGCACATGAAATATATTAACATTCGTGCAAGAATTAAAAGAAAATGTTTGTGGTGAAGCCGAATGTAAAAAAATTATAAGAGTCACTTGAATTTAAGTATAAACACAACGAGATTCGCACATACACACACACACACACACACACACACGTATGATAATGAGGTCCATCACTTCATGGATTAGACATACATTCATACACACCTTGGAAGGCTTTGCTCACATTGTGTCCGTCTTTAGTAAGTTATTCATGACATAAACATGAGGTATCTAAACACAGAATCAACACTCGTTCTCTGACACTCCTTATTCTTCCCTCGTCAGTGTGTAATCGAGTCAAGTGTGGATAGAAACAAAACCACTATACATTCCTTCCCACGGAGGTCAGTATCGAAATGTTGGCCCCTTGGGCACATTGTCAGTGGTGCTAGCAGTAGCAGCAACAGGATACTGAGCGGTAGCGGAAGCAGGATAGAGTTATGTAGCGTCAGTTTCCTGACCTTCAACTCGGCTCAGCTTTCCCACGTCGTACAGAGGAAAGCGAACCTTGTCCAAGGTACAGGAACCAGTCACCCATCTGCGCCAGGGAGGTTATTTACAATGATAACCATTGCAATTTAGTTAGATTTTTTTTAGTTTCCTATTAACGAACCAACAAAAACTTAACCAGATTCAAACATGATCGTTTGTGTTTTGAAATTTACATTGAGATTTGACTCTGAAAGCTAGTAGAAATGGATTGAGCAGGTAGGTCTGGTACAGGTGGGGGACTGTGTCACAATGATACGGTAGATAGAGGAGGACCTACCAGGGGCTTCCTCAGCGTCCACGTACTCAGCCTTGACCAAGGTGGCTACGTGCTCGGGGTCCTCGGCAGGGTAGCGGGCACGGGCCTTGCGCTTCCATTGGGGCTGCCCTCCGGCAAACTCTACACAAGCCAGGTGCTTGGGCCCTGTATACCCAGCCTCAGGCGTTATATACACTTAGACCTACACTAGCACACCCAGTGTGCGGCACTCACACTTACACACACACACACACACACACACGGTCACAGGGTCGTGGGGGAGACATATTAGGGGTCTGGTATATATTATACATGGAAATGGCATTAATCACATTATTATTTATAGTAAATATGCAGAGATAAATATATTTGGTATTTAATTAAGTATTTATTTAATATATAGTTAAAAACTCGAAGTAGAAATATGGTCTTATAGTTAAGAAGTCTTGTTTACGAAATTAAGTTATTGCACTTAATAAATGATAAATAATTAAAGTGGCTGAAATGTGCAAAATATGTTAAAAAAAGAAACAATAATACATGTATATCAAAATATCAGGGAAATGTCACTGAGATTCAAATGCAAAAAAGATATATCCATTACACAACAGCCTGTACTTTTGTTATTTTCAAAGACTGAATTAAAATCAACAATATGCAAAATGAGGAATTATGCATCATGATGAGATATATCAAGACTGACGCTGTGTTGGGGTCTCACCGGATGAGTACTTCTTGTCGTCTATTGCAGCAGACCTGTGGAGGAGAAGAAGTGTGTTAATGTCCACACCTGCAGCACCACTACACCAGCACTAACATACATGCACCACCACCATACATACATGCACCACCACCATACATACATGCACCACCACCATACATTTTTGCAGTATTGCGAAACAGGCATTATGACAGTTGTGTGCGCGTGCGTGTGTGTGTGTGTTAGTTACCATTTTGTCCTAGGCACATGTCAATTAGACACTAGGCCTGTTGTATGTATGTGTGTGTGTGTGTAAGGAAACATTTCGAAATGTTTCTGCCTCACCGGGAATTGAACCCGGCCCCTCCGTGCGTGAAGCGAGAGCTTTACCCACTGGGCCACCGGGGGCGTAAGGTGTGTGTGTGTGTGTGTGCGTGCGTGTGTGTGTGTGTGTGTGTGTGTGTGTGTGTGTGTGTGTGTGTGTGTGTGCGTGCGTGTGGAGACGGGACGATCTATATGCAAAACTACTTACTTCTTGTGTCGCTCTGGCAGGATGATCTCAGGAACTGGGCCGGTGGGGTCGAGGGAGTAAGCCAGGGACTTAAGACGGATGCGCATCTTGTCGACGTGGTCCTGGAGCATCTGTGGTTCAGAGAGGCTTGGGTAGCGGTGCGCCAGACGGGCTAGATGCCTCTCACCTTCAGTCTCCCCCGGCACTATCTCCTGCCGGGGCAGGGACTGCAGGTGGGGCCTGAGCCTGCCGGCGGTGCGTCCACGAGAAGGAACCAGGGCCAGGCTGTCTTCTCCTTCCCCTGTGGTCACCGCACGTGTTGCAGGTGCTGGTGCCTGGGGGGTGTTAGTTGGTTAGCTGCAGCGACTACACTAAGCACAGGCACTGGCCAAAAGAGGTGCTGGCGAAGCTAGCCAAGCACAGGTCGGTTTCTTCCATGATAAAATGAATTCGAAGCGAAGTGAGATGGTTTTCTCTTTGTAAATTTCTTCGCCGACTACAATTATTACTACTGTAAAGACTTGCACTGCACTAGATTTATTTCTTTAAGAACAAATCTTTAAAACAAAGAGGTGACTTGGTTCTTACGTCAACTCTGGACCAGACCTGAACTAGAAGCAGAATTAGGACATTAACAGTATTACACAGCCTACAATCCACAAATCTTTATGTCACATCACTGCGGCTCTATGTTATTTAAAAAAAAAAGAATTATATTAACTCTATAGAAGTTTGTCTTTGTGCGTGGTAGCATATAAGACTAGCAGTTGTAAGTTCAATTGCGACTCCAGCTCTCGGCAAGATGTAAGTTGATGTAATCAGTCCATCAACCTTGGAGAAATTGTCTTTGATGTGGTCAGTCCCACAGCCTGGAGAGGTGTTCAGCTCTATAGTCTGGAACTACGGAGCTGAGCACATCTCCAGGCTGAGGGACTGACATCAGAAACTATTTCTTCAAGATGTAAGTTAAGCTAATGACCAGTATAAATGAGTTCAGGCAGACTGTGTCTCAGTAAGAGGGAGTTCTGGAAAGTAGTGACTAGCAAGAATTATTTACAGACAAGTACTAGTAACTTCAGGTATATAACAAAGTCTTGTAAGGAGGATTTATTAAAGGAATGGTCTTCTGGAAGACCATTCCTTTAAGAATGACTTCAGGCAGTGTCTAATAAGAATGACTTCAGACAATGTTTAATAAGAAGAATGACTTAAGCATTGTCAAATAGGAATGACTTCTGGCAATGTCTTGTAAGAATGACTTCAGGTTGGGACATTTTAAAAGAGGTCTTTGTGTTCATGTATGAGAGGAAGAAAAATTTGCTCTTGTTGTTGTACTCTTATCATACCCATATCAGATCGTTTTCCCTTCATGTAAAATTACTGCCCAGAAGAAGTGAAGTAAAACGCTTATGTACTTGAATGCCATATTATCTCTTAGTATCACATGATATTAATTTAAATAGATTAATGTGTGCTTTGTGTATATTCTGAGGTGTATAGTTCTCGATGTGTATGCACTGAGAGCAGCAGTGTATATACAACCGAGGGAAGTGCCATATATACTCAACATACAATTCACTTCATACAAATTATACAGTCTAATTTTCTAGGAAAAATTAGGGATTAATGTAACCTTGACTGATGGCGCATGTATGACATGCAGCCTTAAATGATCCTTGTGTAATCGACGGCCACCGAACCTAATAAACCAAGGGGTCATTCATCCAAAAGTTGGTGTTCATGAAAAACCATTACTGACTTCAAGAGTGTCATTAACTCTGTAAATCCCCAAAACTCGGCCAGTCAAGAATATTTTAATCCCCAAATTAAGGATTAGTGTAGACTCTCAGTGTATATGCACTGTCAGGTATACAACTCTCTGTATTATATTCTCTTGGTGGGTTAATCTGCACTGTAGGAAGTTTTAATGTTAATTCTACGAACTGTACTAAGATCTATCTAGAATTTTGTTACTAGTTATGCAATAAAGATTTTTTTCTTTAAACAGCATGAGCAATTATTTAATGAAAAAAAAAGGAATAGAGGCAACGCTGATTATATAAAATATAGAAACAATATATTAAATATATATTAAAAAATAAATATTACAAAAATTTAATTAAGCTTTTACTATGAATTACTATCAAATATATTATTTTAGAATTGTAAGAACTTATAATAAATAGTGAGGGAAAGCAAATAAAGATAAATAATGACTATATACCAGTAAATGTGATGTCACACAATAAGCAAGAAGTAAAATCCAATAAAAATGGCACTGAAAAAATCAATAAAAAAGCATTAAGGAAGAAATTAGTGTTATTTATAGAGGCTTGAAGATGGTTATGAAGCGAGAGACGTAGAATCTGTAGAGATAATTTACTGTGATATTTACTGTTGGACTAAGTACTAGTGGTACTGACAGTGTGTTGTTCACCCGGGTTGTACTTAGCAATATGTTCAGTGGCTTACGTTCAGTGTCATGCATTGCGTTCCGTTGACAGGTGTAACAATGCTTCGTGATCAGACGTTCTATCTGTAATGTAAGTGATGTGTTTAGCATTTCATCTTGGAAGATGTGAATTACCTTCAGAGACCGTCATATAGAAGGTGGTGTTCGAAGAGTCTCAAGTCTCTCAGGCAACCTTGGCATCAGTGACGTTGACTTGTAAACCATATAATACACCTCTTGTCAGATATTCCTAATGGATATATTCTACATGCAAGTGGCTATAATCGGTGCCTGAGAGTGTAATTGTTTTAAATACCTACTTGGACATGCTATATTTAAAGCTTTTAAAACGTGAACCGTCAGTGTGCCACGAATTTTACAAACGTAAAGTGTTTATACCGAGTATTATATAATATCCTGGGCCAGCCAGGTGGCACTGTACACCTGGTACCACTGTACCACGATGGAACCTGAACACTGGCTCGAATCTCACTTTTGCACGTAGAAATTCACGCTCATCCATGTTTGACATACTTAGCAGTTATCCACATAGTGTGTTATGTACTGTGGGAAGCGAGAGCCCTCTTGTGGACAGCGGAGGATATGTTAGCTTTTATTTACTAAGGAACGAAGGTACGTAATGGACATTGATAAAACCTTGAAGGCTTACGCTGTGCACTACTTATGGAAACTATTTCTTGCATGTTCTAATAGACACACTCGACATACAAGTACAGTCGGACATAGAAATTAAGTATAAAAATGTGTTTCGGATGTGTCAAGTGAGGTGGAATAAACGAGATACATGTGTGTATACCCATCTAGTTGATCATGTTTGAGTAGTGTGTGCGTGTGTGTGTGAGTATGAGAGGAATGTGTTGTTCTGGGTGTGGCAGGATGCTGCCACCACTGGCAGGATGCTGCCACCACTGGCAGGATGCTGCCACCACTGGCAGGATGATGCCACCACTGGCAGGATGATGCCACCACTGGAAGGATGCTGCCACCACTGACAGGATGCTGCCACCACTGGCAGGATGCTGCCACCACTGGCAGGATGCTGCCACCACTGACAGGATGCTGCCACCACTGGCAGGATGCTGCCACTACTGGCAGGATGCTGCCACCACTGACAGGATGCTGCCACCACTGACAGCAGAAGGAAGCACTAGCACATTCATTAGCTATTAGTTGCGTTAACTTTATAAAACAGCGCTTTATTTTAATCCGCGACGCATGACCGGTTATATTTCAATAGTTAAGGATCTCATGACGCCGCGCCAGGCACTGCCTGTCTCTTGTTCCGCAAGGAAAAAAACTGGAACTATAAAATATTCGTGTTAAAACTGTTAAACTTTGTTACGATAGTAACAGCGATTGATACATTAACAAAGGCACTTAATTTGTCATGCAAAGCTCCTTGTCTCGATGCATAGAGAAGACTAAAGCTGGCACTTTCCCACTCTTTAAAGCTGGCACTCTCACACGCTTTAAAACTGGCACTCTCCAACGCGTTAAAGCTCATTTTAACCCCAAGGGAAGCTGTTCTCCCCAAGTCATGTTAAGAAGCTGTTTGGTTAATTTAAGTACTACAGACACATACCGTTCTTAATGAATGTGCTTACCGTCGCAAAGTTTGGAAAGACTTAATACAGGCAAGAAATCTTCGTAATCCTCAAGCTGATACCGGATTATTTCAAGAAAAGGATTTAATAGTCCAGAGTTAATGGAAACTTTTCACGGCAAAATTGTTTCTGCACTGAGAAAGTTGTCAAGTCACTGTATGACTTGTTACTGTACCATTGAAATTAGTCTTGTTTTATCACGACGCCTGTCTCGATCCACTGGTAATTTCCTGTCTTACTGACTCACACATCCATGTAGTGGCCATTAAACTTGTACGCAAGTACACACCCACTCAGGTGGTGTGTGTGTGTACCTACCAATAAGTTTTTTACACGCACACGTGCGTAAAACAAGTACACACACAAAATATGTTTGCAACATAAGCCACCGTTCATTTTTAATAATCGATTTTCTCTCGTTTTTTTTATAAGTTTGTCGTTGAAATTTCTAGACCAAAAGATACATTTTATTTCTTGATATGTAAGACTATAAGAATTCACTGCTTGCATTTAGAAACTGAGTCAATGGATGAATAAGATAACTGATAGTGCAAGAGTGACCTGGAGTAAGTCAATTTTAAGTGGAAGATAAATGAAAGGTTCGTGGTATTAACCACTCAGTCTTTGAGACCAACAATCATATATGCCACGGCACTCCAGGGCCAGAAGCTGGCACTCCAGGGCCAGAAGTAGGCACTCCAGGGTCAGACGTTGGCACTCCAGGGCCATAAGTTGGCGCTCCAGGGTCAGGTGGCCCTTCAATGCCAGAATCTGCCACGACTTTTCAACTGAGTTTAGCTGACAAATTCCAGATTTATGGACGAATGAATTAAGTTGGGGTATATGTTCCTAAGCTCCGATTTGCCCAAATTACATTAACTGTATAGAACTAATAAGGTCTTATGTAAGTTATAAATTTCCTAAATTCAGCTTGTTCTAGGAGCCAATTAGTTATATGGAGCAGTGACTCCTAACCAGTAAAAGGTAAATATGAGTCTAGCAGAACGAGAGGTTAGAGTGGCTGGCTAGTAAAGCCATCTAACAGAGAGTAAAAGGTTTGGCAATCATATTTAAGTTCCAGCATTAATCAATGATTTATTCTGTTGCTATTTACATTATAGGCTAGACAGTGTTATTATTATTATTGATCATCATCAATATTATTTTATTTAGAAAGAAGATCTAAACCGTAGAGGTTATACAGCATGTGGGTAATGAAAGGCAATCAAGTTCAATCCAAGGAAGGACAGTACAGGTTCAGTTCCTTCACCTGCAACAAGGAACCTTCCTTGAGGGAAGATTTACACTTCAAAAGTTCTCTACTTTCCAGACTACAAGTTATCGGCACAAGGAAAGAGGAACACGTAGATACGGGTAGATACAAGAATGTTCCATTCTCCGCTTTATGTCTTTGTCGTACTCCTAGTTATTAAAAGTATTTTCGAATTATATCTGTACTTGCTTCTGGAATTTATCCAAAAAATAATACTTCCAGAAAAAGCAGAGAATTGAAAACATTTTTACCAGGGCTTCGGTTACTATTTGTTATGCAGAGTCTTCCAATCCAGAAGACCCATGTTGTGTTGTGTGTCACGTGCTATTTTCTTCCTCTAGCCAGCAACACAACACACAGGTGAACTCAAGTTCGTTCAAGAATAATGTGATAAATTTGCCACGTTTTTCTCACTGACAAAAATTTGGATGTCAGTTGAGCAGGATTCGTGAGTGCGAAATAAAGTACACCGTGACGTAGAATACGGAGTCCTCATATTTAAAGCTAGCACAAAGTAATGTCTCACACATAAACGCTCTCCCTAACAATAAACGCTGTCCCTAGCAAGAAACCCCATCTTTAGCATAAAGTCCTGTCCCTAGCATTTAAACCTATGGTCGTGGCTAGGCTGCCGGTTACCAGTGTTCGAGGTAGGCATGTGGTATGCGAGACAACATATAAGGGAGACTTACACCTGGGGAGTAGCCTCTGGTGTGGGCGGTGGTCCGTGGGGTGGTGGTTGTGGTGGTGGTGGTGGAGAGGTGAGGGAGGCTCTGTTGGAGGGCAGGACATACCTTCAACAACACTTCATAACATTAATTTTCAAACAAAAAGTCTTCCCTAGCAGTATAGGGTCATACACTAGAGACGGTACACTGCGAGCATAACTCTGCCCCTACAGCTACAAGTAGATATCACACAAGACTTTTGATAATAATATACAGAGGTTACCCCAGGAGAGCTCTCTACACCACAGATCTGTGAGGTCCACCCATGAATAAAATTTTAGATAACGCTTCAAATTCAATCATAAAAGGCACCTGCAGACTGATACTCATTTTTGAAAGTCAATGCAAATATACCATAGTCTTCACTTAGGTTGTTTTATTTCTTTATGAGCGGGTGATGTCTCTCAAAGTTTGGAGCTTTACCTGTGATAACTTATTATTTTTTTACACTAAATCCTATATCCCTACAATGCTGGTTAGAACTCTCTATAGTTCTCACTGCATATCAAGAACTCAAGAGAACACATGGGTAATTAACACATTCACAAATACACTATGTATATAGATAAGCAATCTACATGCAACTCCTAAAAGTAACTTGGGAAAATTCACCTTTCGTAATTAATCCACATTTTGGGGAGGAAATTTTAGACATTTTGAATCATTATGAAGTAGTGGAACTTTCTTACGTCCACTCGTGGTCCAGCAATGATCAAAACATCGTTTGTAGTTTCCCCTCCGAATTGTGGTTTAGTGGTGAAATATTCCAGCCATTGTATTGTGGCCTATTCTTCACATCCACCCACACGTTGTTCTACAACACATCAACGTCAAACTTAACGCGTAACTGGACCTCCAGCTGATGCATGACGTCTTCACAGCCGTGGCGGCACCACAGGTTCGATACATAACTTGATGTACCACTATTGATACACTTACCGACAATATATCCAGTTAAAAGACGCAGGAGCAACTGCTAAAACATAGTGGCTATGATTCTCTTTAAAAGAGCTTCATCAAACCAACAGAGGTTTGATAACGCGTGTGGAGAGCGTAATGTAGCCGTAATAAATGTCTCATTAATTGATCTTGCTTCGTTTTACCTAACAGATCACTTGTTAAGTGGCTCCGTTGAAGAGAACAGAAGAACAAGCTTTCATTGTGACAACGATTCGCCCTAAGGATGTAAACCTTAGAGCGAAACGTCGCCCCAACAGAGCCTTGTTCTGATATATAGTGACGGCATTCACACGCGTTGGAAGTCAGCCGTTCATCTAAGCTCTTCGAAGCTTATATTTGGCCACAACCATCGATAATTTCAGTGTGTGTGAATATTCATGAGTAAATACCCCAGAGTATACATACATGTACAAAGGTAAGACAGATAGTAGAGGACTTTAGAGTCCACTCCGAGGCTATCAGCTGAGGACTATCTTCTACCACAGGAGAGTCAGATTAAAAGATTTCGTCATCTGAGACATAATAGAGTAAATAAAGAGGATTATGATTCTTGATTCTGAGTTTGTCAGTGTATGTGACGAGTGAGGTTGTGGGATGCTTGATGTTATGTGGTCATGGAAGTATGGAAGGACAGGGGGCGTTGGCATGAGTGTGGATACATGGGCGTGATGATGCAGGTGTTGACTGAGATGTGGGCATGACTTAAGAATGGAGGCTTATGCGTGAGATCGTTGGTATGGGTGGATAATGGGTCTGCGAGGGGAGTGAGAACATACTCTTTCACGGAAGTCGGCATCGTCGAGTGTATCTGCGACACGAGGGCGGTAGCGTGGGATGTAGGCAGGTTCAGGCAGTTCGTCATCCAGGTAGCTGTCGTAGCGGCTGTCGGGGAGGAGGGAGCATTAGTCTTCCCTCAACACACTTCTCTGTCTCTGTCCTGAACACATCTCTTCACAATTCACTCCTAAAATCTATGAATCGTTTTGAAAATTTTGGACACCTTTTAAACCACAAATTATCTTTAAAACCTCAAATTTACTTTAAAAAATGAATTCACTGTTAGAGCTTTAAACTACATTTTGAAACTTCGGAGTGCTTTATACAGACTAACATTTCTTTTTTAACTTTCAAAGTCTCCTTTAAAACTTCAAAAGCCATTTAAAAAAATAAATTCTGTTCTGTTCTTTCTAAAACCTCAAATTCTGATATAAAACTTTAAATTTGATAACCAAGCTCTAACCCTAAAGCTACAAAAGCTATAAATTTTGGCACTTTAACTCTTCTTTTTTTTAATTATAAACATACGTTTTAGATTTAAGTGGAAAAAAAATTAACTTCCCAAAAATGCTTAAAAAAAAAAATATATAAAAATATGAAAATATTCCTGGGGTATCAATATTTTTTTCACTTGAGAAGAAGCACAGACGGGAACAAACCTAATCCTTGGCTGGAGTGGGACATAGCTATAGTAGCCACCATAGTCGTAGTAGGATGGAGGTGGTATACGCGGCATGATACGCACTGGTGGAGGCGGTGGACCAAACTGTGGGTAGCCCTGCAAGCAACATCTGTCATTATGCTCAGAAATGTGGGTAACATCAACTCTCCACATTGAAATGCGGCCTAGAGAGACGCTCGATTTAAAATTATGATAATCTTTGTGTTTCTACACAATATGACATCAGTTTTGACATTTATAACTGCCATACACATTACTGTTGTGGATTTAAGTGAATGTTCAAAAATACATTATAAACTGAGGTTCAAAAATATTTATCTTCACAAAAACATGTAGAATATTAAAAAAAATGTGTAAGTTGTAGTTATTTTACAAAAATAAGAGGGAACAGCACCAGCTTAGCTCTGCTTCTGTACTTACTAGTAAATAATGACAAAAAGGCGACCCTAGCACTCACCTGTTACTGCATCTGCCCTTCAAGTGATAGTGCCTTGATGGTGAGAGGTTTTTTTTTGATCCGAGGAATTGGAGCTACCCCTTCCTTTCCTCGGATCTAATCAAATTGCCTCCCATGCCCCCCCCCCAGGGCTGTATAACCCTTATGGTTTCAGCGCTTCGACAAAATAATAATCATAAAAATATTTATAATAATAATAATAGTGCAACTACTACTAGTAATAATAATAATAATAATGCTGTTTCTCCACCTTGGTCAGCTCACGTTAAAAAAAAAGTCTTGCAAAAAAATATGTATTAAAAACATAAGAACATCATTTTTTATTATAAGGCAAGAAGTTCACATATTATTAATACATTTAAATCTGTAGGAGACTACAGTATTTGATCATTTTTTTATAGTCATAAATGAAGTGAAAAAAATTGTAACATTGATTACATCTTAAAAAACTAAATAGGATAATAAAATATTTAACAAAAATATTAATTCTAAATAAATTTAATGAGTTTCAGCTATGCAAAATTTTAAAAGACATTTCAAGGTTATAAGAAAGAAGAGCAAGTTGGTTAATGGGGCGTAAAAGCCTATCAACTACACGAGGGTCATTAAGGCTGCATATCCGTTGTTTACCTTCAGTTAAGAGTACTTTAATAACCATTAAATGGACTAAAGTAAACTCTCAGGATATATACACTGAGAGACATACACCTCATGGTATATACATCCTTTTCAACAGGAAGTGTTATGCTCAGAAATAGGATCAGCATAATAGGGAAGCGAGTGGTGAGAAGGTTGTTATTCACCCATGTGAGTGTTGAGGCCAGCTATTCATCCATATGAGTAGTGGGGTGAGTTATTCACCCGTGTGAGTGGTGAGAAGGCAGTTATTCACCCGTTTGAGTGGTGAGAAGATAGTTTTTCACCCATATTAGTGGTAAGGCAAGTTATTCACCCGTGTGAGTGGTGAGAAGGCAGTTATTCACCCGTTTGAGTGGCGAGAAGGTTGTTATTCACCCTTGTGAACGGCAAGAAGGTTGTTATTCACCCGTGTGAATGGCGAGAAGGCAGATATTCACCCGTATGAGTGGCGAAAAGGCACTTATACACACGTGTGACTTGCAAGGTTATTCACCCGTGTTAGTGATGAGAATTTACTGAGCCGGGTAAAAATGTCGTGGGAGGAGGACAAGAGACAATCGAAGCCCAAAATGTGTCAAGAAATGTCACCATGCTGGGTCTAACTGGAATTTACGTTCTTCAATATGTTAGGCTACATCCACTGGCCGCTTGAGGCGGCAAAAGTACATATATATTCACAATGACGAAATATTTTTTTCTACGTAACTAGAGAAATGTCGGGATTAGATAAATCAGTATAAAAAGCGAAATCATGGAGAAAGCGAGGAAAATTATCGAAATAAAAAATATTAATAATTGAAATGATGTGATTTAGTACAAAATAATAAAAATAGAAAATTCCGCCCCGTTGTTACATTAGCGAGAATAAGAGCACAGTAAGCTGTCTAATAAAGCTCCTCCATATAATGCATTTTTTTGCAACTGCAATTGAAAAAATGCATCCATAATTGAACAACTTGTGATAAGGCCTTCATAGTACGCGCTATTCAGTTGCATGTGCAAAAAAAATTGTACTACATAGAATAACTTTATGAGAGAGCTTACTGTATAAAAAACAGAAACGCAGAAAAATAATAAAAAGAACTTAAATATATCCGAGGGAAAGCAGCGTTGCTGGCGGCCGACATCATGGGGTCTTACCCTGACCAACGGAGACACCGAACTGCGAGGTGTCCTTAACGCTACTCGGTTAAGGATGAGCTGGGTGGCTGCCGAGGGCCTGTAGGAGGCGGGGGCGGGGGACACACTCCGTCTCTCCTCCCTCACCTCCGTGCTGTCTGGACTGTAGGTGGTGGTGGCCGAGTAGGAGGAGTAGGGCGAGGTATACGAGTCCTAGGTGTAAACACATGGGTGGGTCAGGCCTAACTGTTGTTTTCTAACAAGGATCAACCTAGGTGTAAAACACATGAGTGGGTCAGCCCTCACGGTGGTTGTCTAACAAGGGATCGCACTAGCTGGAAAGCACATGGGTGGGTCAGCCCTTACTATGGTGCTCTAACAAGGGATCACCCGAGGTGGAAAAACACATTGGTTGGTAAGGCTTAACTGTGGTGGGACTGATGCAAGAAAATTTTATCATTCATGTGGGGAGATTATACATACAACATGCTGCTCTCTCTCTATATATATATATTATATTATATATATATATATATATATATATATATATATATATATATATATATATATATATATATATATAAACATTGCATTCCTACCAACCCAATCAAACTTTACTTAAATATAGCCACGTAAATTTTAATATCAAAGATTTTTCTAAAATTTCGCTATCTTCGTACTGATTTTGGAGGAATTTTTGTAGCAATATTTTTTTTTTTTTGGGGGGAACAGGTTTTGGTTTATCAGTCAAAACTTCAAGCTAGGCCGAAAAACACGAAAATTTTAATATATATTTCTTCTGCCTCACCAACTGTTTGCTGTATTCCAAAATGTTTAATACATTACAAAATATTATGGTGGAAGAGAAGTAAAGCCATCATACTTGCTGTCTACTTCAATTAAGTATAAATATTTAATGATATCTTTAACCCTAATATGACAGGCTCGCAAGAACAATATGAGTGAAATAAATAATAAACTCACAAATTAACTCTGAACACTAATTAAGTTTTTTTTCGGTCACCCTTGAACCATTCTTAAGTCACTTAATAATGGTCACACAGTGGACCGAATCGTCGTCCGGTCCAGTAATTTGTGGGTCTGTCGTGTGTTGAGATGTTTTTGAGGTACATGAGGTGACCAATGGACCGACCTATTGTGTGGAGAGTAGCCTCGCCATTGCTGTCCTATGAAATTCTTTCCGTCATTAGTTTATGCAGTTACATTATTTATAAGAAAAGATATTACAGTCATTTAAGCGTTTATTTAATTATGCCGGAGGAAGAAGAGCATAAATTAGTTTAGCACACAGTGAAGGCAAAATAATAATGTGTTGGTGGTACTGAGTTAGCCAGGCCGGTCCTCACTACACCATACTCAGTGGTATACATAATTACCTTAACTATACCTGAATACAGCACAAAGTCCTTACAAGAACGCAGATCTGGAAATACTAAGTTGGGAGGAAACTTAGAGATGACATTTCGACTGTATATAATTTAGTCGATTTATCATTTTCGGCAAAATTTACTCTTTTTTTTTTCCTTGGTGTTTCCAAAGATTTACTTGGTGTTATACTTTTATCTGATTATCATCATAGGACTTTGTTAGGATGAACAAGTTACGTTCAGATAACATATCTGTAAAGTGACGTATTGACTACTATTTTATGTAATAAACAGAAATTTCTTGGTGTGGTTTTAAAATGTGATAGTGGTAACACTAGAGAGCAATGCTTTCAAAAGTGAGAAGTCAAATTAAGGTTGACTGGACAGGTCAGGAAGAGTAGCTCCATATAAATTAAAAATAACATTCCACGCATTTTACATATACACTACCAATCAAGTTGACTTTCTTTTATTTAAAAAAAAGACTAAACTCCCAGTGTATGTATACAGAGAGTTATATATCTATGTGAATTAAGGTTCTGCATATAACGTCATCATGCCGTACCGACAAATGCACATACCATTCTTGTTTTGAATAATAAATAAATAAATAATTCATATTTAGCCCTAAACCCATGTGGGTCATTCAGCGCAAGACATGGTGGAGACTTGCTCCTCCGTCTGCCGAGTGCCGGACAGACGCGCTTCCTATTTGCACTCGCCTCCATGCCATGAATGTTTTGAGATTTTTATCATCCTAGTAAGCATCACCAGGGTTATCACTTGCTATGTTGTCGAGTGTAACAAACGAGTTTAGCCTTTCACAGGCTCCCCAAGGATTTACAATTACCAAGAAAGATCGATTTCTGCCGTGAGGTGGAAAGAGGGAACTTCAACAGAATTCTTATTTCAGCAGGAGTGGGCTGAAGTAAGAGGAATTTAGAAGGCAAGAAGGTAAAAAATGGAAAGAGAGAAATGGCATTTCAATATTCAGTGACATAATTTTAATCACCATTTCCTGCAAAACACCTGTTAGTCATTCCTACAGATGCGACATCATAGGTAGTGGGTTATGGTGTCAGTGAACGTAGGCATCAAGTTTTATAATATATATTGTTCATAGAAGAGTTACCAAAAAATATAGACACTTAAATCTTTTATAGAATACCATACACAATAATACACATAGGAGGCTGTATAGCATACATAGCTTAACTTACACTCTAGTTTTATATTCATTATAGATTTATACTCACTCTAGGTTTACACCCACTCTAGGTTTATACTCTCTAGGTTTATACTCATTCGAGGTTTATAGGTATAAAAGTCATACAGAATTGCTTTACCTATTAACATATAAAAAAAAAATTTACGAACAAGAACGTTATCTCATTTCAAAATATAAATTTAATGCATTTGTATGAGGCATATTTAAATTGCATCGTATCCATTGGTATATTAATTAATTTTTATATTTTTTTATATAACAGAAGTTTTAGGAAGTCACAATAATAAATATACAATATTACAAAACAATATTCCATAGAAGAGCGTAAGACATTACGTTATTCCGTAGGACGACTGGGCCACTGAAAATTTTCAGTCATATATCATTTATTTAGACAAACCTAAAAACTTTTAGGTGCATACATTATTTAAAAGAAAATTAATATTTTTTTGAGACTATAATTAATTTTTTTTAGGAAACTTAACAAGAACATATAAAAAAAATAGGCATTGTTTTCAAGGATTTTGCAAAAAAATTACTAAATCTTTTTTAACTTCATATACGTACTATATTTAGTAATACATAACGAGAACATATTGACGCGTACATTATTTTTATAGAACTTATAATATTTTAGATATTTCTTAAAACTTATAATATTTTAGATATTTCTTAAAACTTATAATATTTTAGATATTTCTTAAAACTTATAATACTTTAGATATTTCTTAAAACTTATACTTTTAGACACATACTACATGTACTATATTGGAGAACTTTACTCTCAGGGACATACATAATGTTTAGTGAAAATTTACGAGTATTTACACATTCGCACATTTTTGGAGCTTTATAACGACATAATAAATTTAGAAACGCATTTTTTTTTTTTTTTTTTTTTTTTTTTTTAGGAAAATAAGTTGAGATTTGTTTTTCAGTGATGTTACTCTACTTTTTTTTAATCTATAAAAAATACATATAGTTTAAAGTACGGTTAGGAAACCTAATGTATTATTTTAAGTGCTATAAACCTAGAGTATAAATGTACATCTAGAGATCCAAAACATAGATCCTTAGGCTTTTACTATAATATATATTTATATTAAGGTAGGTGTGTGCTAAATCCACTTATTGTGTATTATTTTGTAAGATTTTCAATAAAAGATTCACATTTAGCTCTTACTTTTATTAATCCCGCTATGTGCAATATATATAAGAGAAGTTGATGTTTAAATATATACTACTAAATATCTATGGCATATACGTATTTCTATCACATCTACAGGGATAAGTAACAGGATCACCAATAGAAAATGGTCACATAAATAATTTATATGAAAAGGTAGGTGAAAATTTCTAATCTACTCACCTATAATCCTCTCACTCCATCTTATTACTTCTGAGATAAGCCTATAAGACTTCTTATAAAAATATATGAAATCTATAAGGTGTGATTCCTTAAAGGGCTAGCCTAGTATGGGTCTGTAGACCTGCTGTAGTGTTCTTCAATTCTTATGCTATGAATCGAACACCAAGTGCTTTTAAATTGCAACTCTGTGCTTACTCTCCCTTTGTCAGGATCCCGACGTCTGTGATGCTGGTTGTGAAGGTGTTGTGATGGTGGCAAGTGGTTGCATTGTTGACAGTCAGTGGGCATTGTAGCTCGACCTCCCTAACTGACCAGCAAGACCAACCTCCAAGACTGACCTCCGTCAGTAGCTCCCAGGTGGGTTTGATGCCTCTCTTTCCATGGACTGGGAGATGCGTTGCAACCCTCCTGTACTAGATCGACCTCCAAGACTAAACTTCAAGATTAACCCCAACAACTCTTCCCTACACTTCTCCAATTCTCTCCCATCCTTCTTTTCCGACAAGAGCCCGACGCGGCTTTCCCCATATGGCTTAGTTCGACGACGCCTCACAAGAAGCCACTCCCAGACTCGCGACTCTAAAAACACTACGGAAGATCATACAAGTGAAATTTCATAGACACATTACCCCTTCTATTAGAACCCCATTGTATGGCGCGTGGCACATTACGTCCATTCACCATAACATGAAGTGGAATATTTTAATGTGAGGGAGGGGATGAAGGTTCACATGCGGATAACATTTTTAACTTATCCACCCCCACACATTTTTAAACGGCTCTTGGATAAGATGTCTATCACTCAATTCTATTATGTAATTTATATATTTATCAGACTTGCAACAAAAACAAACCAGGCCATGAAAGCAATGTATCTCAAGCATCAAACTGCATAAAAACAAAAATGCTGAAAATAACACACAAACTAGCATTGTTTTAGAAAAGAATTTTAGATATTACTAAGTGATTTTTTGTGTGTTTTATTTTACCCAAGACTCAGGAGATCATTTATATAGTAATAAGTGTGGAGGTGGAGAGTGGAGCGCAGGGTGTGGGTGGGCTGAGCTGGCACACAAGCAGTGTGGCTGCATTTTTTGGCGTGAGTAAGCTTGTGAGTAAGTAAGGAAGAGTGCGGTGGTGCCGGCAAGCAGGACGTGCATGACTGGCGTGGGTTTGGGCGCTCTTGGAGCTCTGAACAAACTTACGCTCCAGTTGGTTGACACGCGGACAGGAGGGCTGAGGGATCTGGCGCGTCCTGCCAGAGGGCTGAGGTGCCTCGCTGACGTCCACAGTCTTCCTGAGTACGGTCCCAAAGTCGGGTAATACCAGTAACTGTACGAAATTGATCTTGGCCTCCTATAAGGAATCAGAACCGACGAACGGTATCTGGGAGTAGTCCAGTAGGAGGAATATCTGGGATATCTAATAGTCTTGACACTCTTGACCGGTGGAGGAACGGAACTGGCTCTGGGAGGTGAGTAAGATGAGTAGGCGACAGGTTCAGCGCAGCGCCGCAGGAAGTTGAGTCTGTCCCTGGTAGTGGGCAGGTACCGCGTTTCTGTGGTTCGATGTGGCCCGAAGTCGACACGATACCAGCCTTTGCGAGCCTTACGCTCCATCAAGCTGTTATCCACTTCAGGCCAAAGGTAGGGAATCTCCGGGCTCAGGCTACGGGCCTCCGCCCTTGATGTCTTTGTTTTCATTCGCTGCACCAGAAGAATTTTGCATGTCAGCTTAGTAATCATTACCACCTAATAATAAATCATTAGGATAAGACAACATATGTACTCTTACTACTTGAGACAACCTGGAAGGCTGAGGATAGGACCAAGCAAGGTAAAATAGGGTTCCATAATGATTAAAATAAGAAAAACTATCCTGACTACATGCTAATTTATCCTAAATTGCTCACTATAAAATAGTAGAACTAACAACTGCTGTTATTGGAAGCAAGTGCTTCTGTAGCATCTATAATTCATTGACCCTCGGCTCTTTCAAGCAGCTTAAGTGAGTAGTTACCAAGCGACTCCTGCAGTGTTTAGTATAGGTGCAAATGTTAAATTAGTTGAACAATGGAATTACAAACCTATCTAGAATTAATTTTTTAATGTCAACCTACATCATATAATGTTTTAAGGAATTTGAATTTATTCTAGGGCTTATCTTTCTTTGACATTTCCACGCAGAATAATGGAAAAGGACCACACGTGCTTTTTTTGAAACTGTGTAATATACATGCCAACTTTCTGAAAAATATTACTAGGGATTAAAATTTGGCATCAGTAAAAGTATTTATCCGTGCTTGTATTTTATAATTCATATCCAGAGGCTTCGTTACCTGAGGTGCAATTACCATTGGCCAATAAAATATATTGATTAAGAGCTCTGCTCGTTGGTCGCCACACCATTGACAGGACAACGAGGTCAACAATGGTTTTCTGTGGGAAGTGTCTTGCTCTGAACGATTACCATAGTTTCTAGTAGCATTGGTGCGGCGACATGAGGGGCTGACACCTCCTTTATCAAATATGCCGGATATAAGGAAGAGACAAGATGTGTCTTACCTTGCCTCGTACAGATAAATCGGGAGATAAAGTCTGCTCATCCAGACTACAAAAATTATAAACCAACTTGATACTTTGAGGCTGAGTCTTGGCTAGATACAGCAGCCTTCGTAGGACCCATACGGGTTTACCATTTGACTATTTTACTATAATAACAAGAGTCCTAGGTAGTAGGTTGGTAGAGAGCAACCACCCAGGGAGGTACTACTGTCCTGCCAAGTGAGTGTAAAACGGAAACCTGTAATTGTTTTACGTGATGGTAGAATTGCTGGTGTCTTTTTTCTGTCTCATAAACATGCAAGATTTCAGGTACGTCTTGCTACTTCTACTTACACTTAGGTCACACTACACACGCAAATACAAGCATATATATATATACACACCCCTCTCGGTTTTCTTCTATTTTCTTTCTATTTCTTATTTTCTATTTTCTTGTTTATTTCCTCTTATCTCCACGTAAGCCATGCGTGCCGTAAGAGGTGACTAAAATGCCGGGAGCAAGGGGCTAGTAACCCCTTCTCCTGTATATATTACCAAATTTAAAAAGAAACTTTCTTTTTTTTCTTTTTAGGACACCCTGCCTTGGTGGGATATGATCGGTTTGTTGAAAAAAATAACAGGAGTACTAATAATAGTGATAACCTTCCCTAGTACACCTCTACAACATCTACTGACGTAACAATTTTGAGCGCATTGATCTATCATTCATTACGCAAAGTACGCTAACAATGTAAGTAATTCAGTCTCACGTTACACTGAAGAAAGTGGGAAAAAGTTCACATTTTTTAATCGATATGTTTCACTAATAATAAATTGTCTTTTTCACATCATTTATCAGTATCTATACCATTCACGTCCCAGAAGAGTACTGTTCCTCGTGGACAGTATTTTGCCTTGAAGCCAATTATTTATTATTCAGATTTTCCCAATGGTCAGGGAAAGCATATTATTATTATTATTATTATTATTATTATTATTATTATTATTATTATTATTATTATGAACTATACTGTATATTTTTATATTTAAATTTTAAGAATCTTAAACTGTGCAGTGCTAGTTACTAGTTAATTACCGAATTTAAATATAGTCAGCATAAGTAGAGAGGTGTTGAGTCTCAGCGGCTGAACAAGTAGTAATTTCCATAAAGAAATAATTACTATGGAGAAGTTATCCCCAGGGTGAAATAATTCCCTGACCTGGCAATACTAGGTTATGAAGATAAACACATGCAGTTTTGACACGGCGATGTTCTCGCTCTAAAAAGAACTTTTCTTCCAAGGCTTGACTTTGAACGTTGTCTCAGTAAGGTCTCTTTAAAGCGAAACATTGTAACAGGAAAATCTTCTTAGAGCGAAACGTTCCAATAAAGTTATTTTAGAGCTAAACATTTTCTTAAAAAAATCTCTTCAGTCTAGACTTAGGTAGTCTCTTTAAAGCGAAACGTTGTCCAAGTCTCTTTAGAGCGAAACGTTATCCAAGTCTATTTAGAGCGAAACGTTGTCCAAGTTTATGTAGAGCGAAACGTTGTTCCGGTAAAGACTACATGTGTTCTGTCGTCATTCCTGTGGTCACTAAATCCTTCAACCAACATTAGGCTAGTTCACAAGAATCCTGTGGAAGTTAGCACGGCGAAAAATTACAATATATTAGTATAACTGGCTCGTTAATGATTAGTTTGTTATCAAGGGTACTGCGAATAGTTAAAGTGACTCACTGTTAGAAATGAGAATAATTCTAGGGTCATTTAACTTTTTTTTAATATGCAGTCTTTAAAATTACATTTGCTCACATCAGCTGCGAGTTGCCCAGCGATCCAGTTACTGTTGATAACATGTTAGTGTGTTGATAACATGATAACAGTTTGCCAAGCTGTGTAGAAGTGTTACTGTATGTCTCACTATTCCCCTTTTACTCGTAAATATTTATTTCATAATACACAGAAATGTACGAAAATCATTCAACTCTCCTTTATCACACACACACACACACACACACACACACACACACACACACATTGACCTAAACAACGAAGTGGTATAGGAGAAATCTATACATAGCTTTAAGAATAGGTACGAGAGGGCTCACGCAGCCAGGAGCGAAACCAGTAGCGACCAGCAGAAAGGCGGGGCCAGGAGCTAAGATCGACCCATGCAAGCACAATTAGGTGAGTACGTACACATACACAAACACACCCACATTTGGACACACAATAGCTGTCACAGCTAATAAAGTACACACGTAAAAATATAGTAGCAAACAGATCTGTAAGCCATCATCTTAGTGCCTTTATTGGGGAAAATAAGAAGCCAGAAAGAACTGCAATCTAATACAAAAGTGAATACCAGAATATCTCTTCACAGAAAAAAACAAGAGCAGTTACTTTTCATCATTGTGCTTCAGTTGATTATCAGGCTGTGATGGATATGTGGGGTAGCGGGCCTCTAGCAGCAACATCCTGGTTGACCAGGCAAGCACCAGACGAGCCTGGCCCATGGTCGGGCTCCGAGAGTAGTAAGATTCTCGAAACTCATCAAAGGTAAGATATTTAGCTGCCTCATCTACATAATATTTACATTACTAGGTGTTTGCCCTGAATAAATTTATTAACCCTCATTGAAAAGATGTGTATGGTGGAAACGGCTTTTATCTGGACAAAGTTTCACTATATTAGAGCTTTATGTCTTGAAAAAGCTCCGTTGTCTCAATAAAAGCTGGTTTCGCAACGTTCTTTTCATAAATGTTGTCAGCAATAAGCCATTCGGATCCAGCTGTAGAACCCTTAAATATAAATGGAAAATAATTTTGAAAACAAAATCTTCAAATAAAGAGAGGGTGTGAGGTAAATTCGTGGCATCACGTCATGATATTTAAGGCAGCGAGCAGACAGACGCCAGAGCCTCAGGCATCACAACCCGCTAAGTTTGAAACGCCACCATAATTATAGCTCTCACTCTTACCAAAGAGATTAACAAAAAACGGAAACCATGCTGTGGAAATGTTCGTGTAGCCAAGATTTTGCTGCCTAGCGTGTTGGTGCTGTGGCTGGAGGCTATTTCAGTGTTGATGCTCGTGCGAGATGGTCCGAGGGTAGTGTCTAGCATCCACCAGAGGGAAGGTACTAGTCACTTCGCGATAGTTTAGTCTGCTCGAGTATGTTTGGTCAGATGCTTAACCTGACTGACTGACCGACGTGCACATCATTCAGAGCATCTAAGATAAAGTGCAGTCTTACCAGGAGAACTGTAAATATTCTGAGAGTTCGCGCCATTACTGAACTACAGACTGTCTTTTCAACTCTTCAGCCGTTGGGAATCATTGGACACATCACGAATCATGACGAAGATGTTGACTAAGGTCCAGAAACCGTAGCATCATAAGTAAGCGTAGAATCGTCGATCCTAGCTCATCGTTCGTTTATTTGTGGCTTACACTTTGGCATAGCGTGAAGAGACGTCAAGTGGTTCAACATTACTCAGTCAGAAACCCCTTTACAGGGTGCAATATGACGTCTAGACGAGGATTTTCAATTCACGTTTTTATATTGGTTTTGGCATAATTTTATTAGATAGTTAACCATTCCCCATGATGCTGGGGTATGGTGACTTTGAAAGGGTACTGATGCGACGACCTCTTACTGTTTTTTACGATATTCTTGGAAAAGCATGACCTACCCACCACAGGACAACATGGATTTAAAGAAGGATGATCATGCCTGTCACAGCTAAATCTCTATTATTACAACACTGACGCCTTAAAACAAAACCAAAATTCAGAAAGGGTCTACACGAATTTGGCACAGGTATCTGACGAACCTCAGAGTGATTACCCATAAAATGAGATCAGTGAGTATAACTGTAAAGTAAGGAAATGGATTTTCAAATTTCTAACAAAAGAGAACGCAAAGAGTGGTAGCATACAAAACAAAGTCCAGTCTCATTAAAGTAGATAGAAAGTTCGTACCAAAGGCATTGTTACTGTTTCTCATCTTCATGACAGACAGATTATAACACTAGCTAAAACTTCATATCATCCTTCGGAGACAATACCAAAATGAAAGTTGCATGAGTGGAAGACAAGAAAATACAAATAGATTTTAAGAATGTTCTAGTGGATAATGAAGATAAAATGATGTTCATTGGTGACAAATTTCCACGGTTTAGATATGAAAAGTATGAAGAACAAAACATACCGAACAAGTAGAAGACTTATCAATAATTTTGTCATTGTCAGATGATCTGTCAATTAGAGAACACAATAAATCAAATGCAAATGACAGAGTGAATTACGAGGACTTTCAAAACAAGAAAAACAGCTCCAATGATTTATATTTTCCAGTAAATAGTGCTCTCACAACTCAAATATTATTCTTGGGTTACAGCATTTTTCAAGACAGGAGAGACACCTCAAATCACCTGATAATATATGCATGGAAGACACCTGGGGACCTGGGCCACAGCCTGCACACTCATACAGCTTACTAGAGTGAAAAATATAAAAGTATAGAATAAATTCGTTGACAAGCAAACGTACCATAAGCACACTCGGAGAACAGTGTGTCAACATCCGTGGTCCAAGACTCATCAACTTACTACCAATATTTCCAGCAAATTCTTGATAAATCGGGTTGTAATTGCTATGTTGGCCTTCAGCCTGCTAGCACAAACAGCCTGGTTGACCATTCAGTCTAAAAGAATGTCTGGCCTGAGGCCGGGCTGCGAATGTAGATAAACGTCAGAGGTATATCACAGTACACGTGTCTCACTCAACCAAGGTATTACGTACCTTGCTGTTTGATTTAATTAATAATTAAATTAATTCTTGTTCTAACATAAGAACGGCAGAGCATGGCAGTAGGCCTGTTAGCCCCTGCTAGGGAGGTCTAATTCACACCCACTCACGTAACCTTCCAACTTATTTTTAAATCTACCCTAAGTTCTCACTTCAGTGACGTTACTTTGGAGTTTGTTTCACTCATCTACAGCCCTACTGCCTAACCAATACTTTCCTTTACCCTTTCTAAATCTAAATTTGTCCAACTTGAATCCATTGCTGCGAGTTATGTTTTGGTTAGATATTTTCAACACTATTTATATCCTCTTTATTTGCTCCTGTTTTGCATTTGTACACTCAAATCATTTATCTCCTAATTCTACGTGTTTCCAGGTTAGTTAAGGTTTGTCAGGAAACAGGACAAGTGTTTCCTGACGCGGTTCTTAGTTGATGACCTACTGTTGGATTATTATTATTATAATCAAATAGAAGCGCTAAACCACAGGGGTTATACAGCGACCTACCGTTGGAGCTTTTGGTCATCTGACCGAGGCCTTCCGCTGGCTTACCGGTCCACCTCTTTAAAAATTATAGTCATAGTTATAACCGTTTTTAATGTGTTTCCAGGGAGTGCATACTCAGTGCCTGCAGCCTAGCTTCGTAGGAGCGATTCCTATATTATTACCTACAAGATAATGAATAAGACACATGTAACATCAGTATTTTTATTATTTTTATTAATGGAGACGGATCACCACCAGTGTCTTTTTCAATACAATACAGAGGTCCAGCTATTGACCTAAATAATACTAATAGCATCTCTGGTATAGAGTAACATTCACTTATCTGAACCTTCAGTTTTGTCTAGTAAGCTTTAAAGATTACGTTACTAAAGTCATCTGATTTCCACATGTCAGTTATATTGGACGTCACTAAACGTGAACTTGTATTGTTAAAGTCATGAACAATACACCTTCCTACACCGGAAAGATTCAGAAAGCCTGCTACAAAAGCCTTGATGCACACCAGTACGTTGATTGGGGCTGGGGTAACATGCCTGCCTCAGTGGCAAGTAATGAGGCTCGACACAGCCATCTCATCATGACTAAAGTAAATAAACATAACATTAATATTTATGCCATATCGACTTTAAGTAATAACAATAATAATAATAATAATATAGTTATAAACGCATTGTATATATTCCAATGAGTTTATCTATCTTGACGTGTATTTGTACCGAAACCAACAGTGTACATAGGGAGGGGTATACATCTCAGTATATATGCACAGAGTTTAATGGAAAATGATAAATGAACTGGTGCTTCTGAACAGGAAAACTTGACCTCGCTGTTACTAACATAGGCGGAGAGAGACGCCTGTTACCTTCCCTTTCTCGCTTCTTATCCTGTATAGAGATCATCTGAAAACCCATAGAGTATCTGCAGCGCCGAATAAAGGAAATGGTGTTTAGTGCCTCAATGAGTATGCCAAATCTGCAAGGAGGTACAAACGTCCCCAAAACAATAGTGCTATTATTTCATCGGTGCTCAAAGCAGAGCAAGACGCTCAGAGTCAACCAAGGCCAAAACAAGTCTGATTAGTGATGCAGGTCTGAGAAAGTGTGATGATGCACACATTAAAGTCATGAGTAATTAAAAGCGTACGTGGTAGGTTAATTGAAAACCTATTGTATATTAAGTAGAAAGGGAAGTAGTGCAAAACATTATACATCAAACAAAGAATTATCAACAAAGTTGGAAGACCTTGGAACATTTTCAAGCCATCGGCACAGATCCAAATGGGGATATTAGCCTGAATATATATCCCGCTTCCTGTTTAAAAAACTTATTCCATTACTCTTGATGTCATCTTTCTTTTACATTTCTTTCTGAGTTTTCGCTTCCTCCGGATTATTTATAGACGCCTATCGTACGGATTTGAAGCTTAAAATAAGAAAATGTGTAAATGTTTACCCATGAGGAGGCTCTTTGTGTATCTATGTTTTGCAGGAAGACATGGACTGTCAAGGACGACATTAATGGAGAAAATGGGACACCTAGGAACGCACGTTGGACAGTATGAATGGAATACTAAAATTCTGAACATAGTGGAGGAAGACTGAGTCACTTGTGCGACATGTGGAAATCTTCATTGTGGAAACATTTCCACGATAATGATTCCCAAAAGTTTTTCTTAACCACTGACATTACAGTGGGGAACACTTAAGGTCAAGAAAAAACATGATGAAGCTGTTATGATAACACCGTTAAGTTGTAGGTAAAAGACACTTATGCACTGATCAAGACATTTATTAAGGAAACGTTTCGCCAGCAGTGGCTTCTTCAGTCTCCTTAATAAATATATTGATCTGCGCATACATGCTGTTTTTTTTTTACCGATAATATAAATCCTCTAGCAAAATGGCAATGCCAGGTTTCTGCACCGTTGAATTTACAAGGTGATTAATATCCTAAAAGGCTAAGAGCTGTTATTCCACTTCGCCTCATTTCAAAGGCCAGTATAATCCTAAGTATGCTACCACCCCAGGATATCACTAACGCAGTTTTCTCTAGGATGTCACCAACGTTTTCTGCTTCTTTAACTTTGTCCGGGTAACTATAAGAGATGGTGAGTTTCATTTGATGTGTCTATTGGAGTGTTTCTCATAGTAGAGGTGCGTAATTTATCCGTCGTTGATATATTCTCAAATTTAAATAAATGATAGGCTACTACATACATGGTCCAATGCAATAAGATCACAGTAAAGAGGTGATATACAATATGCAGAACAAACCTTAAAACTTGGGTAGAATATAAGCTGTCTGACAGTCCTTGACCACCTCACCCTTTAAGTAGTTAGACTGTTGGGTTTAGTCCTGACTCTTTCTCTTCTACTTCGGTTCTTCCTCTCACCGGCTATTCTTCTTCTGTCCCCACTTCCCCCTCGCCCCTAGTGGGTCCTTACCTGAGAGTCTGAACTAACTAACTAACCTCACCCATTAAGTAGTTAGACTGTTGGGTTTAGTCCTGACTCTTTCTCTTCTACTTAAGCTCTTCCTCTCACCGGCTATTCTTCTTCTGTCCCCACTTCCCCCTCGCCCCTAGTGGGTCCTTACCTGAGAGTCTGAACTAACTAACCTCGCCCACATCATCATACAAGGTTCAGGTGTTGTATGTTGACAGTGAAGTGTAATCTCGCCCTTATATGCTTTCTGCTAATCTTTTATTTTTATAGTTCCTTGATAATGTGAAAAATCACGAAAACGCTTGGAAGATCACTATTTTTTCACAGTACTTGTTCTGCATATATATGCGGTAATAATTGTCTGTTATTCTCGCAGTTGTATGGAATGACTTTTCGCATTATTAGTCACAAAGACACTGGTATACCAAAACGAAGATTTTTTATCTGAACCATCCAATTCATTTCGGAAAGTGAAGTGTCAGCGTTGGTCTGGTGTAAAAAAAAAAAAATCGGTCCGCGGGAGTTTTTTTCCTGATTGGTAAGGACATTTCCGAAAACGCCTGAACTGAACTGAACAAGTGTAGGGAAGACCCTTTCGGGTGAAGTGGGGAAGTGGGTATAGTGTAAGAATAGTTGGGTGAGAGGAAGAATATTTAGTAGGAGAGATAGTACCAGGGCTTAACCCAGTAGCTAGGTAGATAGTGATTCAGGATTTTGCAGCTTTATCGACTTGGACACGGCATGGGAGTTCTGTGGTACAGGGCTGGCACAAACAACAATACTGCAAGGCACAAGGGCTACTCACTAAGGTATTAAAACAAATTAAAATAAAGGTTAAAAAGGACATCTTCAAAGGTCCACCCTTGTGAAGACAGGGATGCAGCTATGTTAGCTTTTACTGTGGGCTATTATTAGTGAATAGGGGGTTTGGAACAGGATCTAGGATCGAGTAGAATAAGTTATGTGTGTTGTTGGGTCTACGTATAATGTCGTCTAAGTACGTGGTCCAACGCCATGAGTTCTCTAGGAGCAGTCACACACACTCAGCCTCTCAAAGAGGTGAGAGACTACCAGCCTGAAAAGTGTTCCGTATTTTAACAAGAGATGAACAACCAGAAGAAAATTACGCAAATACGAAACACACAAATATAATTGTTGCTACTGACTTTTATCTATGGTTATCTCATTGGTAGAGCGTGCTGCCGTCTGCCATGGTGACTTGTGGTCCAGGTGATGGTGGTGGTGATGGTTGTGAAGGATTAATGGTGATGGTTGTGAAGGATTAATGGTGATGGTTGTGAAGGATTAATGGTGATGGTTGTGAAGGATTAATGGTAATGGTTGTGAAGGATTAATGGTGATGGTTGTGAAGGATTAATGTTGGGGTAGTGGTTGTGAGGGGTTAATGATGGCGGTGGTTGTGAGGTAAGAATAATAGGGGGTCGTTATTGGTGGTCATTAGAACGCGGCAGACTCTGTGGTTAATAATATTTACCATATATACTTCACTATCCCTTTACATAGCTTGTGATATACCTCGGTATCTCTCTACACACACACACACACACACACACACACACACACACACACACACACACACACACACACACACACACACATATGCATATTAACATTACTGAGGTCTTTTTCAACCCATTTCTGTTTTTCTTTTGGTTTAGTGTGTGGAACAGACGTGTTCATCCCACATTTAATATCCTGGAGGTGAGGTTACCTTTTCTAGAAGTGCCCACACTTTTCATCCTCTCTCAGGCAGTCCTGAATACCCCGATGACCCACCTGCTCTTAATAATCCATTATGCAGTTCATTTTCGACTCTCGCGTTGTCGACTTCAAACACCTATTCTTTGGCCATGTTGCCATGACATCTGGTCTAATATATATAGGCGGATTAGATCAGCTGTTTACACTGAGCTATTCTAGTATATTATTCTTCCTTATATATCTGTTGAGACTTTTGCTATGCAATCAAATGTAATAACTCTGATATTGTTTTTGCTTCAGAATAGCCATGATTACACAATGATAGTGTTGTCGCCGGACGACCCAAGACGTCATCATCAGGGATCACTCATGAGCTATCACTCTTGAGCTATCACACTATCACCTGGCACTTTCATCATATTACCATATTCCACTGCTAGTAGGAAGTATCTGGTTCTTGTTAGGATATATACGGCCCTCTCGCTAAGAAGTTTCCCTCCCACACAAGTCGTATTCGACTATCATCAAGAAGTACCTGATCAGTTCAGCAAAAAATATCCGGCCTTAACAGCAAGCAATCCTTTCCCTTTTCTCACCGCTTGTTCATCAACGAGTTTCCCAGCGTCAGTTTCTGAACGTTTCCTGCACTCTGGAATAAAAATCCCGCTATTTTAAGTTAGGTTAGGAGAGCAAATATTTGAGCACTTCTAATCCCTTTAAGGAAGGGAAGAAGGTACCCTGGCTCCGGTGAATACCATTTATTAAAGGAATTGAAACTGCCTTTACCTTTCGTGAAAGAATTCTGATTACAACAACCCAGAATAACCCAAAAGAGACAACCAATATTTGGGTCTCATTTATCGACTTATTTCTATTATGGTCGAAAGGTATTTCATTAGGATTCGACTCACAGAAGTCACTTCGTAAATATCCTGTTTACTGGTACGTGAATACGAGATTCAATCGACACCTACTGTATGGCCCCTAAAGGCTTAGTGCTTTCCTTTGAATATGTAACTGCAAGTATATAAACATAACTTAACAGGAAAGGGAAATCCCAGGCAATGATCTACGTTTAAATTTGCCATGGTATGAGGATGGTTAGCTAGAAGACAGTGAACGATCAGTCCAAAGTCAGAGAAGACATAGGGTGAACGAACGGCCCTAAGCTGGGGAAAGACATAGGGTGAACGAACGGCCCCAAGTTGGGGAAAGACATAGGGTGAACGAACGGCCCTAAGCTGGGGAAAGACATAGGGTGAACGAACGGCCCTAAGCTGGGGAAAGACATAGGGTGAACGAACGGCCCTAAGCTGGGGAAAGACATAGGGTGAACGAACGGCCCCAAGTTGGGGAAGACAAAGGGTGAACGAACGGCCCTAAGCTGGGGAAAGACATAGGGTGAACGAACGGCCCCAAGTTGGGGAAAGACATAGGGTGAACGAACGGCCCTAAGCTGGGGAAAGACATAGGGTGAACGAACGGCCCTAAGCTGGGGAAAGACATAGGGTGAACGAACGGCCCTAAGCTGGGGAAAGACATAGGGTGAACGAACGGCCCCAAGTTGGGGAAGACAAAGGGTGAACGAACGGCCCTAAGCTGGGGAAAGACATAGGGTGAACGAACGGCCCCAAGTTGGGGAAAGACATAGGGTGAACGAACGGCCCTAAGCTGGGGAAAGACATAGGGTGAACAAACGGCTCCAAGTTGGGGAAAGACAGGGTGAACGAACGGGACTAACTTGGGGATGATGACTACAAGTGTGGCACTCTACGTCTCCCACGCCCCCGCCACACGCACTTGATCACACCCCTGCCTCGTCGCCACGCCCAGCACCATCTCTACCCACTCAGCCTCATTTGAGTGGCCTATATGTGATCAGCAATAATAATAATAATAATAGTAATGACCGTCCCTTTTCACCGTCACAATGACCCAGGATCACCATTATCATCACTGTGCAGTTCCTGTCATCCTTGTTCCTTGTTTTCCTCAGCCTCCTTCTTAACTCGTCCCCAGGATGGGCCATCATCCAGCGTCTCAGTCATCCTAAACATCCTCAGAACCCATCACTCATAACTATAGCTAGACCTCAAACCAGCCCCAGAATTCTTCATTTCCATACACAACTAACCCGCATATAGGAGAAAGAAACTAATGACGATGTTTAGGTCAGACTTGGACCATTAACAATGTGCGGGTTATTTGTGCATTGTTCCAGTCACGGTATTGTGCCTCTCTATTCTTCATTTCTATCCTTGACTCGCCCACCTAGACAATACACGATGGTCCTTAATCTGTATAGAAATGGATACCCTCGGTGTTGACTTATAAGCTGTCTCTTTCATATACTTCCATGTAATATAGCCAGACAATAACCACCCAACAAACCATACATTCCTACAAATTAAGCATCCAGTGTCCTTCCTCCGTTACCTTCCTGATGTAAACCCTAAGGTATGTTGGACGCAGTCTCCTGCTAGCTGGACTTATAGAGAGGCAGGTGTGCTGCCTGGGGATTATTTTGGTAATATGAATAATACGAACGGCGAGTGTCTGCGTGTGTGGGGCGGCCAGAGACTGCTGTTGTAAAGTTTATCTGTCGATATATACACAAATGTACTAATCTTAACTCTTTTGGGGCCTAGTTCCTAGGCCTTTTCTGTACCCATATGATCTTGTGCTACCCTCCACAGGATAGATATGGGGTGCACAATAAAGGAACAACTTGGGCCACATTTTTTTTAATCTTGTTAGCTAGGCTCCTGCTGTTTCCAGATACCCCTCATTTAAAATCTGATACCCTCACTTAAAATCTGATACCTCACTTAAAATATGATACCTCACTTAAAATCTGATACCCTCACTTAAAATCTGATACCTCACTTAAAATATGATACCTCACTTAAAATCTGATACCCTCACTTAAAATATGATACCTCACTTAAAATATGATACCCTCACTTAAAATCTGATACCTCACTTAAAATATGATACCCTCACTTAAAATATGATACCCTCACTTAAAATGATACCCTCACTTAAAATATGATACCCTCACTTAAAATATGATACCCTCACTTAAAATATTATATCAGAGTTAAGTCATTCACATGGGTGACACCTGGTGAAGGGCTCTTGATCCAAGGAATATGAGCCACCCTCCCCATCCATGGATCAAACCTGCTTACTTCCCATTCCTTTTGCGCAGTATGCCCCTTACGAGTTCAATAAATTATTATCAATATAATAATAATAATAATAATAATAATAATAATAATAATAATAATAATAATAATATTAATAATCAGGTTGATTAGAAAATCGATTAAAAAAAGTTACGAAATCTGTTAAAAAACAGTCATATGATTTTCTCAAATTCAAAATCCAGTCTATATAACTATGTCCATTACAACGTTACACAACACCTGCAACAAGGTAAAACATATGTGCAACACCTGGGTATCTCTATTGCCGAAACGTTTCTCCTGCTCAGCAGGCTTCTTCAGTCGCATGGAGAGGTGACTAAATGTTGGAGACAGCTGGACCAGTGGTCAGTCCCTCAGCCTTCAAGAAGCAGATGTGAGGTGGTCAGTCCCTCAGCCTTCAAGAAGTAACTGTGAGGTGGTCAGTCTCTCAGCTTTCAAGAAGTAACTGTGAGGTGGTCAGTCCCTCAGCCTTCAAGAAGTAACTGTGAGGTGGTCAGTCTCTCAGCTTTCAAGAAGTAACTGTGAGGTGGTCAGTCTCTCAGCTTCAAGAAGTAACTGTGAGGTGGTCAGTCCTTCAGTTATCAAGAACTCTAAGGGACTGATCACCTCATCTTGACTGCACCACTGCTTCTTCTGTCTCGAATAGTCACCTCTGTATTCGACTGAAGAAGCCTGTTGAGCTGGCGAAACGTTTCGAGAATAAAGCTACCTAACTGTTAGAAACGTGTCTTACTCATAACCAAAATTCAGACTATAATGCGATACATTACTGAGTACACGACATACCAAAATACTTATATAACAGTTGAGTACATGAGATGACGCAAGACACATAGCAAGTGAGTACACAAGACACATAGCAACTGAGTACGCGAGAAAACACAAGGCACATAGCAGCTGAGTACACAAAGTGACACAAGACACATAACTGAGTGCACGAGATGACACAAGACACATACAACTGCGGTCAAAAACAGCAGTGACAACTAAAGCTTGACAAATCGGAGCAAGGAAGGCAGACGTACAGAACATCTATGTATAGCTCATTACTTGCTGGCAGTGCTCGTGCAGTCTTTAGACTAAACAACCTCAACCATATTGCTTGATCTTTCAGACTGTTTTAATTTCCAATAAGTGTGATTAAGTAGGCCCCGAGAAAACGATATTTTGGGCATTTAATGCGTACTGTTATTTGAGATTGAAATGCTAAATATACCTCCCTTAAAAATAAAAAAATCTTGTACAATGGAATCATTGGTACATTTGCTTGTAAAACATATACAGTGCTTGTGATTTAGAAAACACAAGTAATGTACAAGGATCTCTTCGTAACTTACTTTGGATTCTCATATCTAATAACATCACTGAAAGAACACACACACACATACACACACACATACACCGGTATGTGTATGTAGCGGCCAGTGAAGAGGCGGGGCCAGGAGCTGTGACTCGACCCCTGCAACCACAACTAGGTGAGTACATACACTCGCTAACTCACTTCACACTCTCTCAGTATTTCTCTGGGATTACCAGATAAGAAGAAAAATAACGTTTGATGAATTGGGAGCAGCAGACGGCACAGGGCTAAAGGAAAACATTACACAAACAACAACAACAAAACACGATGAACAAACATTGCAATAAAAGTCCCTAACAATCCCCCAGCAAGCAGCAGGGCGCCCTCACGGGATAATGAAACAGTAACAACGTTACTGTGAACACCACGGAGACGGCAGCACTAGCAGCTACCACAGAAAAAAACATAAAATGCCCAAGCCTTTGAAATGTGGGAATAAGACACATACCCAGTGAAAGCCTTTACTGAAGGAGACATTTCGCCGCTTGTGGCTTCATCAGTTTTTAACAAAAGAGAAAGAGAATGGAAGTCAAAGGGCAAGCATGGAAAGAAATGGTGACAAGAAAAAGTGGACAGAGTCGAAGAACTTCCTTATGGAGCCTAGTTAAGCGTTCAACAAGACTGAGGGAATGAACCATCAAGATGATTTTTATGTTAAGCTGCGTTAGGCTGTCTTTGATAGGGTGTCTTAGTGCTAGTGAGAAGCTTCCTATCTTATGAACCTGACTTACACTTCAAATAGATTCTCATAATAATAATAATATTAATAATAATAAAACCTGAAGGGGTTGATTATGAGGCAGTAGATAGGGTTATTATATACGTCACGTGAAGCACTTTCCTATATGGATGACGCGGCACAGGTTGTTGGAATGGAACGTACTGGAGTAAGCGACCACTATCATAGTGTATGACTATTCAGGAGGCTGGGCGAGAGAATGGAATAGATGGAAATGTAACAAGAAATTAACATACCAAAAAAAGAGGATGTGGAAGAGTAACAATAAGTTAAATTAAAAAAATAGAAGGCATGATTGATTTCCTTCGCAAAAAAGGGCAAAAAATAATTTAAATATTAATAAGACTATATAAGAAAATAAGAAAATTGAGAAGCAATGTATAGGCAATAAATGATTCGATAAACTATAATATGAAAGTAAATACAAAGAATAAGGGGCCAAGGACATAATTAAGGACAGGAGAGGCAGAGGAAAATAGTATTAAAATAGTACAGGAAGGGGCACAGAAAACCAATATGAAAACTGCATAATAACTAAGATTTGGTTCATCAAAAATTCCAAAACAGTAACATCAGCGAAAAACTAACCTTAAAGGAAAACTTAATAGGCTAAGAAAATAGACTTAAGGAAGGAATTCACGGAAAATGAGATGGGAAACATGCGAGGAACTTCATATTTCCGAAAAAAAATATTCATTACAGGACTGCTACTGCTACTTGATCCTAATTTTTGTAGTTGTTACAGAAGAGGTAAGAAAATTGGGGAAAGAGACCAGAGGGGCTAAACTACAAACCAGTGAACTCAGATTAAGTTACAATAAACGACTGTCAATGAATAAACAGAAAGATGAACGGGAGTCTCGAACCGTGGTCTTGAGATTGACAGACCCAGCCCAGTAGCCGAAACGGTAGAACGCTGAGCCAGTCAATCTCGGGACTACGGCATCTCTTGCAAGGTAACGGGGGAAATAAGGAAGAAAATTAGGTTAGTTAGGCAAGGAAACCTTCCCTAGGTTAGTTAGGCAAGGAAACCTTCCCTAGGTTAGTTAGGCAAGGAAACCTTCCCTAGGTTAGTTAGGCAAGGAAACCTTCCCTAGGTTAGTTAGGCAAGGAAACCTTCCCTAGGTTAGTTAGGCAAGGAAACCTTCCCTAGGTTAGTTAGGCAAGGAAACCTTCCCTAGGTTAGTTAGGCAAGGAAACCTTCCCTAGGTTAGTTAGGCAAGTTAACCTTCCCTAGGTTAGTTAGGCAAGGAAACCTTCCCTAGGTTAGTTAGGCAAGGAAACCTTCCCTAGGTTAGTTAGGCAAGGAAACCTTCCCTAGGTTAGTTAGGCAAGGAAACCTTCCCTAGGTTAGTTAGGCAAGGAAACCTTCCCTAGGTTAGTTAGGCAAGGAAACCTTCCCTAGGTTAGTTAGGCAAGGAAACCTTCCCTAGGTTAGTTAGGCAAGGAAACCTTCCTAGGTTAGTTAGGCAAGGAAACCTTCCCTAGGTTAGTTAGGCAAGGAAACCTTCCCTAGGTTAGTTAGGCAAGGAAACCTTCCCTAGGTTAGTTAGGCAAGGAAACCTTCCCTAGGTTAGTTAGGCAAGGAAACCTTCCCTAGGTTAGTTAGGCAAGGAAACCTTCCCTAGGTTAGTTAGTCAAGGAAACCTTCCCTAGGTTAGTTAGGCAAGGAAACCTTCCCTAGGTTAGTTAGGCAAGGAAACCTTCCCTAGGTTAGTTAGGCAAGGAAACCTTCCCTAGGTTAGTTAGGCAAGGAAACCTTCCCTAGGTTAGTTAGCGAACCTCCTAGTTAGGCAAGAAACCTTCCCTAGGTTAGTTAGGCAAGGAAACCTTCCCTAGGTTAGTTAGGCAAGAAACCTTCCCTAGGTTAGTTAGGCAAGGAAACCTTCCCTAGGTTAGTTAGGCAAGGAAACCTTCCCTAGGTTAGTTAGGCAAGGAAACCTTCCCTAGGTTAGTTAGGCAAGGAAACCTTCCCTAGGTTAGTTAGGCAAGGAAACCTTCCCTAGGTTAGTTAGGCAAGGAAACCTTCCCTAGGTTAGTTAGGCAAGGAAACCTTCCCTAGGTTAGTTAGGCAAGGAAACCTTGCCTAACTAACCTAAATATTTTCTATGAGAAATGATGATCAGACAGGAAACAGAATCATGGGATGACTTCATATTCGTAGACTGTCAAAAGGCCTCTGATATAATACTCTCACAGAATACTAATATACAGAGTATAAAACTAGGCTTGAGTGACTGAGAGGTTGCTCCGTGGTATAGGAAGGCATCTAAAAGAGAAAAGAGAGTGGAAGTGATAAAAGAGGTTCGAGGAAGGAGAGAAGTAACAGGTGTGTGGTAGTGTGCAGTTTTGTTTCCATAATGTTCTTATAAAGAGGCTTAATGCAGGACAAGCCTTTATTTTAGACGAACTTATGGTCAAGACTGAGCTTGATGAACTCCCAAATATCTATCAATCAGTCTATCAGTCTTTCAAACCTGATCGAAACGTTGTCTAAAATAGAAATTTGCTCTGCATTACGTGTCTTTATACCCACTTGGCTTGCTGTCCCAGTCCGCAATAATTTCCCTTGATATATATTAATGGCACTTCGGTTAAAACAGACTCCTACATGCTAGGGTTTGCAGTTGGAGCAAAACTAATGAGAAGAACACGGACGATGAAAACTCCAACATGTTACACGAGGATTTGAACAAACTACATACTTAGTCCAACCAGAAGCTAAAGAATTCCCCCCCCCCAGTAGCTGCAGGGTTATGAGGATGGGACACGGAGGCAGGAAGCCAGAAGTTTGTTTACTATTAACGTACCTTCTGAGAGGAAGGCTGCTAAATAGTCCCCAGAAAATGATCTAATTGCGGGACAGTACATCAAACATTTTTGGCCGAGGCGCACAAACGTAATGCCATCGGCGTTAAGTGCAAAACCAGCAGGAATCTGAACAAGGAGGCATCAGTGTTCATGGTATACGTAACATCTGTGCTGAAATACTCAATACCAGCGTCGAGCCTTCATCTTATCAAGTATTCAAAGAATATTTAAAAAAGTCAGACGTTCCCTCGGTCTGATCCAGGAATTGACACGACCTGGATGTGAAAACAGGTTACGACGGCTCAATTTAGAAGGTCTCACTAGACGAACAATCTATAATATGCCCAAGAGCCAACTAAGTAGATAGGCAAATGCTATTTAGCGTGAAAGGAAATTCAACGATGGAACACAAATGGAAACTAGAAGTTCAAATAAAGGGAGAGAACAAGAGAAAGAAATCTTTCAGATGGTAGTGAGCAAACAGATGGTAGTGAACAAATAGATGGTAGTGAACAAATAGATGGTAGTGAACAAATATATGATAGTGAACAAATAGATGGTAGTGAACAAATAGATGGAAGTGAACAAATAGAAAGTACTGAAAATAATAGAGGGTGGTGAACAAATAGATTGTAGAGAACAAATAGATGGTAGTGAACAAATAGATGCTAGTGAACAAATAGATGGTGAACAAATAAGTAGTTGTGAACAAATAGATGGAAGTGAACAAATAGATGGTAGTAAACAAACAGATGAACAAATAGATGCTAATGAACATAAAGGATAGTGAACAAACAGAGGGTACTGAATAAATAGATGGTAGTGAACAACCAGAATGCATTAGGAAGGGTTTTAGTGGAGTCTGAGTTCAGAGATGGATTTAAAAATAGGTATGATGTATGTCCAGGAGGGCACGGGATATGATGCAAGCCCAGCAGGACACGGGGTATAACGTATGTCCACCAGAACACTGGGTAATCAAAGGAATTACAGATGTAGTTCATGCTTATGTTCTTTAACTCTAAGCCAGGAACGTTCAACTGAATATTATAAACAGTGGATTTTTTTACAGAGAAGACTTCACTGGGATCTAGACTGATGTGTGGTCACTGTATCCTGGCAGTGTTAGCCGCGTTCGGCTCAACCGAAGGATGAAGGCGTGACCGTGAGCGAGGAGGGGCGTGTGGACAGGTTTCCTGCTGATCGTGTTCAATCATTATGGGTTACATACAGCCTCGGGGAGGATCTAAGGACCCCAGTGGGAATAACCCCCCCCCCTCCCCTGTTTGTTTTTCTCCCTGGGTTATTAACACGAATAAGGACTTCGTTAAGAGTGAATACAGTGGAAGTTTATCTTATTCCTAGTATATCTTCTTTTATTGTTTAAATAATATGTTATTAAAAGGACCCCAATGGAAATAAGTCACTGACTTTTTTTAGGTTATCCTAGGTAATCTACATATATGCTGCTATGTATGATAATTTATGTAACTATATTTGTGTACCTGTACCTGAATAAACTTACTAAGCAGAGTACTGAGAGAGGTGGAGGGAGGTAGTACGGAGACCTGCCATCTCCCAACTGGCAGATGCTGCCGCTCTGCTGCCAACTCGACTCTCTACTTCGGCACTGTTTCGCTTTTCTATTGCTGCTAACGCATTTCTTCTTTTTTCGTTATGTTACTGTAAATGTAATGTCAGCAATGGTAAATCACTGATTTACCATTGCTGACTTTACTATGAGTTGTTTGTCCTTGAGAGGAATGAACACAGTAGTGAGCCAGAAGCGTCTGTTTGGCTGAGAGCCATCGAGCATACCGACCTCCAGGCAGCCAAGTTCACACCGCGACACTGTATTTTTTCTAATTCACCTTGCATGCAAGCAGAGGTTGTTAACACGAGTGATGCAGCCGCCTCAAGGTGTACAGCTACAAGTGTCAAGTACCATAACAATTAATAAATTAGAGAAGCAAGGACTGCTGCATGAAAATTAAACGTCAAGGAAGAGGGTGTTGGCTGGCAGCCCAAGAAGAGCACTCGGGGTATGAGAGTAACCTCATCCAGTGTTACCACCACCTCCTCTCCAACACCCTTGCATTTACAACTGTAATTTTCCTACGACAAGAACAATAAATAGACTGAACTTTAATACCTATGATAAAAAAATGCTTTTCGACAGATAATCATTTAAAACTTTTAATAATATTTTAAGACTCGAATCTTCAGGTTTTGCCCTGATGTAAATTTCTTGATGTGTAAGCATGTGTTTGTGCCAAAAAATTGTCATAATGAAACAATGGAGTGCTATAACTGAGGGAAACGGTGTGTAGTAACAAACAAGACAAGAAAATGAACCAGCGCTTCCGAGAACCGTCGCCCTCAATCGTCAGTCACTTCTAGTAGTAACAAAATGGCTTTATACCGAACAAGACAACTGCATTTAAAAAAAAATTATTTCTGTCAAAGGTTACTTTCAGGGCCATATGTACCTTGGCATGATGTTTGTGCATCTTAGCTAAGTGCGGAAGTCCTTCTCTTCAGCCACCATTGTCGTCACTGTGGCAGTCAGGTAATTCATCAGTGTAAACATTAACATAGGAGTACTTTAACGGCAGACTTGTATTGGCTCTCTGGGGATGCATACCTCTCAAGGTATGCATTCCCAGGTAGGAATGTTACTCTTAGTAACATTAAAGAGGAAATCTGGAAATTACTCCCTTAAAATTAAATTACTGAATTAACTGCTTTTATTCGTCATTACTTCTTACTTTTGTACGCTGAGGGAAATTGTATTTACAGAATTATGCAACAAATATCTGCTTCATAGTCTTGCGTTTTAAAACGCAGGGCCAAATATTGACGCAGAGGACTGATGGCTGCTGTGTCCATGGTAGTTTCCGCTGGCTTCCCAGGATCACGAAAAGCTACATGACCTTAATTAAATGTATATATATTTTGTAAATGTGCACGTTTGTCAAGTCCTCAAAAAATAAAATATACTAATAAATGAATCATTAATAAAATTTGGGTGGTAGGAGAAGAGAAACATTTGAAACGCCTTCTAGGAGAAAGCTGAAGATATTTTTGTGGAAGTCATGTTTACTTTTCCAAGGCGGTGTGTCCTCAAGTCTCGCACCAACTGTCGATACCACACACACACACACACACACACAAAATGGTAACTAACTAACACACACACACACATACACACACACACATCAGTGTTTCCTTACACACACACACATCAGTGTTTCCTTACACACACACATCAGTGTTTCCTTACACACACACACACATCAGTTTCCTTACACACACACACATCAGTGTTTCCTTACACACACACACATCAGTGTTTCCTTACACACACACACACACATCAGTGTTTCCTTACACACACACACATCAGTGTTTCCTTACACACACACACACACATCAGTGTTTCCTTACACACACACACACACATCAGTGTTTCCTTACACACACACACACACACACATCAGTGTTTCCTTACACACACACACACACACACATATATATATATATTATTTTTTTATTAACACATAGGCCGTTTCCCACCAAGGCAGGGTGGCCCGACAAAGAAAAACTTTCATCATCACTCACTCCATCACTGTCTTGCCATAGGCGTGCTTACACCATAGCTACAAAACTGCAACATTAACATCCCTCCTTCAGAGTGTCGGCACTGTACTTCCAATCTCCAGGAATCAAGTCCGGCCTGCCGGTTTCCCTGAAACCCTTCATAAATGTTACCTTGCTTACACTCCAACATCACGTCAAGTCCTAAAAACCATTTTTCTCCATTCGCTCATAACACGCTCACGAACGCTTGCTGGAAGTCCAAGCCACTTGCACACAAAACCTCCTTTACCCCCTCCATTCAACCTTTTCTAGCCCGACCCCCTACCCCACCTTCCCTCCACTACAGATTTATACACTCGAAATCATTCTATTTTGTTCCATCCTCTCTATATGTCCAAACCATCTCAATAACCCCTCCTCAGCCCTCTGGATAATAGTTTTGTTAATTCCACACCTCCTCCTAATATCCAAACTACGGATTCTCTGCATTATATTCACACCACACATTGACCTCAGACATGACATGACCTCAGACATGACATATATAATTTACCAAACTGCGGCAGCCCAGGGTGCGACCTCACGACACATTGTCTCGCATCAAGAGACAACACAATGTACATGTCACCTTATCCACTCAGCCATCGATCCTACAAAGATCACGCACCCAGCAGAGCTAGTTGTTCGTGATCCAGACACTCGTGGCAGAGGTATGCTCAAGGATTAATTTCAGTTTCCTGTTTGAATACCCGCCTCCACAAGCAGTCTACATAGCAATGAAACCACGAAACAAGTGTTTTGAATAATTTACCAAGCTGTGGCAAGCCAGGGTTCGACCCCACGAGGACTACTTATCCTCAGTGACTTCTTAATCTTCAAGGATCACCTTATCCTCAGTGACCTCCCACTCTTCAAGGACCACCTCATCCTCAATGACCTCCCACTCTTCAAGGATCACCTTATCCTCAATGACCTCCCACTCTTCAAGGACCACCTTATCCTCAGTGACCTTCCACTATTCAGGGACCACCTTATCCTCAGTGACCTCCCACTCTTCAAGGATCACCTTATCCTCAATGACCTCCCACTCTGCAAGAGCCACCGTATCCTCAGTGACTTCCTAATCTTAAAGGACTACTTATCCTTAGCGACTTCCTAATCTTCAAGGACCACCTTATCCTCATTGACCTGCCACTCTTCAAGGACCACCTTTTCCTCAGTGACTTCCTAATCTTAAAGGACTACTTATCCTCAGTGGCTTCCAAATCTTCAAAGGACTTATCTTAAGTACCAGCTAACCTGAAGTACCAGGTAATCTTAAGTACCAGCTAACCTGAAGTACCAACTAATCTTAAGTACCAGCTAACCTGAAGTACCAGCTAACCTGAAGTACCAGCTAACCTGAATCACCAGGTAATCTGAAGTACCAGCTAATCTTAAGTACCGGCTAACCCTCAGAATCATATTATGAATGGTAGACAATACCGAAACGTCTCGCCTCCTCAGCAGGCTTCTTCCCTCGAATACAAGCGCTTATAACACTGGAGACAGAAGTAGAGAGGTCATTTTAAGGTGAGCAGTCCCTCAGACTTGATTGATAGCCTCATACGGAGGTAAAACATTTCGACATTAAAGATACCTAAGTGTTACACGTTTACTCGTTTAACCTCAAAACCAATAGCTCACCCCAGGCAGTATCTCCATTCATGCTGCAATACTCCCACATCATCCATACTTCCTCCCACCAACCACAGTAATGGATCATATAAAAATCACGAAGAAACGGTGCATCAGAGTAATAAATGAGTTGGAGGAGGTGTTGATTCACCGGGAATTCTCCCGGCCCGGGTCTTTACCAGATGGCGACCCGGCTCCGGCTCCCTGGCGTGGGAGTGTCAGAGACCTATGTCTCCCATGGGAGGGGATACCCCTCATCGGCGGGACCAACTGGCCCCAGGCCTAGCCACATTCCTTGCCAGCACGAGGCATGGAGGTAGATAGATGCTAGGCCTCTCTGGTCTGCCACCTTCCCTAACAGGAAGGGCAGGCTTACGAGCTGCAGATGGTAGCAAGCTCCAGCCTTGGCACCTACCCTGCCCTAGAAGGGCTGGGCATGGTGATCGACCCAATAAATGAAAACAAGATCACCAACAAGACTACTGTAATAATAATAATAATAATAATAATAAAAAATAATATAGTAAGGGAAGAGGCGGAGTATCGTTATTTATTAGGAAAAGCTGAAGACTTGATGAACTGACATTCCTGGACTGCAATAAATTATCAAATTATAGGGACTTCTTTGCTGTTGTCTATAATTCACCACCCTTCTAAATATAATAACAACCCACTACCAAACAACAGATGACGCAGACTCGAATGAGATAGAAATAATAATTTAGTAATAAACATCACAGACATAACTGCGGAAGCAGCAATTACAGCTAAGTAGCGAACAGTTTTCACTTGTGGGGGCTGGAGTGTAATACTGAGTTTGTACCATTATATTATTTTATATAAATCTTTGTGCTTGTGTAACACTGTACTTAGAAGCAGAGTGTAGGTTGTGTTAAGTTAGTTTTAGTGTAGTTTTTCAGTAGACTGTGTAGTGACAGTGTGCATCACCAGTATCACTGTTACATATTAATATATGTACCTACCTATGTATTATTTGCACATGAAGTTTTAAATAAAATATAAAAAAATACAGCTAGGACAAAAAATAATTAAGTTAGGGGGCGTTCAGTCCTTTGTTTTTATTTGGTAAACTTGGATACATCAGTAATGTGCTGGTACCCTAGTCTATATTATAGTTAATTATGGGGAACAAAAGCCTAGCGATGTTTCCCTGTCATATTGCATCATGAGCATAATATTAGACTGTCAGTCTGAGCTGGGAATCTCTAGTAGGGCAATGAGGATATCATCGAGCATTCCATTTAAGAGTTCATCAGCTATGGAGGCTACAGGAGTTTCGTTCTCATGGAGTTATTGACTGTGGTCCCTAAGTCGAGGTGGGAACAAAATGTTTGACGTGGCAATGTAAAATTTCTATCACTACTCTGATGCACCATGAGGCCTGGTCTCAGACCGGGCCGCGGGGGCGTTAACCCCCGAAACCCATTCCAGGTATACTCCAGGTACCACCATCACTACAGCCATTGCTACAGCTATTACTACCTTCATTACTGCCACCATCACTACCACTATAACTACCACCATCACTACCACCATCACTACCACTATAACTACCACCATCACTACCACCATCACTACCACTATAACTACCACCATCACTACTACCTTCCAGGTGTGTGTTATCTATGCAGTTCCCCATTAATTACCTTGTTAATTATGTCTCCATGAGGATGAGTTTACTCCTTGTCATATATTGTCGCTCTGTTGTCATCGTACTCACGTCTCCGTCTTTCTATATAATGGTTATTTATACACTACATCGACAATTACTGTTACATATTAAATTATAACTTGCTATGAGTAGCAAAGCCAGTTCGCTGTTTCAATAATAGAAATTCTGGGTACAAAACTCCAGGAACAATATGTACACTACAATTCAATGGTCAAAATTTATTTTAACTACGCTGGCCAGGTTTAATCCACAAATTATTTGCGATATAAAAGGAACGAAAACCTTCTATCTTCGATAAGAAACAAACTTTATCAATAGCTTCTAGAACTTCATCCTTTCTAACTTTGGAAATAGATACCACAAGATCTCAATGAAACGTTTAAGATACTAAACAAATCTGGCGCAGACACAAAATATGAGTTCAAAGGCAACTCATTTATCAACATGAAAATAGAATCAGATTATTATAATCATGGGGAGCGCTAAACCCGTAGGGATTATACAGTACATGTGGGGGGATGGAAGGTATTCAGACTCAATTCAAGGAACTGGAGAACAGATCCAATTCCCTAGATCAAGATCAAGACATATAGTGGGACCAGGGACTGGTCCCACTATATGTCTACTGACCTACAATATTTACCTACAGTATTTACAAAATCTGAATCAGAAGATGAGTCGTTCACACAAAGAATTCAGTCATAAACATTACAAAGCAACATATATGCATCCCTTAACTTAATGCAGCACCAAATCTTTCTTTACGGTGGTATTCAGGCAAAACACAGTGTCTTTGAGTAATTTAAAACTGTTAAGGCTAGGGTATTTTTTTCCAGAATTTATGGTAATATATACCCGTGGTAAACGTTCAATTGTATTACTTCTATTAATGTCTTTATGAACTGATTACATCTCTACTGCTTCTGCTGCCTCCTCTGTACTCGACTGAAGAAGCCTACTGTGTAGGCGAAACGTTTCGGAATAAAGATACCTAACTGTTGCACATGTGTCTTACTTATCAACCTGTCAGCACTGTATATCCATATCATGCTCACATATCCATATATACTCGTATTACTGTCAGGAAGAAGGTGAGGCTTGGTGTGAACCATCGCCGGTAGCAAGATCCTTGTTGTGTGTGGAGAATGTTGATCTGGCAGACCTCTTTTTTTTTTTTTTTGGCATGGAGCAGGTTTCGCGTTTCCGCCCCATGCCTGCCACCCACTTTTGCCCATCCCTCACATAAGCGCACTATTAAGTTCATGTAAGTCATCAGTGAAACATGCATGATATGTTTATATGCAGAGGACATAAATGGGGTTCGACATGGTGGAGCAAAATGTAAGGTGAAGTGTGACGGTAAACTTGACACTGCTTGGCACTTCCACAGGTCTTCACTCCGTTCCCTTTATGCACGATTGCCAGGACCGGGTCGTGCCTCTCAGTCGCCCGTGTGCAGATTTACTCCTGGTTCGACAACCCCCTAAAACCACACACACACACACACACACCTCTGCGAAATAAAAATGTGTAGGAAACTCCGGATCTGCTGGAAGAATTAGGAAAGCAAGGACGCATGTTGCACAAGAATTTATTGGAAGAACGTTTCGCTCAACGGCTCTACACACAGCTAAACGATGTCCCACCAAAAATTAGTTCTTTAGCTTGTGTCTTTTCTATGTTACTGTAGTTAGTAATCTACTTTGATCACTGTTTACTGATTATTAGTCTGTAAGACATAAGAGGGATACTAATTAAAATTTGCTTTATTTTATCTAAATTTTCTAGTTTGTTTCAGTTATGTTGACGTAATGTATATGATGAAGGTGGAGTAGATGTTAGTGTTAGTAATGTTTATAATGAAAATGGGGCAGCAAGTGTTATTGTTAGTAATGTTTATAATGAGTAATGTTGATATTTTTCATTTCAGCAATAACTTTCCATTTTTTTTTAAGCTGGTGTAGGGCCCTTGAGCCAAGGTTTTAACACTTCCCCATATCAATAATAATAATAATAATAATAATAATAATAATAATAATAATAATAATAATAATAATAATAAAAGTATCAAGCAACTACAAATTTGGTCTAGTGACGAATTTCCTGGAATAATTCTATCATTTAGAAAGCTGGTCGTTAGAAAGCTTGAGACTTGTTTCAGTTGGTCGTCAGGAAGCTTGAAACTGGGATCAAGCTGGTCGTTAGGAAGCTTGAAATTTGGGTCAAGCTGGTCGTTAGAAAGCTTGAATCTTGAATCAAGATGGTCGTTAGAAAGTTTGAGTCTCTGATCAAGCTGGTCATTTATTCATGTCATAATCATAATTTAAAAAAAAAATCAGTCTAGTTATAAAAAATATTTTAGATTTGGTGCCTATAATTTTCAATATTAATATTGGGATGAACTGTTTGGAAATATATACGGCTGCCAGTGATGTTACTAGTGGACGTCCACACTGCCAGTGATGTCACTAGTGGACATCCACACTGCCAGTGATGTCACTAGTGGTCGTCCACATTGGCAGTGATGTCACTAGTGGTCGTCCACATTGGCAGTGATGTCACTAGTGGGCGTCCACACTGGCATTGTCACTAGTGATCGTCCACACTGCCAATGATGTCACTAGTGATCGTCCACACTGCCAATGATGTTACTGGATCTCTCTCTCACAATAATATGCACAACTACACAAGAAACAGGCCAAGTGTCTATCGACAAGTTCCTTTGACAACTATTAGCTATACACACACACACACACACACACACACACTGCCTAACTAATGTGTCTGCTTGCTTTCACATGAGACCAGCTGATCATTTTAGTCATGGTGGGCATTATTATAATAATAAAAAAAAGAAGCGCTAAATCCAGTAGGGTCATACAGCATCAGGGTGGGCAGAGCAACCTCCCTAACACCGTGTAAATAGCAGAAGCGCTATTATCACGGTGTTGTAAAAGAAAATCCAAGGAATCAAAAGAGTTGAAGAATTTTAGAAAGTTCGCCAAGTAGAACGTTCTGCAGACTTGTTATCGAAATAGTTATGGGAAAGACAGGAAATATGATTGCAATTATTATTATTATTATTATTATTATTATTATTATTATTATTATTATTATGTTTGCTAGAAATATTTGAACTCTAAAAGTTTGTACAATATTAGACAATAGGAAAAATAGGAAGGAGCGAGTGTAGATGATTGGTCTGTATTTAGATTCTTGGAATGAAATTGTCAGCGGATCAGTCAATGAAAGATTGAGTCAGTCACAGAACAGATGAGAGAAATCAAGCAGTAAGAGTTGTTTAGGAACCTGTGGAATGGAATCTGTGGAAAGAAAAAGGATTGTCAACGACTCTAATGTAGAGTTGCTGGTTGGCATGGTACAAGTGAAGGGCTCTTAGTCCGAGGAACTGAAGATACCCTTTCACTCCCTGAATTAGGCCTGATTACCTTGCGTTCCCAAGCGCAGTATAACCCACACGGTTCATGGGTAATAATGCATAAACAGTCTGAGTGGCTGAGAAGCATATTGGTATTTGAGATCAGTGTATGGTGTGAATGTCTTGAGGAAATTAAGAAATGATGTAATTAGAAGGTGGTGGTATGAAACAAATAGTTCAAAGTGCAATTTAGGAAGCTGAAAAGGTTACATTATATACAAAATATTTAAGATAGGTTGATTTAAAATGTATAGTTGGGGGACGCCTGAGAAAGGGTTGGAAGGAGGTTATGAATGTATTGAGAATGGTTTAAATGTTCAATTGTCATTTGTGAGCTAATTAGTTGAGCGTATTGGCCGGTGATTTCGGAGATTCTGCTTGGAATCTGGAAGCGGAAAGATCGGTGTATGAACCTTGAAATCCAGCTAAGGATGTTGCAGGTTGATGGATCATCTTTGGATCGTGATGTTTATGCTCGTGTGGAAAGGCAACTAGGAAGCAACGACACGACTTCGTATAGCTTCCTAGTGTCTCTTATAAGACGAACATAAAAGCTGCAGAAAAGGTCTACCTTCGTCAGTCAGAAATTCCAAAATAATGCTTATAAAATGTAGCGAAATTGCTATATAAATGAACTGACAGAGCTGGACAAATTGTTGATTAGTTTATATATATATATATATATATATATATATATATATATATATATATATATATATATGCGTGATTATTTATTTTTTATTATTTGTGGTTATCTATTTGAAGCTGTGTGAGCAGAGCCCTGTTCTAGGGCCCCGTCTTTTATTATTCATTTAGCATATCAAAATTTTTCATGTTACCTCCTCTTGCAAACCATTCAATTGATCTACAACTTGGTTTGCAAGGAAAAACTTTCTAGTGTATTTTTGACAGCTCATCTGTGTTGGTTTATAATTGCTGTCTCTTGCTATGTTAGTTGATGCAATGGTGTACTGAAGTTCTTAAGAACGATATATATTGTGGTCTGGTGAACAATGTTCAGTATCACAAAGTATAGTTGCATGGGCGTATATTTAAAATTATTTATGAGGTCAAAATAAACACGTACTTGCTGACTGACTTACTTATTTACTTATATATTTACTTACTAGGAAGGGACGGTAAAACAGGAGGATCGTGCGCGCCAACATGGTGGACATGCTGGGGCCCTGGCTACCTGTTATTTCTGGCAGAGCTAGTGTCAGGTTACCAGCTTCACAAGCCTCGCCCTCCCCCGCTTCCCTACCTTCCTCTTATTATCCTTCTGAGCTAGTGTTGTATATGTAACTGAAGCTTGGCAATTGCTTGCCAAAAGAGAGAGAGAGTCAGGTTAGCTCTCTATCCCATGAGGCTAACCAACACCCGGGGTATCGAGTCGAAACAAACACTTGATCACTGGACACCTATATGCTGTTGTTGTTGTTGTTTTATTTTGGACATCCAGAGATATTAATTATGAAGATTTGCAAACGTGTATAGTGGGTGTATAGCAATTAAAAATAATTATATAGTCATTACAAGTGCGGTTTTCTGTTGCACACAGTGTGATCTAAGAAGGTTGAAGTGCTGCCCTACTCCATTTTTTTTATGCCCCAGTAAGAGGACGCCACTGCAGGGACCTCTCATCTTATAGTTTTAATCACGTTTGTATTTTAGGAGAATATATGTTTGGCAACAGTGATAGTGGATTATGTTCAAAATCGAAAGGATTCGGGTTCAATGCTGAGCAGTGAAACATATGGGTAAATTTCCTGACAGATGCTGCTCGTTGTCCAGCAGTCAACAGACACCTATGATTTAAGTGATATTTGTGGGTCTATCCTAGGAAGGACCTAATGACTTCAACGTAAATAAACCACACTGCCTGGCTTTCTTAGACTGTTTGTTTTGAGTGCAAGGTTAAGAGTTGCACTGCACCAGCCGCGGCAGTACGGAAGATGTGTGAGGCTACAGAGTGTTCTATCACAAGACTTTTGATTACAGAGTAAGCGAAGAGCGAGGTGGTCATTGAATGCTCTTTGAGAAAGTGAGAAAGCTGATACGGCTATCACCAGGTGGTACCTGGCAAGAGTTCATGTACGATACTCTTCCTCTTCCCACTACACAATAAGCTTCACCTCATGCTTTACAACACTGGCTTGTAATAGGCTTCACCTCATGCTTTACAACACTGGCTTGTAATAGGCTCCTCAAAACCTACCATAACTTAACTCTTAACTACGTGGTGGTGGTGATATTTTATTTGCCGGTAGAAACGAAGAAAAAGAATCCATTACTAGATCTAGTTGCAGTTAGATACAGTTTGCATGACGCAGTACGTACCGAAAATACAGGTCCTTTCTCTACTAGAATAAACGTAATGTGACATACTAGAAAGGGTTCGTTGTAAACATACTTTTATTGCCAGCTTGTGTCGTGATATATAAACCTCTTCTCAGCACATCTACTGTAATTTATTTAATTTTTGCAGAAAAAGAAATAGGTCTTACGTATGTTATGATTATTTATTTATATCCTCTTAATCTTAATGTTTACCTGTTAATATACAATGCCGTGATAATATGTACAAAAACCTCTCATGTATTTTACGTCTCTCTTGCTCTCATATATAACAAGTCTTTCTGTGCTCATTGTCTCAACTGTCAACAAACACGATAGCAATGTTACGTTCTTTAAATTTCCTTCATGGTTGATTATATATACGTATATATATATATATATATATATATATATATATATATATATATATATATATATATATATATATATATATATATATATATATGCATAACACCAGTCGTCTCCCACCGAGGTAGGTGATCCGAAAAAAGAATAAATTTTATGATCACTCGCTCTACTCTCTCCAGGGGCGCGCTGACACTATACTTCACATACCCTCCAAATTTCAAATATCCCCACCCCTCCCTCCTTCAGAATGCAGGCACTGTACAATATATATATATATATATATATATATATATATATGTCGTGCCGATTAGGTAAAACTTGCGATTTTGGCTTAAATAGCAACGCTCACCTTGCCATATAAGACAAGTGAAAATTTGTGTATGCAATAATTTCGCCAAAATCATTCTGAACATAACGAAAAAAATATATTTCATTGTGTTTGTTTATTATTAAATTAATGTTAACGTATCTAAAATATATTTAGTTGGGTTAGGCTAAATTAAATTGCGCTTGTTGTAATAAGGTTAGGTAGGTTTTCAAAGTTTCTCTTGGTACAAAATTATAAATTCTTACATTAACATAAATGAAAAAATATATCTTTAAACGTATAAGAGAAAATTTTAGAAAGGACTTAATTTTAAATGAGTTCTTGCTAATTGACCAGTTTTACCTAATCGGCACGACATATATATATATATATATATATATATATATATATATATAATATATATTATATATTTTTTATTAGAATGAATTTCAAGTGCTCTTACTAAACATTTATGTCTTACAAAATAATAATAAATGTAGACTACTGTTTAACCCAAAATTACATACAAAGCATTAAAAAATAAATTACGCTAAAAGGGTGTGTTTGGGGACAATCGTAAGTCGGGGTACCACTGTATATATATATATATATATATATATATATATATATATATATATATATATATAAAACTGAAAATTTCAGAGTAAGCTCTGCTGACTTCCAGTATGTCTTTACACACCATCTATAACTAATAAATGCTAGCACACCTTTCGTTATACACACAAAAACAAGACAAGAGATAATACACAGATATATGTATCGCTAGAAGTGTATTTTCCCTGTTTTAGGGCTCAAAGTATCCTTGATGTTAGTGTAGATGAAGCGGCTTTGAATCTAAGAAAGCTTATTATCAAGAACCTATAGCAACAGAGCTTATTGTTACCTAACAATAAAAGGCAGTGTTAATATTCTTTAAAATTAAACAATGATATTATTTGCAAGCCTAATATTTCCCGTAAAAATAATCAGTATATGGCCTGAGAGATTACATTTTTCAATTGTCGACTATCTAGCGTGTAACTAAGACGCACACGAGTCTAAAAGAGCATCCAGGGTCTAATATAGATTATATTTGATACTGGTGCATGGCTACAGTACACTGGGACGTACTAAAAAAGGGGGCATATCGAAGATAATGTCATGCTACTAATTTCTTTGCACTGGGGTCAGCTAGGAAAGGCTAACACAATTCTAGAGACAAGTGGGGGCATTGAGGAAAGGTACGGTGATGATAGGGCCACACGACTTACAGCATACCACCTCTACACACTAAGATAAAGGTCATGCCACTGTGGCATGACTTCTATACCTAGGCCACAGAGAAGTAGACTTTAATCATGGGCCTTCGCTAAGGTAGGTAGATCATGCCACTGTGGCGTTTTAAAGGTAGTCAAATAATACCCCTCCCTATAGCCACAATCATACCACAAGAGCGCGACACACAAGCGTGGCTACAACCATACCATCACCCCCGCACACAACAAAGAGTGTCGTTACTAACCCTGGGGATGTAGTCGTAGCCGTAAGGATCCTGTAAAAAAAATCTTAATTTTATTAAAGCAGTAATACAGTAGGAAGGTTGTGAATGTAGAAGAGGACGAGGAACAGGAACAGGAGATGGTGGATCAGGAGGAAAAGAAATGGCAGGAGAATAAACAGGAACTGCAGAAGGAAAGGACTAGCAGTGGATGAGGATGCTAATGTATCTACAACCAGAGGATGTACAGTGTTCATCTGTCATTACATCAATGGTGTGCAACTCCCACAAGTTGATGAATAACACACATGTGTAACACCTAGTTATCTTCATCGTGAAAGCATTACGCCAGCCAGTCTTTCTCAAGTCAGAACAGAGTCAATCCTTTAGCAAGACTAAGGGCCCGGACACCTATCAAGGCTGAGAGACTGATTACCTGTTCTTCCACTGTCTCCAGTACATATTCTCTCTACTGAGTTAAAAAAAATGCTGGTTGGAAAAATACTTTCACAGCGAAGAGACTTAAGTGTTGCATATGCGTCTACTTCAACAGTGTGAGTATTTTTCAGTAAGGTTTGAATTCATGTGAACATAGGTGGGAGATTACATTGATAAGTTTGCATTAAATATGTATAAGATTATTTATAATTAGCAATATTTTTTTGTAATTATAATTATCCAATATATATACATGCAATAAGATCACAGTAAACAGATGATATCATAAAATGCAGAACAACCATTGTGAAAAAAATAGTGAAATTCCAAACACATTTATGATTTCTCACATTATCAAGGAACTATAAAAATAAAACATCAACAAGAAGGCATAAAAGGGCAAGACTACACCTCACAGTCGTGTCACAACACCCGACTCTGTAAAACAACTGATACTCTACCCAAGCATAAAGATTTTTTACTTGTCTAATGTATCATTAAATTCTTCCAAATTTTTATTAAATATAAATGAATCCAATTTATATAAACCAAAAGAAATATTCATATTATTTTCAAAACTGCTTTTTATGAAACATGATTCTACTATATTCCTGTCGACCATGGACTTGCTTGATACAACTTTCTCAGCCTTTTGAAAATCAATTGGATGGTTAAAATCTCTCACGTGAATAGAGCCGAATAGGTAAAATTGGTCAATTAGCAAGAACTCATTTAAAATTAAGTCCTTCCTAAAATTTTCTCTTATACGTTTAAAGATAGATTTTTTCATTTATGTTAATGTAAAAATTAATAATTTTGTACCAAAAGAACCTTAGAAAACTTACCTAACCTTATTATAACAAGCGATTTAATTTAGCCTAATCCAACTAAATATATTTTAGATAATTTTTCAATAATTTAATTATAAACAAACACAATGAAATATATTTCTTTGTTAGGTTCAGAATGATTTTTGCGAAATTATTGCATACACAAATTTTCGCTTGTCTTATTCGGCAAGAGGAACGTTGCTATTTAAGCCAAAATAGCAAGTTTTACCTATTCGGCACGACATATATATATAATGAGAAACCAATACTACATAATGTAAACTTTGGAAAGTTATCACACTCAACAACTGTAATTCGTTGCAATTTATTTTACCGATATCTCGCCCCATAGATGGTGACGGAGGATAGCACTTCTACCCCTGAGTTTTGACTTGCCGCGTTCAAAGGTTATGACTTTTTATTTCTTTATTCTAAATTCACTGGAGACAAAGGGACAAGAGCTAAACTCCTTCACTCTCTGTAGAAACTCTTCGAGTCCCACTTTGAGTTTGATATATAAGGGAGTGTTAAACAAGTGTGCCTTGTCTCTTCAATGTGCTTTTATACCAATATCACAGTCACAAGTCTGAAGTGGTCAGTCCCTCATCCTTGAAGAAGTAAGTTTGAGGTGGTCAGTCCTTCATCCTTGAAGAAGTAAGTTTGAGGTGGTCAGTCCCTCATCCTTGAAGAAGTAAGTTTGAGGTGGTCAGTCCTTCATCCTTGAAGAAGTAAGTCTGAGGTGGTCAGTCCTTCATCCTTGAAGAAGTAAGTCTGAGGTGGTCAGTCCTTCATCCTTGAAGAAGTAAGTTTGAGGTGGTCAGTCCTTCATCCTTGAAGAAGTAAGTTTGAAGTGGTCAGTCCCTCATCCTTGAAGAAGTAAGTTTGAGGTGGTCAGTCCTTCATCCTTGAAGAAGTAAGTTTGAAGTGGTCAGTCCCTCATCCTTGAAGAAGTAAGTTTGAAGTGGTCAGTCCCTCATCCTTGAAGAAGTAAGTTTGAGGTGGTCAGTCCCTCATCCTTGAAGAAGTAAGTTTGAGGTGGTCAGTCCCTCATCCTTGAAGAAGCAAGTCTGAGGTGGTCAGTCCCTCATCCTTGAAAAAGCAAGTCTGAGGTGGTCAGTCCCTCATCCTTGAAGAAGTAATTTTGAGGTGGTCAGTCCCTCATCCTTGAATAAGCAAGTTTGAAGTGGTCAGTCCCTCATCCTTGAAGAAGTAAGTTTGAAGTGGTCAGTCCCTCATCCTTGAAGAAGTAAGTTTGAGGTGGCCAGTCCCTCATCCTTGAAGAAGCAAGTCTGAGGTGGTCAGTCCCTCATCCTTGAAGAAGCAAGTCTGAGGTGGTCAGTCCCTCATCCTTGAAGAATCAAGTCTGAGGTGGTCAGTACCTCATCCTTGAAGAAGCAAGTCTGAGGTGGTCAGTCCCTCATCCTTGAAGAATCAAGTCTGAGGTGGTCAGTCCCTCATCCTTGAAGAAGTAAGTCTGAGGTGGTCAGTCCCTCATCCTTGAAGAAGCAAGTTTGAGGTGGTCAGTCCCTCATCCTTGAAGAAGTAAGTTTGAAGTGGTCAGTTCCTCATCCTTGAAGAAGCAAGTCTGAGGTGGTCAGTCCCTCATCCTTGAAGAAGCAAGTTTGAGGTGGTCAGTCCTTCATCCTTGAAGAAGTAAGTTTGAAGTGGTCAGTCCCTCATCCTTGAAGAAGTAAGTTTGAAGTGGTCAGTCCCTCATCCTTGAAGAAGTAAGTTTGAAGTGGTCAGTCCCTCATCCTTGAAGAAGTAAGTTTGAGGTGGTCAGTCCCTCATCCTTGAAGAAGTAAGTTTGAAGTGGTCAGTCCCTCATCCTTGAAGAAGTAAGTTTGAGGTGGTCAGTCCTTCATCCTTGAAGAAGTAAGTTTGAAGTGGTCAGTCCCTCATCCTTGAAGAAGTAAGTTTGAGGTGGTCAGTCCCTCATCCTTGAAGAAGTAAGTCTGAAGTGGTCAGTCCCTCATCCTTGAAGAAGTAAGTTTGAGGTGGTCAGTCCCTCATCCTTGAAGAAGTAAGTTTGAGGTGGTCAGTCCCTCATCCTTGAAGAAGTAAGTTTGAGGTGGTCAGTCCCTCATCCTTGAAGAAGTAAGTTTGAGGTGGTCAGTCCTTCATCCTTGAAGAAGTAAGTTTGAAGTGGTCAGTCCTCATCCTTGAAGAAGTAAGTTTGAGGTGGTCAGTCCCTCATCCTTGAAGAAGTAAGTTTGAGGTGGTCAGTCCTTCATCCTTGAAGAAGTAAGTTTGAAGTGGTCAGTCCCTCATCCTTGAAGAAGTAAGTTTGAGGTGGTCAGTCCCTCATCCTTGAAGAAGCAAGTCTGAGGTGGTCAGTCCCTCATCCTTGAAGAAGCAAGTCTGAGGTGGTCAGTCCCTCATCCTTGAAGAAGCAAGTCTGAGGTGGTCAGTCCCTCATCCTTGAAGAAGTAAGTTTGAAGTGGTCAGTCCCTTATCCTTGAAGAAGTAAGTTTGAGGTGGTCAGTCCCTCATCCTTGAAGAAGTAAGTTTGAGGTGGTCAGTCCCTCATCCTTGAAGAAGCAAGTCTGAGGTGGTCAGTCCCTCATCCTTGAAGAAGCAAGTCTGAGGTGGTCAGTCCCTCATCCTTGAAGAAGCAAGTCTGAGGTGGTCAGTCCCTCATCCTTGAAGAAGCAAGTCTGAGGTGGTCAGTCCCTCAACCATGAAGAAATAAGCAGTCCTATACCAACGTTCATTAGGATGATCTGTTTTATTTTCATTCGTGTCGCCAGTACGCCTAACGTCAACGTTTGAGACGTCAACTAACCAAGTAAAAGCCGTGGCCCTCACAGGTGGCTCCAACTCCATCCTGTCCCTATACTATTTAGTGTTTTCATAACTAATAAATAAAACGTACTCCTAAAAAAAAAAAAATATGCCAAGAGCTTTCTTTTGGAAAACAGATTTTAGCTTATAAAATTAGTCTCTCGTTCTCGAGAACGAGAGAGAGAGAGAGAGAGAGAGAGAGAGAGAGAGAGAGAGAGAGAGAGAGAGAGAGAGAGAGAGAGAGAGAGAGAGAGAGAGAGAGAGACAGACAGACAGACAGAGAGAGACAGAGAGAGGAAAATGTTATTTATGTAATCAAAGAAATAATAAGCGGAGCCAACATGGCGAGACATAAAGAGGGGGAGGAAGGGAGAGAGGGAGGGAGGGGAAGATCTGAAAATAGAGGAGGAAGTAAAGTGCGGATGGCGGGTGACAGGAAATGGAGGAGGGAGAGTTGTGAAGGGAGGAAGAGTAGTGAAGATAGAGTAGAGTAGTGAAAGGAAGAAAAAGGAAGAGTGGTTGTCAGGAGTGTCAGGACAAATAAATATAGATTGTCCTGTGAATAAGACATATGAGAGATATAGGTTGTGTGTGTGTTAGTTAGTTAGTTACCATTTTGTCCTAGGCACATGTCGATTAGACACTAGGCCTGTTGTATGTATGTGTGTGTGTGTGTGTGTGTGTGTGTGTGTGTACTCACATAGTTGTGGTTGCAGGGGTCGATTCATAGCTCCTGGCCCCGCCTCTTCACTGGCCGCTACTGGGTCACTCTCCCTGTGCCATGAGCTTTATCATACCTCTTCTTAAAGCTATGAATGGATCCTGCCTCCACTACATCGTTTCCCAAACTATTCTACTTCCTGACCACTCTGTGACTGAAGAAATACTTCCTAACATCCCTGTGATTCATCTGAGTCTTCAACTTCCATGTCTCATCTCTGGAACATTCTGTCTCTGTCCACCTTGTCAATTCCTCTCAGTATTTTATATGCCGTTATCATGTCCTCCCTATCCCTCCTGTCCTCCAGTGTCGTCAGGTCGATTTCCCTTAACCTCTCCTCGTAAGACATACCCCTTAGCTCCGGGACTATTCTTGTTGCAAACCTTTGCACTTTCTCTAGCTTCTTTACGTGCTTGGCTAGGTGTGGGTTCCAAACTGGTACTGCATACTCCAGTATGGGCCTAACGTACACAGTGTACAGGATTCTGAACGATTCCTTATTAAGATGTCGGAATGCTGTTCTTAGGTTTGCTAGGCGCCCGTATGCTGCAGCTGTTATTTGGTTGATGTGCGCCTCAGATGTGCCTGGTGTTATATTCACCCCAAGATATTTTTCCTTGATTGAGGTTTGTAGTCTCTGCCCCCCCCCCTAGACTGTACTCCGTCTGCGGTCTTCTTTGCCCTTCCCCAATCTTCATGACTTTGCACTTGGTTGGGTTGAACTCCAGGAGCCAATTGCTGGACCAGGCTTGCAGCCTGTCCAGATCCCTTTGCAGTTCTGCCTGGTCCTCGTCCGACTGAATTCTTCTCATCATCTGCAAACAGGGACACTTCGGAGTCTATTCCTTCCGTCATGTCGTTCACAAATACCAGAAACAGCACCGGTCCTAAGACTGACCCCTGTGGAACCCCACTCGTCACCGGCGCCCACTCTGACACCTCGCCACGTACCATGACTCGCTGCTGTCTTCCTGACAGGTATTCCCTGATCCATTGGAGTGCCTTCCCAGTTATCCCTTCCTGGTCCTCCAGCTTTTGCACTAATCTCTTGTGTGGAACTGTGTCAAACGCCTTCTTACAGTCCAAGGAAATGCAATCTACCCACCCCTCTCTCTCTTGTCTTACTGCTGTCACCCTGTCATAGAACTTCAGTAGGTGTGTGACACAGGATTTCCCGTCCCTGAAACCGTGTTGGCCGTCGTTGATAAGCTCATTCCTTTCTAGGTGTTCCACCACTCTTCTCCTGATAATCTTCTCCATGACTTTGCATACTATACATGTCAGTGACACTGGTCTGTAGTTTTAGTGATTCATGTCTGTCTCCTTTTTTAAAAAATTGGGACTACATTTGCTGTCTTTCATACCTCAGGGAATCTCCCTGTTTCGATAGATATGTTGAATATTGTTGTTAGGGGTACACATAGCGCCTCTGCTCCCTCTCTCAGGACCCATGGAGAGATGTCCGGCCCCATCGCCTTTGAGGTATCTAGCTCACTCAGCAGCCTCTTCACTTCCTCCTCGGTTGCATGTATTGTGTCCAGCACTTGGTGGTGTACCCCACCTCTCCGTCTTTCTGGAGTCCCTTCTGTCTCCTCTGTGTGTGTGTGTACTCACCTAATTGTGGTTGCAGGGGTCGATTCATAGCTCCTGGCCCCGCCTCTTCACTGGCAGCTACTGGGTCACTCTCCCTGCACCATGAGCTTTATCATACCTCTTCTTGAAGCTATGAATGGGTCCTGCCTCCACTACATCACTTCCCAAGCTATTCCACTTCCTGACCACTCTGTGACTGAAGTAATACTTCCTAACATCCATGTGATTCATCTGAGTCTTCAACTTCCAACTGTGACCCCTTGTTGCTGTGTCCCATCTCTGGAACATTCTGTCTCTGTCCACCTTGTCAATTCCTCTCAGTATTTTATATGTCGTTATCATGTCCTCCCTATCTCTCCTGTCCTCCAGTGTCGTCAGGTCGATTTCCCTCTCCTCGTAGGACATATCCCTTAGCTCCGGGACTAGTCTTGTTGCAAACCTTTGCACTTTCTCTAGTTTCTTTATGTGCTTGGCTAGGTTAGGTTAGGTTCGTCAGGACACCGGACAGGTGTTTCCTGACGCGGGTCTTAGTCAGATGACCCGCCGTTGGAGCTTTTGGTCATCTGACCGAGGCCTCCCGCTGGCTTACCGGTCCACCCCTTTAAAAATTTTGGTCTATTACAACCATTGGCTAGTGTGTGTGTGTGTGTGTGTGTGTGTGTTCGTTATTCTAAAGTAAACTTTGTATATCAAGTCACTTCGAAAAAAAAAATTCTCAACATACTATATGTGTATTCGCTTCAATCACTTGAATAGCCAGTTACGTTGATCGAGGCGAGTATATCGTGCAGATTGCATCTCCACCTATAACTCAAGTGTCCCCAGTTATTATTCCACCCTAAACTAGCTTTCAATAGAGTAGTATTTGTAAATTTACAAAAAAACGTCAAAAAAAATGACGCTAGAAACCACGCAAGAAAATTAAAGTCGTACAGGGAGATATGCTGAGCCATGAAATGAATTAAATCCCCACAAAAACCTATTTAAGGGGAGAAATTTCTCATGAGTTACAAGAAAAGTTCTACATATATATTTATTCATAATGTCATAATTTCGAAAATTAATCTGTCTCAACAAAGAGGAAAGGTACAAAATATTAGTTATTATATATCAGCAGTAAAACAACATGAAGGCTTGTGAAATCGTAATGACCAGATTGTAAACAATTCACTGAAAGGAGTGGGATTCGAACCCATATCAAGCTTGTGCTACAAGTAGCACCGGCTTGACATAAAGCAAACAGCAATTGTCTTATCTCATTACTTGTCGGCTTTGTGCTACTCGTCTCAACAGAGACGACAGAGGAAGCATAAAAGAGAACACAAAATTAACGTTCACATTTTTTTCAAGGCCGCTGGTCATGAGGCACAGCTACAATGCGACGTTTCTTTAGCAGGATGAGATACCTGGAGGGTGGTTTCGGGGGTGAGCGCCCCCGCGGGGCGGTCCATGACCAGGCCTCGCGGTGGATCAGGGCCTGATCAAACAGGCTGCTACTGCTGGCCGCACGCAAACCGACGTACCAAAATATTTTAGCCACGTTACACAGTGTAATGAAGACCAATAAATGCCCGACTTTATAATGTTCCTGAGATCTAAGAGAGAAAATCTACATGATATTATTACCTTGAATTCTTTCGTCAATAATTCGATCATCTCTGTATCTGGTTTAAAAAAAAAAGTATAATGCATTCAGATTTTAATTGATTTAAAGCCAATAATAAGGATACATAATCAAAGATAATAAAATTTGCCTACGTTGTAGCTTTTGTAAGGTATAGAAGAAAAAGAATAGCAAAGAACTCAGTTTGTAATGCAAATCTCAGTTACGTCAACACTTTTCTGTGTTGTATTGCCAGCGGATTTATTCAGTAAACCATAATTAAGTAGCCGACACTCAAACTGCCTAAAAAAATGATCCATCACAGTAATGAATGACCCTCCTAGTGATCTTAGTGACTGCATATTGTAAGACGTGGCAGGAGGTACATAAACACTTGAGTTTCCCTCAATCTTTATTTTAGAGGTCAGGATTGTTGATATCAGTGTCGATATGCAGTGCAGTCGACAGGCTTCAAACTTAACAGACCAGGTCAAGGACGAAGATCCTCCTGACAAGTGGTATAAAACTTCATTATGAATTTGCTTGTTTAAGAGAATAAAAAGCCACAATACCCTGACTGGAAAATACACAAATAATCCGAACGTAGAAGACCGAAACTCATCACGACGTTTCGGTCAGACTTGGACCATTAACTGGCCCAAGTCGGATCGAAACGTCGTCACAAGTTTCAGTCTCTTACGTGCGTGTTATTTGTGTATAGTTTTCTTCCTAATTTAAATAACCATCAAAGTTTAACAAGCAAAAAAAATATTCAAAATTACCTTCGGTTCTTTGAAAAAATTAATCGATATCTACAGGAAAAAAAAATTGTACTAACCGCAAACGGGTTATGTTAGAATAGAGCAACTAACAATGATGAAATATTCACAGAACCTTCAGGTGCACTAAGGTTAACACTGAAATTTTAATGCCACATTTTAAATTATGGAAGTCAACTGACCATCTAGGATTACAAAGCTTCACAACAAACCTACAAATTATAAATGGAAACTGTACGAGGCTTCTATCCGTCCTGGACCTTATTGAAGCCACTGGTTAATAGGTCGACCGAGCACATATTTCAGTTTTAATTTCCATTTTGAGAGTAAGTAGTGAATTATCCCAACCACGAAATGTGATTCATTCTTCATTGCAAGGTATGCGCCAGGGCAATGTGGTTATGGATTAGAAAAACACGTGAGAAAACACTAGGGCACATTTTTTACAAAACGTTTCGTTATTTGTTCTTGATTACTTCTAACAAGAGGTGTTAGGAGTGATCAAGGTCCCAGGACAGAAAAGTTTCCTAATACGTACTAGTGTTTGTCTACGTGTGTCTTTTTAAACCACTTGTCGGTATCAGTTACCAAGGTTTGTACCACAATGTTGTTGTGCTAGTTTAATTCATAATTTTATATATGATAAAGGCATTTCTGCAGCAGTGGCCTGAGGTTTGTTTTTCAAGGTCTCCTCAACTGTAAAGTTTGCGATAGTGCTTCCATTACTTGATAATGACACAGTGTGTGGGTTATGTTATTTTATCAGAAGACTTTTCGCCCGCCAGGGAGTTTATCAATTTATAAAGAGACAAGTAAAAGCATGAGGTTATATAGTAGCTTAGGAAAGGTCACCTGTGAGGCGTAGAGAGGTGAGGTGAGGTCACCTGCGAGTGGGTCTGTGTTGAAGGCTGTGTTGGTTTCACGTAGAATTAACTTTGCTTAAATTTCGAAGATGAGGAATTTTACGACATGGTGTTGGTAGTGATGATTCAAGCTGATTCCAGTCTGTTACGGTGATCTGCTTCTCTGATAACTAATAGGATAATTCATCAAGAGGTTCCTTCCTGTGAAAGCATATCTGTATTCCTTGATTCTAATGTTTAAGTCCCTGGATGTTTTCCCCACGTATGATTTATCAGTCTCCGCAAGGTATGATGTGTACCCTAACATTCGATGCTTGTTGCTTTTTTGACAAAATATCTGATGGTACCTGACGCTATATTGACCTTGACTATGGTGTTGGCATTACTCCTCGTTTGGTTGGACATAAGTACTATGTATTTGTTATCGACGGCCTCTGGACAGGTGTCATATACAATATTTTCTTCTTTCCTACAGCTGTCGGTGATGAAGTGTCTTGGGGTAGAGTAGCTCCATAAAAACTCTCTGGAAATAGTCTTATTCTTCTCTGAGGAGCGTAGTGATGGATGAGATTTTGTAGAACAAGCGGTGCAGCAGGTCGTTTTTACTGGTGGGCTTTCAATAAGTCAAGTTCATCCTCGTTTATGCTGATCATAACATCCAGAAAAGAGGAGTCTGTCCGTCATGTTCCTCCTCCATAGTAAACTTGAGTGATGGTTCTACTGTTAATGTTAAGAAAGATAACAGTGTTCGGGCGTCTAGGAGCAATAATCAGAATGTCATCAACATACATAAGTCATACCACGTCTCTCGGGATATAGATCATAAATCTTCTCTAGGTGCTCCATATACAAGTTTATCATAACTGCACTTACTGGTGAGCACATGGCTATGCCAAGGGATGGTTTATGCGTGAGTCCCCGAAGAAGTGATTGTAGCTAACGCAAAGCTTACTCGCGTCAAGGAAGTCATTGCCAGAAATATGCATGTCGAGTCCATCATGAAATTGACGTCTGAGTAGATCCATGTCTCGTGTGAGAGGCACTCTGGTAAAGAGTGCCACGTCAAAAAATGCAAAGCATCTTGTTCCTGACTCGTAAATTCCTGATCTGGTAGCGCAGGTCTCCAGTGTTTAAGGTGTCTTGCTGATGGTGCCCAGGAGCCACTTGATATGGTGCACTACCTGTACCCGAGGAGACTGATCCCACTGGCATCACCAGCTTTGTTTTTTTGTAAACCATATAGATACGCAGTGCTAGAGTTGTACAGATCAGTGCGATGATGACGCTTCCAGTGTTCAGTTTTTCAGGGCTGAACGTGTGTCTTGTAGGAATTGCTTAGTACGTTGTTCACAGGTAGATGACCAATAAGTTGGTATGGTTCTCTGTCTTCCAATGATCTGTTCATCATAAATCACGGAACGGGTGGGGTTTGACCCATGGCAAGTGAATCCTAAAACTCACAGTGATTTGTTTGAAATCATGTTATTACGATTTCGTGAATCTGTTCATGTTCATGATGGCCACCGCTTCACCTACGGTGTGTTCAGCACCTATGGTGCTGAACACACCATCTACAAGGCCGAGGGACTGATTACCTCATCTTTTGTGTAGAGTTCTACTCTCTTCAAATTATGTCCTAGAATTTTGTATTGATAAAGCCACTGGAGGGCGAAACGTCTACTATAAAGATACCCAGATGTTGCACATGTGTCTTAATTTCATCTTGTCGGTACTGTATACCATTCTTGTACGAAATATATGTTGATGCGTTGCAGATGGTAGACCAGCATACAAATGCCAAGAAATGTATATAAAAAAAGTTTAAGGAAATTTTTAATATTTTGTAAATGTATAAAATGGTACAAACGTATACAGAGTATATTAATGTGGTGTTCCATAGACAGAGTATACTGACGTGGTGTTCCATTGATAACTTATATTGACGTGGTGTTCCACAGACAAAATTTATTGATATAGTGTTCCATAGAAAGAGTTGGTCAAACAGACAAAAGATATTAAAAAAAAAATTTATCTTGCTTAACGATTAATGTTTTACGTTAACTTGCAGTGTATGCAAATTTTAAATTTTGCAAACAAACTAGCCTAGCAACCTACCATAACAGTGCAAAAAATTAAGTATATATATATATTAATCCTATCCAACCCATCTTAATTCAGCCTTAATTTGTATTTTTGATAAGTGGCGAAATATAATATTTTCCTTATAGTCAGATTATTCGCGGAAATATTTCAAAAAGTTATACGTACTCTTTATTTTTTTTTTTGTAAAAGATGGGTTTTTATTAACAGTCTGAAAATTGTGACCTAAACAATCCATATTCAACAACAGAGGATTATATTGGTTGGTTGGTTAATAAGGTTTAAGGCCTATCGACTATATGAAGGCCATTAAGGCTGCACGTAACCTTTTCACCACCAGACAAGAATATCTTAATCCCTAAAATAGGGACTAAAGTAAATTCACAGTATATATACACTGAGAGAAATACAACTCTCCGTGTATTCATCCTGTGTATCAATAATATAAAAGTGACTCGACATTTATCTTGTGTGTGGTTAATGCCTAGACAAGGAGAACGTGTAAATGTCTATTATTTCAAAATTTAATGGATTTTTTGTGCGTTTGTTCAAATGGTCTAAATGATATTTACCGTATTTTCAAAAACTTCCACTCTGTTATTTCATTACTTCATTGGATTAAATTTTGTTTTTTTTTCAAGTATTTTAACTTAAGCTTATAGTCCTCCTATATATGGTTGACAACTAGGTTTGTAATTGTAGGTTAAATAATGACACAGTAGGCCTATGTTCCTTAATGACTCAGTAGACCAATGTTTTTAATCAATGGACTATACTGTAGCATTTGTGCTTATATTGCCATATATGGGATGGATATCTTGGAGTGAGTAAGAGGGAGCCCAAGTAGGTGAGAGTGGGTGGCTAATAGTGGGCGGGGAAGCTGAAGGCAACATGTAAGCCGTGTGGGAATAGTAAAGCAGGACATTTTGTTTTACTGGCATAGATGTTAAACTGTGTGATGACAACAGTGTGTGAATCTGTTGTGGCCACACACTGACACTGTTGGAGTCAGCAGTCATAAGATGCAAGTGACTTTGTCTGTACTAAACCACTTCCCAGCAGTTTATAGCAGCCTGCCAGGGCATCTATATAAATAAGATTTGTTAGTGTCATGGCACCGGTGTGTACAACTCTGCCCGACACTCAAAATAGTTCCCACTAAGTATATTGTCTCGTTGGAGGGAACTAATACACACTAGAGATGAAGGTGTTATTCTCTTCATTACCGATGTACCACTATAGCATAAGAGGAGAGTGAGCGGACGTACCTGTATGTAGCCGCCTATGGGTGGGCGTCCATAGGAAACGGGCCCAGGTGCATTGAAGGTGGGTCCAGGCATCTGCGTTATTTTTCGAGAGATGTAGGAATCGTCGTAACTTGGTCCTCGCATCATGTTGCTGGTGCAGGCTACACTGGACTGACAACACACCTCACGGCCCCGCTCCTAGCGCCCACTGCACACCCTTCCTTCCCCAGCCCACCACACTACAACACCTATTTTGGGAGAGCTGCCCGCACCACGTCACTTCCTCTACCACCTGAAATAGCCTCTGCCAGTGCACGAATGATCCCATTGCGGCCAGCCACGCCCGCACTACCCAATCATAACTTCGAGTAGGTGGTCAAAGAGCGATGATAGGATGGAGAGGGGCGAGGCTTGGTGGCCAGTATGTCCTCTACACTGTACGACATCCTCCACTGGTTCGCTATCTTTTTCCAGTAAAATTCATACCCAGACGTTGATCGCAAAACTTTAGCCACAGATATCATACATCTATAGTTGTGTCCACGTTATCTGACTATCTCCAAGGCCTGTTGCTCTCCGTAAATAAAGCCCTAAAAAAAAAAGATAAGCATTAGCTAAAGTAAAATGTTGAATTAAGGCAGTCTCTTCGGAAGTGAAATTACCACTGTTTCTCTTTTTCACTCAGTCACTACAAATTCCTCCGTAAAATGAAAGTGGAATGGGGGTTGACTTAGGTTTGTGACACAAACTCCGGTAAATAAACTATAATTAACATGATCACTTATGGGATCCGCAGCCTCCACGCTAGCTGATGACCGGATTTTGATGAATGGAGAATAAATTACGTACTTAAATAGATGTCATGCATAAAAATATAAACTGATTAAATAGAGGCCATGCATGGAAATATAAACTGGTTAAATAGAGGTCTTGCATGGAAATTATAACCCTACTGATGAATTAGTAGTGTCTTAAACGATCACTACACGAGGCCTGCTGACCCAGGTATGGCAGATATACTAACTACAGTCAACCAGTTTCGTTCATTTAAAGATTTACAAGTTATCTGTTTGAATAATATTGTTTACTTTAATCCCTATTTATAGGGATGAAAGTATTCCTGGTGGAGTAGTTATCGTGCAGCCTTAATGACCCTAGTGTTGTTGATAGGCTTTAAACCCCATTTACTCTATTATCCCCTTTATTTATTTTTTGTCGATTTGTACACTTCATCCGTATCTCTCTTTACTCTACGGCTTTTCAAGAAAATACAAGTTTAATATCCTGTTCTATATTCGTAGGAACAGTTCCTGGTATAGAAGATTAACCTCTTCACACCACTTTGTGTGTGTGTATACTCACCTAATTGTGGTTTCAGGGGTCGACTCATAGCTCCTGGCCCCGCATCTTCACTGGTCACCACTAGGTCTCTCCCCGCTCCCTGAGCTTTATCGTACCTCTTCTTAAAGCTATATATGGATCCTGCCTCCACTACACCACTCTCCACATTATTCCACTTCCTGACGACTCTATGACTGAAGAAGCACTCTGAAGGAGGGGTGTTATTATTATAAAAAATGAAGCGCTAAATCTACAAGGGTCATACAGCGCAGCAAGGAAGTGTGTTAATGTTGCAGTTTTATAACTGTACTGTAAGCGCTCCTCTGGCAAGACAGTGATGGAGTGAATGATGAAAGTTTTTCTTTTTCGGGCCACCCTGCCTTGGTGGGAGACGGCCGATGTGTTAATAACAAACAAAAAATAAATTAATAATGATGGCTTTACTTCACAAGAAGATACATTAGACACTGACCTATCATAGTATAGCAATAACTGCATATTATGACTGTTATGTATTATGCACCTATACCTATCATGTGGGTGATAATCAAAGGATTACAGTGACAAGCTATAGAAGTATAATGAACTTTTTATGGAATTCACAGCAATTCTCAAGCCAGTGTGTTATCCACTGACCTGCGAGTTTTAGGACTTTCTTGCAGTGGGTTCGATCCCCGCCTTTTCTGTGACCTATTTAGTATCTTCGTTTACCCTACCAATAACGATAAACCCAATTAATCAGCCTACTCAGACTACTTTATTTATTTTTAATTATATCCTCGTAATTCATAGTCTACGTTTTCTTTTATGTGTGTTGTTGTACAACATTTTCTTTGTAATTTCAAGAGACCCCAATGGAAATAAGTCGCTTGGGTTATCCTAGGTAATTTACACTAATAATAATAATAAATAAATAATAATAATAATAATAATAATAATATCTTTATTTCTACAAGTACATGAAATAAGTCACTCTGACTTTTTTGGATTATCCTAGGTTCTCTACACATATGCTACTATGTATGATAATCTATGTAACTGTATTTGTGTATACTACCTGAATAAACTTACTTACCTACTTACAAGGTATACAGGCCTAGCTGATATCAATGACATACTACTATATAGAAAGCCGCTTATTGATTTTTTTTAGATTTTGCCACCGAAGTGGCTAGTTTATTGTGCACCCCATATCCATCCTGTGGACGGTAGCGCAAGAGCATATGGATACACAAAAGGCCTAGGCACTAGGCCCCAAAGGGGTTAACAATTGTACATTTGGGTTTATATCTACATTTCAATTATCTGTTACTGCATTTCGGGCAAATTAGGTCAGTTTTGTCCCAGGATGCGACCCACACCAGTCGACTAGTAAGTAAGTAAGTTTATTCAGGTATACACAAATACAGTTACATAGATTATCATACATAGCAGCATATATGTAGAGAACCTAGGATAACCCAAAAAAGTCAGAGTGACTTATTTCCATTGGGGACTAACACCCAGGTACCCATTTTATACTGATGGGTGAACATGGACAGCAGGTGTATTATGAAAACACGTCCTAATGTTTTCCAGCCGTACCGGAGATTCGAACTCCGGACCTCAGTGTATAGGCTGAGTGCGCTAGCGATCGAGCTACAGGACTCCCAAAAAGCTAAAAGCTACTATGTAAGACAGTTATAACAACCCACAAATTGTGTAAAATCGTATTTTAATAAACTAACTTGAGTCTCCACGCCTTGAGTTGTAATTTACCCTCATTACTGCTACTAGTGGGCCACGGGTGTCTCGTAGCTCGATCACTATCGCACTCAACTTTCCCTTTCCCTGTTCACACATCAGTATAAAATGGGTACCTGGGAGTTAGTAGACTGGTGTGGGTCGCATCCTGGGACAAAGCTGACCTAATCTGCCCGAAATGCTCTGCATAACAAGGGGCTTTCTATATAGTAGTATGTCATTGATGTTAGCTAGGCCTGTATACCTTGTACATGTACTTGTAGTAAATAAAGATATGATTATTAGTGAACTTACCGCACTGCTTCTCTTATATACTACCATTATTACTAAGTCTCCTACTAGTGCTGTTACTACTACTATAAGTTGCTACTTCTACTACTACTCTTGTTGCTACTACTCACTCAGCTCACATAGCGAGTGTCCATGGTTCGATCCCCAGCACGGGTGGAAATGTTGGGCATGTTTCCTTATACATACTGTACCTGCTGTCCCTGTTCACCTAGCAGTAAGTAGGTACCTGGATGGTAGTTGAATGGTGTGGGTCGCATCCTGGTTAGCAAGATTAAAGGACCACAGTGGAAAAAGTCTGCCTACAGGCGAACTAAGTGAAGAATAATTTACAGAAATGTTATCTGTTTTCTTTTCAATTGTGGCTTTGTGATTTATTCCAGTTATGATAATGTGAAGACTAATTCTATTGGACAGTTTACTCCTCCAGAATGAAGGGCGCAAACATTATTCTGCATTACAAAATTTGGGTACCAATGTTACTATGTTAAAGAAATTCTTACAGGATAATTATTATTATATGTAATAATCAAAACTAAGTGCTAAACCCAAAAGGGTCATACAGCTTACAGGATAAAGGAATTAGTTTGAGCAATATGAAGAGGCAGTACTTTGTCAAATGACTGTCACATATACATTATGAATACATGTTATGAACAATACTTAAGAAATGACTCAAGGTGGCTGCATCATTATCATTACAGGTTCTGTGCTCTCAATACTTATGGTTCTCTGCTGAATGAATTATCAATATGCAGTACATTATTATTACAATCAAAACTAAGAGCTAAACCCACAAGGGTCATACAGAATATACAGTACAGTAATTGTCAATGCTCATTATTATCATCAATTTTGCAATTACTCTCGACACTTACCACTTATGTTAATATATTTACAATTACTATATGGCCTTCCCAACACTTAGTTGATAATATCAACATTTAGTGTATATATCAATGATATTATATAATGACATGGATATTAACAAGACAATTTGCAGTTTATGGCAATTTATTGAGATGATTCGTCCCCCTGGAACTTAATCAGTTCAAAAAAAATTTCTGAGGATAAACATATTTTGAGCAGAATGCCATAAACTTCATATTAATAGTCTTATTACTATAAAACTTTTAAATCATGTACATTTACAGTCATTTCCAATATTCTCAGTTATGGATGACTGTACATTCACAGGCTATATATATACTGTATTCATAATACTGTCTAGTTATAAAAACAAAAAATTCAAATTATATACTTTTATTGACAAAAAATATTATATAAATGATATACAGAATAAATAATTTATGGCTGATGATTCAAAATTCTAGTTGAATAAATCATCAACAATCACAATAGTTCACAACACTCAAGATATACACAAATGCACCATCAACATTCACAACTAGTAGCAGTGCATATAATACAAGCTAAATGTACAATTGCTTACAATGAATGTATTCTGAACTTACGGTGCATGCTGCCTGTTTCAAAAACATTTAATTATACAGTATTTCCTACATCCAACTTAAAATATAATTTCTTTCAACATGTTCAAAGGCACTATTATTCCTTCTAAATCTAAGTGAACCCTTCATTTAACATATTAATGGGAGAGCCCATTAAAGCCAATTATCCATTAAATCCTAATTAACAGAATATTTTTCCATGCTTGTAATAGATGTAATAGAATGAGTCCGTTAAGTCTGTAAATAAATTTACCAAATGGACTGTAATAACAATGGACAGTTCTGGATTTACCAGACTGTAACAAGAACAGACAATTCTGATTTAGTATCTGACTTTGTTAAATCCAAAATGAATTTACCAAGCAAACCATGAATTCTGTAATTAATGGACTAAGTCCGTTCATTCCAAATGCTGTTGGCCACAGAGTTTATCAGTTAAATCTGGGTCTGTTAAATTGAAGTCTGTTGAATCTAAGATTGTAATAAAGAATTATTTGACCTTTCTTCATAGTTAGCTATCATATATGCTTAGAACTTCTGTGCTATTATAACTATGTAACAAAATGAATATAAAGCAGAAGAGTTCAATATGAAGAGCATTATGCCATTAAGAACTCGAATAATGTACTGCACGTCACCATTTTAAATAAAAAAATACCAAATAAAACTTTTAAAGCATCAATCATAAGAGTACCCTGAGCATTTTCAGTGTTCATTTCTATTCTATAAATTTAAATAAATAGTAAGAGTGCCACATTTGTACAGTATACACTATACTTGCTGAAAGTAAAGCAGACCAAGCTGATACTTATACAATGAAAATGATAAAGAAAAGACATTCTCAAACTGAAAATTTACCTAGTATTAAATGATCTGTTTAACTGATATTATAACAACTTCGCAAAAATAACTAGATCACTAAAAGTTTTTGCTGTTAGAGGTATACAGTCTATAAATATTCTCTTTGGCTTCCTCTAAAGTCATTACCTCCAACATCATTAGACAGTTCATGATAGTAACCATCTCTTTCTGCTTCTGTGCTTTCACCCACACTCGCCCATTAAAACCAACAAACAGCATAAACTTAATTTTCTGGGCGATCATCAATAAGAGTGAATTTTTAGGATTTACGATCATACGAGCTATGTGTAAGGGAAGAGTAAACATGATACCTCCATCTGGAAGTGATCCTATTCCTACTAAATTATTAAATACATCAATACACACTAATTCAGGTTCGATATTTTTGTTTGCCACGAGTATCTGTCCAAAGATTAGATCACCAGGTTTCAATTCTTTTCTGGCCTTGTTTGAGGAATTTTCAAACACTAACTCTGATATCGTTGCCTTATCACTTGCACCTATGTCAATAATGTAATTGTTGCCTTTTTTTTTGACGACTATACCAATAACAAATTCCTTTGCATTAGGTATATAACGCTTTTGGTGAGTGTCTACATAATACAAATTCTTGCTAGTTTTTTTCAGGAGACCTGAACGAGTTGCACGAATGACATTTTCCTGCCAGCGAAGCCCTGGTCCTATGGAGATGTCTGCCTTATCTGCATTAAGCTGCAGGACCTCATCCCCAGGCAGGACAACTCTCAACACCTCAACTCCACCAATGCTGTAAAGACAGAAGAAAATAATAAAGATTAAATTATCAACCAAATTACACTTGTTTTAACAACTTTATTCCTATAAAAGTCACTTCCCAATTAATGATATACTGTAATTTACTCTGATGAAGCTAGAGGGAAGCATGTAAATTCTTTTGGGAAAAGCAAGAAGCTAAAATTAACTCCTCAAGTGGATGAGATGCTTCCATCTTAAGAAACATTGAAAAATTTGTACAAGAATTAATATATGCATTGCTGTTAATGGCATTCATTTTGAATAATAAATTAAGTGTAAATTGTGTAGTGTTCTCTGTGGAAATAGACTTCTAGGATACTCCCTGTACATACGTCCAGGCTTCTTGAACACTGTAAAATAATCAGTTAAGTAATAAAAGGAAATGTCTAACCTCAGTACCATGCGCTAAGTCTATTCAAAAGTGCATAGTATGCAGATAGAAAAAAAATGCTCGGAAAATTCTGTGAGAAATATTACGGTATGGTGGTATGGTCACTCACAGGATGAGTGCCACTGCCCAATAGTCTTTATGGTAGTATGTTCACTCACAGGATGAGTGCCACTGCCCAGTAGTCTTTATGGCAGTATGTTCACTCACAGGATGAGTGCCACTACCCAATAGTCTTTATGGCAGTATGTTCACTCACAGGATGAGTGCCACTGCCCAGTAGTCTTTATGGCAGTATGTTCACTCACAGGATGAGTGCCACTGCCCAGTAGTCTTTATGGCAGTATGTTCACTCACAGAATGAGTGCCACTACCCAATAGTCTTTATGGCAGTGTGTTCACTCACAGGATGAGTGCCACTGCCCAGTAGTCTTTATGGCAGTATGTTCACTCACAGGATGAGTGCCACTAACCAATAGTCTTTATGGCAGTATGTTCACTCACAGGATGAGTGCCACTGCCCAGTAGTCTTTATGGCAGTATGTTCACTCACAGGATGAGTGCCACTGTCCAGTAGTCTTTATGGCAGTATGTTCACTCACAGGATGAGTGCCACTGCCCAGTAGTCTTTATGGCAGTATGTTCCCTCACAGGATGAGTGCCACTGTCCAGTAGTCTTTATGGCAGTGTGTTTACTCACAGGATGAGTGTCACTACCCAATATAGTCTTTGGTAGTAATACTGCTTAGTATCATCCATCAAGTGAAAAATATTAACACACTGGTAGCTTGCTTAACTTAAAGGTTTCTTAGCCTGCTGATTGTACATGCTGAATTGTTGCACGTCATCTTTGATGGTTACGTCACTACTGAGTGCCTGGCATTCTCCATGTGTGTGTTACATTGAAATGTATGGGATAAAACCTACTTTGTGCCCATTTTTGCTGCTCCCGCTGGTTTGTTTACCTTGCGGGTTATGTAATCAAGCAGTTTACTTTAAGGGAGAAATTCGTCCATATTTTTTCATTTTTCTTCTTCATATCTAATTTAAATTAATTTTTATTTGTTAATCTGATGTATGTATTGTATTTTTAATTATAATTAAATGGAGACAGTATAACTTGTTGTCTATTGTATAATAGGGATGTATGTATATGCATGCCTAATCGTTTTCTATACATGTTTTCTCTCCTCGACCAAAGGGTAACTTATATAATATTAATAAGAATATTAATTAATGAATTTTCCATGTATTATAGAACAAGATCTTGTCTGAATTATCAACACGGAGAGTTAATAACACAGGATAACTCACTAAAGTCAAGCAGTGGGACTTATTTCTTCGGGGGTCCTTGTTCCTCCCTGAGGATGCGATCCACAATAATTCAATAACACCCAGGTACCTATACACATATAACCCGCACATAGGAAAGAGGAGCTTACGACGACGTTTCGGCCCTGCTTGGACCATTTAAAAAGTCACACTAACAGAATGGATAGAAGGGGGAATATATATTGACCAGCAGACAGGGACGGGACAAGAAAATTTCCATCCGTGCCGGGAAATTGGTCCACGGTCCCTTAGTATGTGAGCTGAAGACGCTATTAATGAACATAAGTAATTCTACGGTTTATCAGGTCTTGATCCACCGCGATGCCTGGTCACAGACCGGGCCGCGGGACATTGACCCCCGAAACCCTCTCCAGGTATACTCCAGGTATTATATCTGACTTTTTTGGGTTATTCTAGGTAATTTACACATGTTACTAGGTATGATCTTTGTACTTCTGAGTACGTGTACCTAAATAAATTTACGAACCGAGTCACGGGACACTGGTGAATAGGGACACCAGGTTGAAAAAAAGGCTTGTTCATGTATCTCGCTTCACCCAAATTCGAATCCAGGTTCTTTAAGTTGTGATGAGAGTGCTTTAACAGTGAGCAGTGAGATACACCCTGCTGCTAATCTCAGCTGTTTCCCAACCATTGATGGCATTAATTATTTTGATGTCATTACAATAATGATGTTTAATATAGACAAGCTGTGGAATAAAAAACATGTCTAACACTTGGGTATCTTTACTGGTGAAACCTTTCGTCAACAGGTGGCTTTATTCAATCCACTAAATATAATAATATTGGAGGTGGTGGAAGAAGTGGGGCGGTAATTTGTCGTGATAGTCCCTCAGCCTTGATAGGTATTCAGTCCCTCAGCCTTTATAGGTATTCAGTCCCTCAGCCTTGACAGGTGTTCAGTCCCTTAGCCTTGATACTGTTCGAGGCACCGTAATTCAATGCTTCTCCAATCTTTAAGAAAGTGCAAAGGCGAACAAGTAATCTACGATACCCCATATCCTGTAGCCTATTTACAGAGGTGGTTTTCACTTCCATTACTATTACTATTAGCTCTTAAAGTTGATATTCGCTAAAGCGCCTAATCTTTCCCTAGACAATAGACAATTTGATTTGCCTAAACTTTCAGTTAAGAGTTGAAAGGGGTGGAAAGAGACGCATGGAAAGCAACACAGAGGTCGTTTTCTTATGTTCCTGCCTCGAATGTTACACTGCGAATCAGTGGGACTCCAAGGAGGAAGTTCTTTGAAGATGGTGCAGAGAAAGAAGTAGAAAAAATTTGGCCTGATTATTAACCCAGGACTCCATGGGGGAAGTAGATAAGAATCCTTCCTCCGTAAGCCATGCATGTAATAAGAGGCGACTAAAATGCCGGGAGCAAGGGGCTAGTAACCCCTTCTCCTGTATAAATTACTAAATGTAAAAAACAAAACTTTGTTTCTTCTTTTTCGGGTCACCCTGCCTTTGTGGGAGACGGCCGTTGTGTTAAACAAAAGTAACCCAAGACTGATGAAGCCACTCGTGGCGAACCGTTAATAAATTTTCTAAATTGCATACAAGTATCCTTTTCCACATGTGAAGGTATCACCATACGATTTACAACCGAGAAGATTAGTAACTCAGTAAAGTCAGGATGTTATCAGTCTTATTTTCACTGGGGTCCTTTGATCATATTCCCCAGAATGCCACCCACACTAATCGCTTAACACCCAGGTGCTTATTTATTGCTAGGTGAACAGGGGCAGCAAGTGTAAGGAATATGGCCAATGTTTCCTCTCGTTTGAGGGTCGAACCCCGGCCCCCTCGGTGTGTGAGCTAAGACAGTGAATTTGAACAACCCTCTCCTTACTTAAATTTTTTTTTTATTTTTTTCTGCAGTATTACAAAATGCAGTTTATATAATAATAAAATACTGTTAGGCATAAAAGAAAGCCACTAATATGCAGTGCATTTCGGGCAGACTAATCATAATACTTACAAACTACTTAAAAACAAGACTTTTTTTTTAATGTAAGAAAGTGAGGTACCTAAGTGAACAATAGTACAATTTTAAGTATGCATTAATACAAAGAAGAGAGGTAGCTAATTGAAAATAGTACAATTTAAAGTATGCATTAATTCTATAATTATATAATTATATCGCTAAATGTTTAGCGATTTCCCCATAATGTGGGTGGTAAATGCTCATCAGGCTTTTACAGACTTGTAAAAGACTGCTGTGATGGAGAAATATCACCTAAACAGAAGTTCCATTTGCTGCTTGTGTGTCTATATTAACTACAACCTGTCGATATTCCAATGTTATCTGCTATTACGAGTCCCTGTTAATATATTAAGAATGGGATTCACGATCCTAAGTTTGCTGACATAGACAGTAATATGCATTCAGCGTCTTTTTTTTTATTGCCCACAGATCAGTTTTACATGCTAAGAACTGTTATCCCATTTCGACTCATTTCAAAGCACAGCTCTGCCTGAGGCTGTCTACCGCCCCATGGGATGCGACCCAGGGGTGGTAGATTAACACCCAGGTACCTACTTACTGCTAGCTAGGACCTCAGTGATTCTCAACCAGGGGTTGCACATGTGTCCTTTTAAATTGGGGGTAAAAAAATTACATGGCAAGGGGTAAATATTTTTGTGCAAGACCTGAATAATTTATTTTTCTTCTGACCTTGCTTTTCTGTCCCTTTATGATGGCGATACATTTTTTGTATGGAAGTAAGGTGGTAAATGGAGAAATACATCAAGCCGAGGGGGTTAATGATGGAGGAAAAGTTGAGAATCCCTGAGCTAGGTGAACAGAGGCAGCCGTTGTAAGGAAATATGCCCAACGTTTCCACCCGTGCCTGGGATAGCACTGAGGATCCTCAGTAAGCTGAGATCGCTACCAGCTGAGCAGGTCATACCAGCTTTCCTACTAGTATCCCCAGTGGGAGAGCTTCGTACTGAAAACTATAGCATCAACAATATTTGAAATTATGTCAGAGGAGAAGAGAGCTCACTTCCAAGCACCGATTAGATTTTAGATTTTGCCACCGAAGTGGCTAGTTTATTGTGCACCCCATATCCATCCTGTGGACGGTAGCGCAAGAGCATATGGATACACAAAAGGCCTAGGCACTAGGCCCCAAAGGGGTTAACAATTGTACATTTGGGTTTATATCTACATTTCAATTATCTGTTACAAGCAGGTATCTTATTTCATGAATAAGATATCTTGACATGTCACATAGGTTATTATATTGTCTATCTCTATATTCCTCAATAAGTGCACAATTAAGCACATAGTGTTCAAGACAGTGACCATATGCCTGATCACATAATTTGCATTTAGTTTGATCATCATCTGTGTCTCCCAAACTGTCAGAAGCACCGAGAGCTCCCCATTCCAGGGATTTTGTATTGTCTGTCTATTTCTGCCTTGATACTCAATCTAGATCCCATTGCCATCTCCATCCTCACTGAATCTGCGGCAGTGCATTGTCATACCAATTTGGACTCTGATCTTATTTACCAAATACTAGGAATGTATCACAGTATAGTGTTGTCAATGTTTTGTATGGGTATGAGGTATGTGTGGTAATACAATGGTATACCAGCAGTATGTAAATAAGACACAACGTAGGTTTTAAATGTAGAATTACCGACAATATGTTAGGTAAATGGATTCGTGTGCAACTAATGTAATATTTTATTGTGGCAACGTTTCGTTCTCAGGGAGCTTTGTCAATCCACTTTGACAAAGCTCCTGTAGAGCGAAACGTTGCTACAATACAATCTCACATTAGTTGCACATGTGTCCTTTTACCTAACAACGTGGGTTATACCATGTTACTGTGAGAGCGTTTCGTTCACTAGGAACTTTGTCAATTCACACAGAGAACAACACGACATGGGTATTTATAGGCGTTGGGGAGAGGTCTTGACTCCCGAGGTAATGAAGTCACAGGTAAAGAATAAGAATGCACAACACCGTGACTGGAACAATACACAAATAACCCACACATAGTTAATGGTTCAAGTCGGACCGAAACGTCGTCACAAGTTTCATTTTCCTATGCGCGGGTTATTTGTGTAAAATCACATGTAAGTAGCCAGCCATGAAAGCAAGGTTATAGGATCTAGGTATCAGATATTGTTAGAATAAGCCTTGCTGTTCTTTGAATATTGCAGAATGAAGACTGGAGGCGTTGGAAATGTACTTAAGAGCAACGTGTGGAGTGGCCATTATGAAGAAAATAAGGCAGAAGGAAATTAAAAAGAGATTGTGATGGTCTGAAAAGTTTGTTTACAGAGCGTTGAGGAAGGGTTGCAGAGAAAATTTTGGCATTTAGAAAGGGAATAACGTATGTAGATCAAGAGTATGTATAAATCTTGGGGACATCCCAGAAAGTGTTGGAAGGAGGATTTGAGGGAAGTTTTAAGAGCACGTTTAACCGGCGTTAAGTGAAACTAAGTAGTTTTTTATGTATATCGTGAAGCTGAAGTGTAAGATGTTGTAGTGGCCAGGCTTAGGCTTGGCTACAAGTACTTCTGGCAGTTTGGGAGAGACACAGATGATGATCAAACTAAATGCAAATTATGTGATCAGGCATATGGTCACTATCTTGAACACTATGTGCTGAATTGTCCACTTATTGAGGAATATAGAGATAGACAGTATAATAACCTATGTGACATGTCAAGATATCTTATTAATGAAAATAAGATACCAGTTATACTAAGCAAATTTCCTAAATTTGCTTGTAACAGATAAGTGAACTGTAGATATAAATCCAAATGTACAATTGTTAACCCTTTTGGGGTCTAGCTCCTAGGCCTTTTGTGTATCCATATACTCTTGCGCTACCGTCCACAGGATGGATATGGGGTGCACAATAAACTAGCCACATCAGTGGCAAAATCTAATCTAAATCTGAAGTGTAAGCATAGTTATATTTATGAAGGGATTCAGGAGAACCGGTTGTCTACAGAACGGATCGAAACGTCGTCTAGTTTCAATCTAAAAATTGTTGCCAAACTGTAAATACGATGAATGACAATCAAACAGATTTAAAACGTTTTCTGACTACAGTCTTTCGCTTCGTCAGCATAAGTGTCGAGAAGTACTTTTAATTTTCGCAATTACGATTAAATACATGTTTTTTTTATATTTGTCAAAACTAACCTAATCTACCCTATCCTAACTTAAAATGAGCAACATATGATTGGTAAGAGTACAAGAAGCGTCAAGAAATGGACGCAGGGAGCCTCGTGGGAAAATTAACTGGTAAAATGAAGATAGGTTGTCATGACATGGCGCGAAGCACACAGTGTGAGCCAGTCTGGTGTCTGCCACTGAGAGAGCCGCACCTCGACCACACACCTCCCACCTTACTGGATATACGTGTGTCCGCCACTCATCTCACAACTGCTCAAGACGGTGCTCTCCCTGAAGTGCTGATGTTCATATAGAAATCCTGGTTCTGGAGAGCTACCCAAACACGCGTGGTTCTCCGTCGTTTTTTTTCCTTGGTTCTTGGTCCTTTCTGGTGTGGCTGTGGGCCCGTGGACGATGGCGGTCCTTGAGAACCATGACACCCCAAAGTTCTAGCCAGTCGTGCTGGGTGTCTGGGGAAGGTGAGAGGCCTTGCCCCTCAGCACAGTGAACCATCAATGACAGCATAACGCTCTCAACGTGATCGCTCGCCAAATGACAAGTCTTCCACGAGAAGCCACATGTAGCAAGTCTCCATCTTATCCTAGTTTACTGCTCACAATTATTTTTGATACTCAATTTTTCAGGAGCAAAATAATCGGATTTTAAATCAGCTGTTATGTTTCAGAAGGCAGACCCAAAAGTCTAGAACTTCATAACATCGGCTTTTCACGGAATGCGCAATGACCAGTTTTAATATTTGAAAAAAAAAAATGACATTTGACAATTGAAAAGGTGTTTGGATGCCGATATCACTGTCATTGTATGTGAACAGCGACATGTAAGAGACTTTTTTTGCGACCTGTCTCCAGCGATGTTCATGAAGACAATATTGCTCAGCAAATTTTGCGTGCACATGGAAAAAGAGTAAAATAACATCTTAGCGTAACATTGTTGTGCCGAGGACAAGTGAGACTGCAGATATAACTACAAGACTCAGTGGAACACTTCTCGGTTCACAACCGAAAGAAACTATCCAAACTCTAGGAGGTGCGAGACGTGAATAGCAGGTAGTTGATACCTAGGATATAGTCGACTTGTCCGTGTCATCCATAAGGACAGGAAATATGGACGACATCGAAAATATACCTCACTGCTTGAATTCCGGATTATCCTGAGTTATTAACCCTTCGTGGTTACTAATCCCTCGAGAATCTCTCAAGTCACACTTGACAACACTCACAGCGCCATACACACGCGACCAGACGCATTAGTTTTGTCTGGTTATGTGATAAAAATAGTATGTAAACAGTGAATAGGTCATACAAAACCAGTGCACCATATAATAATGACAATACAATAGTCTTAAGGATACCAAACAAACTTAGTACATGATCGAATCAAGTGACTGTTGAAGTTTTTTTTTTTTTTTGGTTTCAAAGGAAAGTATTTGTTAATCTTGTAGAGTAAATAGCGAATATCGTGAGAACATTCAGAAAGAAAATATTGAAATTTGGACATTAAAATTACATCACTTGTAAGCTACGTGTAGCAAGTACTTGGCTGGATGAAACTCGACTTGAAGAAATAAACTAGAAAGGAACGCTTACAAATAAAGAAACTAGAAAAAAAATTAAGAGTGTACGTGTGATGGAATGCCAGTGTAGGAAGGAGGGAGAATGGCGGTGTGAAGGAGGCGGTGTAGAGGAGCACAGGGTTGTTGTCGACCCCTCGCCCTGAGTGTTGAACTCTCCATTCTTGCTTCCATCCTATGCTCCTCGCCCACCACGTCCCACAGGTAACACCGCTTCTTCCTTCATGTACTGACTAATTACCAAGATGTTTCTTTATATTATTGTTATTTAACTTAATCTCAATTTATTATCTATGAGAGAGGCTATGCAAGGTTAAGTTAGAAGCCATGATCAACAAACATTGATCAATCTCGCAGGAGTATAAGACATGTGTCACGCTAGGTATTTCTACTGACGAAACGTTTCGCCTGTTCCGCAGGCTTTATCAGTCAAATACAGAATTAGTTTTAGCTGTGCTTCCTGAGCGTCTAGTTTATTGTGTGCCCGAAGCTCATCCTGTGCGGTAGCCCAAAAATCAAGATTACAGAGATCACAATGAGATTTTGTCAGACACCACTGAGCATTGCTACACCATTAGAAATATTGTTCATTTCATATTTTACAATTACTTCATATAGTTGTATACAATACAGTAAGGAATACCCAAATGAAAATAAGTCACTGACTTTTTTTTGGGGGTTATCTTAGGTTATTTACACATATGTTACTTATACAAAGATCGCAGTCAGCAGGATTCCACCTGACTGATCTTTCTCTGTATATACTCGCTTGTTTCTGCGTGGTGCATTGATATATATGTTACTTATGTACTATAATTTGTGTAACTATATGGGTACCTGTACCTAAATAAACTTACTTATTGATCACAGTCCTGGAGACAGTAAATGCAGAGGAGCCTGTTACCCTTAGGCGAAAATAATACCCAAGTGCTATACGTGTCTTGCTCATCAACTAGTAGCTTGTGTAGTTGACTGTGTGGAATTTACTGTCATATTTACTGTAACGATAGCAGTGCTTGTGGAAATATTGTTTATGTTACATTTCCAATTGTCAGTTGTTAAGCTGAATTATGAGTCTAGACAAGTTGTTAGGTCTTAATTGGCTACAGTGTCCCGTAGCTTGATTGCTAGTGCACTAGCTTACACATTGAGGTTCGTGGTTCGATTCCCGGTACGGGTAGAAACATTAGGACGTGTTTCCTTAAGACACCAGGGTGTGGGTCGCATCCTGGGGACAAAATTTTACCTAATTTACCCGAAATGCTCTGCATAACAAGGGGCTTTCTATATAGTAGTATGTTGATGTCAGCTATTTCTGTATACATTGTACGTGTACTTGTAGAAATAAAGATTATTATAATTATTATTATTATTATTATTAGCAGTAGTAGTATTATAGAAAGGAAGCAGTGGTTTCCAGCACAACTTTTTTTAGTATTAACTCTCTATGATGCATGTATATACAAACTGAATATCATGACGAGTGTAGCTTTATACATAGCAAAGATATTTTGAGGTTGGTTACGTTTCTGCCTGACCACATACACTGTGTTAGCAATATGCAAAAATCGCGAACAAGCTTGAGTTGTTCCCTTAAACGGATCTTCCTGGACTTCTTACTCATTTCTGCAACATTACAAGCTCCTGATGATATTTTGATTGCAAAACAAAAGGCCTAGAGCTATCATTCAACTCCCCTCGTGGTTGTTTTGCATTGTGTGGTAGCATGTTGAATACCCAGCAGTGGTTCCGTGTTTCATGGCTCCCACGACCCGGTCTAAGACCAGAAATACTGGTTATACCAGCTGGCCTTTTAAAAAGCACCATTGCACATCTCTTTTCCAGAGATTACGATCCTGATGACCAAGCTCTCACTCTCGTACATAAACCTAAATACGTATTCCTTTTTTTTTTATCGCTGTTTTTGTATTTATGGTTTAATGTGTGAGCGAGAATAAATTTTTTGAAAAATATGCTCAAGAATTAGAAAATCTCAAGATATTATACACAAATAATCCGTACATAGGAGAAAGAAATTTATGACGACGTTTAGGTCCGAAATGAATATTAACTAGTCTCAGTGTGAGACTAGTGTATGGTTCAATTCAGACCGAAACGTCGTCATAAGATTCATTCTCTTATAAACCGAAATGTCGTCATAAGATTCATTATCTTATAAACCATACCACGGGTGGGGATAGAACCCGCGATCATTCATAAAACTCCAGACCGACGCGTTAGCCACTGGGGCAGCTGGCTACAATAAGATTCATCCAACTAGGTATATATACACCATAGGAAGGCCAGCATACGCACCACTGTGACCACAAATGCAAGTTTTTACAGACGAATCTCCCGCCAGTGGGAGAATCTCATGGCCACGAGGAGGCTCACAAAAAAAAAATCGTTTACGTTCATCACTGGTTGTGTGAGAATGTGTTAGACAGACACAGTGCCTGACTGAGATTTCCAGGCGGAGGTCTGTTTATTGTGAGAGCAGCAGCAGAAGCATCATCAGCAGCTGCAGCAGCGACACAGGGGCCGTCGCCGCTGCTGCTACTGCTGTTACTGTTGCCCCGTTAGAAAGTGTTTGATCTTTTTATTTTGCGATCTTGCATACATCACTAGTGTGCTACTTCCTTATTCTACACGATAGTTATATAGTGGGAGCAAACACTATCTGTTTCCCTGTCGTGTTCCATCACACAGAATGGTAGTGTGCTTTCGTGCTTCACAGACATTAAAATTTAAAGATCGGTGTAGGCTGGGGAGCAGACAGTACCGCGACTGGAATGTACAATATCGTGGTTGAAATACACAATACTGTTGATTGGAACACAGTACAATAGTTGGAACACAGTACCGTGGCTGGAACAAAATACAGCAGTTGGAATGCGCTACAATGGTTGAAACACAATACCGTGGCTGTAACATTTCGGGAATCACCAACAGCTGGCATTAAAGGAAACTTCAGGTAACGTTTCGGTCCATCCTGAACCATTATTGAATCGCACATGAAATGTTGTGATCTGATCCACTGTACTGTCTGTTCACTTTCATCTCTGACTGCTACTCTAATTAACGTAGAGCAAGGAATGGTGGAGGCTCGATCCTCTGACCCCCTAGAGTGAGACACACATGTAACTATTCACTATACATTCTGTATGTTTTTTCCTCTACAAACTTTTAATCTATGCGTTATGCTCACTTACTAACCCTGACAGTGAGGTACTTCTTACTAACGTCCGCGGTTCGTCTGTGTCTTTAACTGTCATGTGTGCCCATGACGCCCTCTTGGTATCTCCAAAAAGCCTAAATGTGCTGATGTTACTAAAATCTAATCTTAGATTAGTCAGTCGCGCATTTATTGCGCCAGTTATTCGGTTGATGTGCACCTCAGGTGATATGCTTGGCACTGTGCTCACCCTGAGGTCCTTCTCAAGTGAGGTTTGATGTGTGTGTGTGTGTACTCACCTATTTGTGGCTGCAGGGGTCGATTCACAGCTCCTGGCCCCGCCACTTTGTTGGTCGCAACTAGGTCCACTCCCTGCGCAGTAGGCTTCATCGTATATCTTCGTATCTTAAAGTACTCACCTAATTGTGTTGCAGGGGTCAAGACTCATCTCCTAGCCCCATAATTTCCTTTGCCGTGTGTGTGTATGTGTGTTTGTGTGTATGTGTGTGTGTGTGTGTGTGTTAGTTACCATTTTGTCCTAGGCACATGTCGATTAGACACTAGGCCTGTTGTATGTATGTGTGTGTGTGTGTAAGGAAACACTTCGAAATTACTCACGAAATCGTAATGACACGATTGCTAACAAAAAATACCACGGGTGGGATTCGAACCCCACCCGTGGTATGGTTCACTTCGAAATGTTTCCGCCCCGCCGGGAATCGAACCCGGGCCCTACGTGCGTGAAGCAAGAGCTTTAGCCACTAGACCACCGGGGCATGTGTGTGTGTGTGTGTGTGTGTTGTATACTCACCTAATTGTGGTTGCAGGGGTCGATTCATAGCTCCTGGTCTCTCCTCTTCACTGGTCGCTACAAGGTCACTCTCTGATCCATGATCTTTATCATACCTCTTCTTGTGTGTGTGTGTATGTATGTGTGTGTGTGTGTGTGTGTGTGTGTGTGTGTGTGTGTGTGTGTGTGTGTGTGTGTGTGGATGCCTCAACACTCTTGAAACCCCACAATAAAATCCTTGAGGCAAGACAAGTGACAAGACGTCCCCAGCAGGCAGGGAGATAATCTATAAAAAACAAGACATGTGTGTGTGGACAGTAAATCCCAATTTATGCTACGTTTCGCTCTCGATAGACCATTGAAGCGCTGTTTAGAGCGAAACGTAGTTTAAATAATTTGCTCTGCAGGCAGTGAAAGGCAGGGAGGTATTAACGCAGTAACAAGCACATCAAGCAAGAGCTACCATACCCCGCCGGGTGTTGAGAGAGGAAGCAACACCCCTCACCACCTCCCAAGACAACAGACACCTGGGTCTGATGCTGCTCAGCGGGACACCACCGTCTTCTTGACGTCCTCCTTGAAGGAGTCACATGGGACCGAGCACACAAAAAACACACCACTCACGGCCAGCATCCCTGAATAAGTCACCCGGCCAGAATTAGATCACTGGCGAATTCCTTCCTATATGACAAACGCAGCTGTCAACACAGAGGATAGCTTTCATAATGCTTATTGCAAAGGTGTACAGATGCACTCGTGACCCTGACTGTGGTGAGTGAGACGTCAGGCCTGGCGAGTGAGATGTACTCACCTGTATGTGGTTGCAGGGGTCGGGTCACAGCGCCTGGCGATTGAGACGACTTGGGTAAAGTGTCTTCTAATCAAATGTACTTATTGTTGCATGTGGAAATAAGTCACTCATACTTTATTGAGTCATCCTAAGTACTTTACACTTATGTTTGGCAGTAAGACTTATGTAAAAATGTTAACTTGCGCAAGGAAAATGAGTAAATTTATTTACTTACTTAATTTCTTACTAAGTCACATACTTACATGCGTACTTACCTACCTGAGTACCTACTTACTTGTCTGAATTTCACATCTTTCAGCTTTAACATAATATCGAGTCTTAAGAATTTCTTTAGAAGTCTGATATATTTTCCTAACCAACACAGTGGTAGACATCAAGGCTCTTGTTTTTTAAAGCGGTGTTCTCGGGAGGCCTAGTCCACTTTGTCAGCATGACAAATCATCTTAAACACAAGAGAGTGATGGTACCATCAAACTAGCCGACTTTATTTATATACGAGTATCTGCTCTCACAGACATAAACTGCTTGCCTGTTATCGTGTTGTTGTTGGTTAACTTTACGTTATCCTATCTAAATCTAGTATAAATAACATTTTGTAGAGGCTTATAACGTGCAGATATCAACATTTTGTAATATTTGCAGAAAAAATGCTTGTTCTTTACTGATGTGTACTTCTGTTAACCCTTTTGTGGTCTAATTCCTAGTCCTGTGCGCCACCGTCCACAGGATGGATATGAGGTGTACAATAAATTAGCCACTTCGGAGACAGTCAAATAAACCACATTAAATAACCTTGTGAACAAATCTACATTAGTTTCAAACTCAGTCGATCCCTTGTGATGTGTTCAGACTCATTATCATCTGTTATTAACTGATCTGTTAATGAGGTCAAGCTGATAGGACGGTGATTAGAAGCTGCAGACCTATCTACTCTTCTGTAAAAACAGGTCAGAGCTGTAGGTTCGAACCAGTGAACTTCAACAAGAGAGACGAAAGCGAATGTACTAGGCCTAGTACATTCGCTTTAGTCTCTCTTGTCGGAGTTCGTTAGGTTGAACCTACAGTGTTGTAAAAACAGGTGCCGTATTGCCCACCTTCCTCATCACTAACGCGATGGAAAAACAACACAATATAATGTGATCCTTTATTGACAAAGTTTCGCCCACAGTGTCATTTATCAAGTCTTAACGCGATAGCAGTTGGCAAAGATTTTATTAAAAAGATTAGCTAATGGTTTACTAAGTTCCTTTTATTTTCTAGAAACTGGTGAAAACTTGGTATTTTTGTTCCTAAGCTTGTTGTGGCTGAAGATACGTTAGCCAGCGCTTAGGGAACATTATTGGGGATGTGGGAGAGTATCGGTATTGGTATCAGCTATGATAGTATCGGTCTAACACTGAGTTTTGCTGTCGGTATCGGCAAAATTTTTGGTACTGTCTCATCACACTTTATTATGATGCGACTGAGACCTGTTTGGAGTGAAGACCCCGGTAGCTAGAAGAATCTATAATGAATTGTCTTAAGTGTTTGTACATGCATATTTAAGTTTCTGGGAAGTCGTGAAACGAATAATAATAATAATAATAATAATAATAATAATAATAATAATAATAATAATAATTATAATAATTTTATTTCAGCATGATGCAATGTTTGTAAGGAGATGGGAGACAGGTGTGCATGCAGAAAGCTTATAGTTATGCAGAGCTTTTCGGGTCTAACTTATTTGAGAAGCACTTGCTACTTACTGTTTTCTTGCATTGTTTTCATCATGTCCTCTATAATTATCATCGTCTCTGCTTTATGTTAATGGCATATTGTACAGACAAGTTGATAAGTAAGACGCATGTGTAATACTGGGGTGTTTTTATTGATGAGTAAAACACATGTGTAACACTGTGTGTCTTTATTGATGAGTAAGACACATGTGTAACACGGGTGTTTTTATTGATGAGTAAGACACATGTGCAACACTTGGCTATCTTTATTGAGGAGATATTTCGTCTGCTCAGCAGGCTTCTTCAGACAGAATGTAGAGAAGATAATTCACGTAGTGATGCAGATATGAGGTGATCAGTCCTTTCAGTCCTTGAGGGACTGACCACCTCAAACTTTCTTCTCCTCCAGGCTGGGGGACTGATCACCTCATAAAACATCCCCACTGCATATGTTGTCACATCTGTGTTTCGACCGAAGAAACCTGCTGAGCAGATCTCTCCAGTGAAGATAATGTTGCACATGTGTCTTATTGGTCTCTGATTCCATTCAGATTTTTCCAGATCAAATTGGAAATGAAGTTTTTGCTAAAAATTGAGCAGTAAATTGGTAATAATCAGCGAGGTTATGTTATGTTTTGTCAGGTTAGCGTATGTTATGTTATGTTAGGTTAGGTCATGTTAGGTCATAAGCAACCCACCATACCTAAACTTGGTCATAAGTTTCCCACCAGATCTAAACCTGGTCATAAATATCCCACCGGACTTCGTAAAAAATCACAGTTGGGTCAGCAATATGCTTACGTCCACACAGAACACTGTCCATGTCAATAACAGAGGTGTTGACTTAGTTAATTGTGAGCCAAACTTTACCTGCCTCAATAATTGAATCTCTGCTTCTTTAACCTTCTGCTGGGTTTGCCAACCTCCTGGGCTTAATCTCCCCCTGGGTTTACCCCTCTTCTCGGGTTTGTTCTCCTGGGTTTGCCCTCCCTCGTTTATCCTATCATCACCTGGAACCATTTATATGGATATGAGAATCAACACTTTGATAAGTACTTAGCCAAGGCTTTATTTACTACGGTTACTGAGGCCAGATTGCGCTATAGGATTTTTGGTTTAGTTAAACTAGGTTAGAATACAATACAAGAATTATGTTACAATTGTGTTTGTTTGGTTTAATCTTCGTTGCAACTGCATTTGCTTCGGTCAGTGTGTCACAGCAACGTTTGTTTGGGTTAGTCTGTTACGGGAACGTTTGTTTGGGTGAGTTGTTACCGCTTCGTTTGACTGGGTTAATCTGGGTTGCAGCAACGTTTGTTTGGGTTAATCTTTCACTGCAACGTAACCTTGGGTGAGTTGTTACTGCCACGTTTGATTGGGTGAGTCTTTCATTGATGATGTAGATAACTGAATAGTTAACGTGTTAATTTTCATTCCTGGATTAAATGACACCTACAAGAACGTAAACCTAAATTTTAAATACGTTTCGCTCAGTGGGAGATGAATCAAAACTTGATAGAGTACTTCCTGAGCGAAGCGTGGTTACAATAGATCTTCCCTTCCACGGTTCCCTTCATCCTACACTTCCCTGTTCCCTCGCTTTCTTCTCCCTCTCGAATGCTTCCTTCTCCCTCTCGAATGCTTCTCTTCCCTCACTCCACTGCTACCTCCCACTTGACGATATCCTCGTTGCCCTCTTTAAATCTCCCAGCTCAGCTGACACATTTGAACACCTTGTGTGAGCGCCATCCTGTGTGATGGTTGGATTTTGTTCCTACTGTGTAACTGTCATGTAGGATAGCAGCACGCTGCTGATTTATCCAATTTTGCTAAATAAATAAAATACATAAAATACTTCTTCCCTTCCCTTCTCTCCCTCTCTTCCTCACTCATCCTACTGCCCCTTCCCTTCTCTCCCTCACTCATCCTACTGCCCCTTCCCTCCCTTCCTCACTCCACTGCCCTTTCCCTTCCATCCCTTCCTCACTCCACTGCCTCTTCCCTTCTCTCTCTTATTCAGTCCACTGCTACTTCCCTTCCCTCCTTCTCTCCCTCCCTCACTTCATTGCTACTTCCCTCACTCCACCAGCAGTTGGTTGGGTACTGGAACACTGGTGCAGTGCTCGGTTTAGGGCGCCGACCTACTAGCTGTTGTAAGGTGATTATTTACAGAGAACACTCTTGTAAATCACATGACTTCTTCACTTATGGTGGCCATCTTGTGTACATGTGTCCGTATATAGCTGTGTGTATGTGTACAGCTAGGTGTGTGTGTGCACACAAAACCGTTGCCTCACCTATATGTGGTTGCAAGGGTCGAGTCTTAGCTCCTGGCCCTGCTAATCTCTTGGGCTACACCATACTTACTTTTAAAACTATATAGAACCTGCCTCCACCACTTCTTTGTCCAGGTTATTGTACTTCCCGACCACTCTAAAGCTGAAGAAACACTTCCTGAAATCATTATGACCCGTCTGTGTTATTAACTTTCACCTGTGCCCTCAAGTACCTGTTTACAGCCTCTTAACCATTTTATCCCTGACTACCCTATCAATTTCCCTGAGTATTTTGCATGTTGTCATATCTTTCCCGGTTCTGTTCCTTCAGCCTTTCCTTATAACTCATCTTGCATAGCTCTGAAATTAGCCTCGTTGCATACCTATGCACCTGTAAATCTAGTTGTATGTACACCTAGTTGTATGTTCACCTAGTTGTATGTTCACCTAGATGCATAAGTAGATGGACCTAGGGGTGAGCATAGCACCATGCACATCACCCGAGACTCACATCAACTAAATAACCTCCGCATAAACGGATGTTTAGCAAATCTAAGATTAGCTTTCAGGAAGCTCAACAAGGAGTCATTCACATCACTATACAGGACAAGTCAGGCTCATATTGGTGTACGCAGCACCAGCGTGGAACCAGAAGCCAAACCTGGTCAAATATGTAAAGGAACTTTAAAGTGCAGATATATGCTTGACTCACGAAATGGTAATAACACGATTGTAAACAACGAGTGGGGTTGAGTCTATGGCCGAGTGGCTTACGCACTGGCCTGGAGTTTTACTTCTCACTCGTCATGGATTCTAACTCCACCCGTTCCATGGTTTGATATATGCATCAAAACTGTTATGAGGAGAGACTAAAAGAGCTAAATCTTGATGACATCAGAGGGCAGAAGGACTAGGGGAGACTTGATTACAGTGTACATAATACTAAGGAATTAATAAGGTGGACAGGGATAGACTGTCAAGAGGCGGAAAACAGGAACACGAGGGCACAGCTTGAAGTTAAAAACACGTACAAGTCACAGGGATATTAGGCAATATTTCTTTAGCTTTAGAGTGATAAACAAGTTGGAACGACTCAGACAGCGAAGTGTTGGAGACAGGACACATACACAACATGAAGAATAAGTACGTGGCCAGCATACAGGCGGGGTCAGGAGTCGAGACTTAACCCCAGCAACCACGGTGTCCCGTAGCTCGATCACTTGCGCACTTAGCTCACACACTGAGGTCCGGAGTTCGAATCTCCGGTACGGCTGGAAAACATTAGGGACGTGTTTCCATGAGACATCTGTCCCTGTTCACCCATCAGTATAAAATGGGTACTTAGGTGTTAGTCGACTGGTGTGAGTCGCATCCTGGGACAAAATTGACCTAATTTTCCCGAAATGCTCAGCATAACAAGCGGCTTTCTATATAGTAGTATGTCATTGATGTAGAAATAAAGATATTATTATTATTATTATTATTATTATTATTATTATTATTATTATTATTATTATTATTATTATTATTATTATTATTATATAGATAAGTACATATAGCCGAGTACGTGACAGAAACATGAAATGAAAGTTTGCGTATTTTGACTTTTCACTGAGGTCCTCATCAGCAGATACAAGAGAGGAAAACAAGGTTACATAAGAGGAGAGATGTCACATGTAGATGTGCAACTAGTGGAGCCTCAGGTCACCTGCATTCTGGCTCAGTTAGAAAATTGCTTTCAGAGAGAGAGAGAGAGAGAGAGAGAGAGAGAGAGAGAGAGGGAGTGGAGAAAATTTTCTCCATCACTGGCAATGTGACGGTCAATTTGTGTGTGTGTTTATTTGCATTACCCAGGGTGTGTACACTAGTTATGCCTCCACCCCCACATTCATGTGCACACATGCGCGTACAGCCCCGTTTCCCTTAGCCACGCACATACACACACACACACACACACACACACACACACACATACACACACACACACACACACACACACACACAGGTCAGTACACATCTGCGGCACCTGTGCACTTCACATTAACAATAGGTACATGTGTGTTAAACAACTGTCGTGGGTCTCATTCTTCGGGAACAATGCAGTACCAATGTATGATACAGTGTAGTTTGTTGCTGGAAGTACTGCTTCTGGTGGATACAAATTACACACTTGTAACTTAGGGTGTCCCGTGGTTCGGTTGGTAGCGCACACTTTTCATAAACTGACAATCCGGGATTCGATCCCCGGTACAGGTGGAAATGTTGGGCATGTTTCCTTACACCTGCTGCCCCTGTTCACCTAGCAGTAAGTACGTACCTGGGTGTTAGCCGACTGGTGTGGGTCGCATCCTGGGGGGTTTGAAACGAAATGAGCCGAGGTAGGATAGCAGCTCTTAGCTTGTAAAAATGATGTGTAAAACAATGATCGTGATCATTATTCAAGTTAAACAACTTAAACACATCTATAACAACTCCCAGTTGCCTCTCAAACATATACATAGCAACGGTGTAGATGTATAGTTAACCTCCGCATTAGCAGAAGCGTACATAGACACACATGTAACCTCCCCGTCTCTTCGTATGTATACTTCTCCTTCCATGTATGCACCAGCACGCATATGTACACACAGTCCTGGACAATAACTCCAGCTATGCTGAAGCTAAACCCTTGAAACTGCAGTAGCTAACAAGCTTTTAGTAGAATATTTGATGATATACTCATTACCCTACTTAAGTCTCTCTTTTAGCACTGTTTATGTATGTAACCCCTTTTGTGTACTCACCTATTTGTATTCATCTATTCGTGGTTGCAGGAGTCGATTCACAGCTCCTGGCTGGTCCCTACTAGGTCCACTCTCCCTGCTCCCTGAGTTTTATCGTATCTCTTCTTAAAGCTATGAATGGATCCTGCCTCCACTACATCACTCTCCAGACTGTTCTTCTTCCTGACTACTCTACGACTGAAAAAATACTTTCTAACATCCCTGTGACTCATCTGAGTCTTCAACTCCCAGTTGTGTCTTGTTCCTATGTCCCATTTCTGAAACATCCTGTCCCTATCCACCTTGTCGATTCCTCTCAGTATTTTATAAATCGTTATCTTGTTCCCTCCCCCTATCCCTCCTGTCCTTCAGTGTCATCAGGTGTATGTTTCCTTCTCATAGTTCACTATGAGAGGGAAACATAGCTAGCTTTGGTTCCCACTATGTAACCCTCATGATGATAAATCAGACACTTATGCAACGTTACAAAAATAAACAGACCCAAATGTTGCACAAGTGTATTTACCAACTTGTCGGTTTGTCTAAACCATTTATTCTAATGAAACCATCATGTACAATAAGGTAAAAGCAAGCTGTTGATTTGTCATAGTTTTCTTTATAAAAAAATATATAAAATGCTCTTTTGAGCACAATAATCACAAAACAGAAGACCTACGAGTAAGTTCTGTAGAAAAGTATTGTAGTCATTGTATCAAGGCAACATATTATGCTCTTGTAGTCATTGTATCAAGGCAACATATTATGCTCTTGTAGTCATTGTATCAAGGCAACATATTATGCTCTTGTAGTCATTGTATCAAGGCAACATATTATGCTCTCGTAGTCATTGTATCAAGGCAACATATGTTCTCGTAGTCATTGTATCAAGGCAACATATTATGCTCTCGTAGTCATAGTATCAAGGCAACATATTATGCTCTCGTAGTCATAGTATCAAGGCAACATATGATCTTGTAGTCATTGTATCAAGGCAACATATTATGCTCTCGTAGTCATTGTAAGGCAACATATTATGCTCTTGTAGTCATTGTATCAAGGCAACATATTATACTCTTGTAGTCATTGTATCAAGGCAACATATGATCTCGTAGTCATTGTATCAAGGCAACATATTTTGCTCTTGTAGTCATTATATCAAGGCAACATATGCTCTCGTAGTCATTGTATCAAGGCAACATATTATGCTCTTGTAGTCATTGTATCAAGGCAACATATGCTCTTGTAGTCATTGTATCAAGGCAACATATGCTCTCGTAGTCATTGTATCAAGGCAACATATTATGCTCTCGTAGTCATTGTATCATTGCAACATATTATGCTATTGTAGTCATTGTATCAAAACAACATATTATGCTCTCGTAGTCATTGTATGAAGGCAACATATTATGCTCTTACAAAGACTAATCCGGCCCTATGTACATGACATGTTCCATGCATCAACCAGCAGGCGCATGTACGCCTCCCCTCCTTCATTTCATAAACCAGCACCCATGTGTAAACATCCTCTAAACCTCACACGCATGTGTATTTTCCTCTACCCCACATGTGTACAGGAAAATGCACATGTACACTTAACCCTCGGTGATATTAATCACCAACCTTACCGCCCCAGACACAAGAGACATGCTAGACAGTCACAAAAGCCGACAGGTGGAAATGAAGACCATAGTAGCAGAGAAGCCTTTTTATTGCAACGTTTCGCCCAAGGTTTGCCTATATAAAGGGCTTTGATAAAGCCCAGCCTCATAAAAGGCTTCTCGGTATTTATTTACGCAAGAGACATTGTGAACACCAACAAAGACCCCAGGGGACATAAGTCACTTTGTCTTTTTTGGGGTCACCCTATGTAATTTACACATATGTTGCGAAGTATGATAATTGTACTTATATGTACCTGTATCAGAATAAACTTACTTACGTACCCCTGCCAGGGTGACACGTCATGTACACGAATCAGAACACCGGGAACAAGTTTGAGGTCACGCTTCCTGACTGACCTGATTGTTTTTGGGTCACTGAAGATTGTCAACACCCTGATCGATATACCATTGATATACCTTTGATATACCTTTGACGGATTTCGAGAGCTTTTCCTATTTCCGCAGCCCTGCCCTGAGTCAGGCTTGTCTGGTGCTTGCCTGATCAACCAGGCTGTTGCTGCTGGTGGCCCCGTATGCGCCACAGCCTGGTTGATCCGGCCATTGCTGGATGTACTTGCTTCGTTTCCCCTTGATGAAAAAATAGACACATGAGCAACATCTGGGTATCTTTATTTGTAGACGTTTCGCCCTCCAGTGGCTTTATCAATACAAATTCAAGGACGTAATGTGAGGACTGTAGAACTATATACAAAACACTAACACTTTCACACCAGGACCACAGTCATCACACCAGGACCACAGCATTCACACCAGGACCATAGTCATCACACCAGGACCACAGTCATCACACCAGGACCATAGCCCTCACACCAGAGATCCACAGCATCACACCAGACCACAGACCCTCCACCAGACACAGCCCTCACACCAGGACACCCTCACACAGACCACAGCTCACACCAGGACCACAGCCCTCACACCAGGACCACAGCCCTCACACCAGGACCACAACCCTCACACCAGGACCACAGCCATCACACCAGGACCACAGCCGTCACACCAGGACCACAGCCGTCACACCAGGACCACAACCGTCACACCAGGACCACAGCCGTCACACCAGGACCACAGCCGTCACACCAGGACCACAGCCATCACACCAGGACTACAGCCGTCACACCAGACCACAACCGTCACACCAGGACCACAGCCATCACACCAGACCACAACCGTCACACCAGGACCACAGCCGTCACACCAGACTACAACCGTCACACCAGGACCAAGCCGTCACACCATGACCACAGCCGTCACACCAGGACCACAGCCGTCACACCAGGACCACAGCCATCACACCAGGACCACAGCCGTCACACCAGGACCACAGCCGTCACACCATGACCACAGCCATCACACCAGGACCACAGCCATCACACCAGGACCACAGCCGTCACACCAGGACCACAGCCGTCACACCAGGACCACAGCCGTCACACCAGGACCACAGCCGTCACACCAGGACCACAGCCGTCACACCAGGACCACAGCCGTCACACCAGGACCACAGCCGTCACACCAGGACCACAGCCCTCACACCAGGACCACAGCCGTCACATCAGGACCACAGCCGTCACATCAGGACCACAGCCGTCACACGAGGACCACAGCCGTCACACGAGGACCACAGCCGTCACACGAGGACCACAGCCGTCACACGAGGACCACAGCCGTCACACGAGGACCACAGCCGTCACACGAGGACCACAGCCATCACACCAGGACCTGATGTTACCGGGATATTCTGGGTTACTAACAATTTAGGTTAATTAACCGAACAAAATGTTGCTCTTCTCGTGACCTGTGACAATATTCTACCCCCGGCACTGTTGTGCTACCCCCGGCACTGTTGTGCTACCCCGGCACTGTTGTGCTACCCCGGGCACTGTTGTGATACCGCCGGCACTGTTGTGCTACCCCGAGCACTGTTGTGCTACCCCCGGCACTGTTGTGCTACCCCGAGCACTGTTGTGCTACCCCGGCACTGTTGTGCTACCCCGGCACTGTTGTGCTACCCCGGCACTGTTTGCTACCCCGGCACTGTTGTAGCTACCCCCGGCACTGTTGTGCTACCCCGGCACTGTTGTGCTACCCCGCACTGTTGTGCTACCCCCGGCACTGTTGTGCTACCCCCGGCACTGTTGTGCTACCCCCGGCACTGTTGTGCTACCACCGGCACTGTTGTGCTACCCCCGGCACTGCCGTGCTCTGAGAACATCACCAGACGTATCAGCGTGTTGCTTCGGAGGGCTCTTACTGTGTTTATATATAAGTTATCCCCTGGGTTAGATAACTCCTGACGTCATCAGTTCAAGTTTTGATTACGAGGACTTGTGCGCATGTGTTTTGATAGTTCTTGGTCTCTCTCTCTCCATTCAAGAAATTAAATCTAAGACCCTTCTCGGGTCAAACGGGATTGCGTCTCATTCTCCAGGTGCTATACTGCCCATACGGATTTAGAGCTTCCCGTGAATATCACAGTCATTTTCCGGTGAGTGAAACAGGTGTGCAGCACATGGGTATTCTTACCGGGGAATCGTTTCGCCAACCAGTGGCTTCATCAGATGTGAGGTTGGAACAAGATGTGAGGATGGAACAAGATGTGAGGATGGAACAAGATGTGAGGATGGAACAAGATGTGAGGATGGAGCAAGATGTGAGGATGGAACAAGATGTGAGGATGGAGCAAGATGTGAGGATGGAGCAAGATGTGAGGATGGAACAAGATGTGAGGATGGACAAGATGTGAGATGGAACAAGATGTAGGATGGAACAAGATGTGAAGATGGAGCAAGATGTAGGATGGACAAGATGTGAGGATGGAACAAGATGTGAGGATGGAGCAAGATGTGAGGATGGAACAAGATGTGAGGATGGAACAAGATGTGAGGATGGAACAAGATGTGAGGATGGAGCAAGATGTGAGGATGGAGCAAGATGTGAGGATGGAGCAAGATGTGAGGATGGAACAAGATGTGAGGATGGAACAAGATATGAGGATGGAACAAGATGTGAGAAGAACAAGATGTGAGATGGAACAAGATGTGAGGATGGAACAAGATGTAGGATGGAACAAGATGAGGATGTACAAGATGTGAGGATGGAACAAGATGTGAGGATGGAACAAGATGTGAGGATGGAACAAGATGTGAGGATGTAGCAAGATGTGAGGATGGAACAAGATGTGAGAATAACAAGATGTGAGGATGGAACAAGATGTGAGGATGGAACAAGATGTGAGGATGGAGCAAGATGTGAGGATGGAACAAGATGTGAGGATGGAACAAGATGTGAGGATGGAACAAGATGTGAGGATGGAGCAAGATGTGAGGATGGAACAAGATGTGAGGATGGAACAAGATGTGAGGATGGAACAAGATGTGGAGGATGGAACAAGATGTGATGGATGGAGCAAGATGAGATGAAAGATGTGAGGATGGAAACAAGATGTGAGATGGAACAAGATGTGAGGATGGAACAAGATGTGAGGATGGAACAAGATGTGAGAGAATGAGAGACAAGATGTGAGATGGAACAAGATGTGAGGATGGAACAAGATGTGAGGATGGACAAGATGTGAGGATGGAACAAGATGTGAGATGGAGAAAAGTAATGATGAACAAGATGAATGGAACAAGATGTGAGGATGGAACAAGATGTGAGGATGGAACAAGATGTGAGATGGAGCAAGATGTGAGGATGGAACAAGATGAGGATGGAACAAGATGTGAGGATGGAACAAGATGTGAGGATGGAACAAGATGTGAGGATGGAACAAGATGTGAGGATGGAACAAGATGTGAGGATGGAGCAAGATGTGAGGATGGAACAAGATGTGAGGATGGAACAAGATGTGAGGATGGAACAAGATGTGAGGATGGAACAAGATGTGAGGATGGACAAGATGTGACAAGATGGAGACAAGATGTGAGATGGAACAAGATGTGAGGATGGAACAAGATGTGAGGATGGAACAAGATGTGAGGATGGAACAAGATGTGAGGATGGAACAAGATGTGAGATGGACAAGATGTGAGATGGACAAGATGTGAGTGACAGATGGAGTACAAGATGTGAGATGGAACAAGATGTGAGGATGGAACAAGATGTGAGGATGGAGCAAGATGTGAGGATGGAACAAGAGTGAGGATGGAACAAGATGTGAGATGGAACAAGATGTGAGATGGACAAGATGTGAGATGGACAAGATGTGAGATGGAACAAGATGAGGATGAGATGAACAAGATGTGAGGATGGAACAAGATGTGAGGATGGAACAAGATGTGAGATGGAACAAGATGTGAGGATGGAACAAGATGTGAGATGGAACAAGATGTGAGGATGGAACAAGATGTGAGGATGGAGCAAGATGTGAGGATGGAACAAGATGTGAGGATGGAACAAAGATGTAGAGATGGAACAAGATGTGAGGATGGACAAGATGAGATGCAGAGAATACGATGGAATGGACAAGATGTGAGGATGGAACAAGATGTGAGGATGGACAAGATGTGAGGATGGAACAAGATGTGAGGATGGACAAGATGTGAGGATGGAGACAAGATGTGAGGATGGAGCAAGATGTGAGATGGACAAGATGTAGAGATGGAACAAGATGTGAGGATGGAACAAGATGTGAGGATGGAGCAAGATGTGAGGATGGAGCAAGATGTGAGGATGGAGCAAGATGTGAGGATGGAACAAGATGTGAGGATGGAGCAAGATGTGAGGATGGAACAAGATGTGAGGATGGAGCAAGATGTGAGGATGGAACAAGATGAGGATGGAACAAGATGTGAGATGGAGCAAGATGTGAGATGGAACAAGATGTGAGATGGAACAAGATGTAGAGATGGAACAAGATGTGAGGATGGAGCAAGATGTGAGGATGGAAAAAGATGTGAGAATGGAACAAGATGTGAGGATGGAACAAGATGTAGGATGGAACAAGATGAATGACAAGATGTGAGACAAATGTAGGATGACAAGATGTGAGAATGGAACAAGATGTGAGGATGGAACAAGATGTGAGATGGAGACAAGATGTGAGATGGAACAAGATGTGAGATGGAACAAGATGTGAGATGGAACAAGATGTGAGGATGGACAAGATGTGAGATGGAACAAGATGTGAGGATGGAACAAGATGTGAGGATGGAGCAAGATGTGAGGATGGAGCAAGATGTGAGATGGCAAGATGTGAGGATGGAACAAGATGTGAGGATGGAACAAGATGTGAGGATGGAACAAGATGTGAGATGGACAAGATGTGAGGATGGAACAAGATGTGAGGATGGAGCAAGATGAGAGATGGAGCAAGATGTGAGGATGGAGCAAGATGTGAGGATGGAGACAAGATGTGAGATGGAAATGGAATGACAAGATGTGAGGATGGAGCAAGATGTGAGGATGGAGCAAGATGTGAGGATGGAACAAGATGTGAGGATGGAACAAGATGTGAGGATGGAGCAAGATGTGAGGATGGAACAAGATGTGAGGATGGAACAAGATGTGAGGATGGAACAAGATGTGAGGATGGAACAAGATGTGAGATGGAACAAGATGTGAGGATGGAACAAGATGTAAGGATGGAGCAAGATGTGAGGATGGAACAAGATGTGAGGATGGAGCAAGATGTGAGGATGGAACAAGATGTGAGGATGGAACAAGATGTGAGGATGGAACAAGATGTGAGGATGGAGCAAGATGTGAGGATGGAACAAGATGTGAGGATGGAACAAGATGGAGTCTGAGGTAATCAGTCACCAGCTTGGAGATGATGTATTCACTGCATCAGCCTTCTCAATTTTCTAAAACATTTCACAATAATAATAATAATAATAATAATAATAATAATAATAATAACAATTGTCTGATGATGATATCCTCAATCTCCACTGCCCTGCCATCTACAGGGGTGGACCTTAAAAGACACTATTTTCTAGCCATCAATATCATATCCCTTTCCATCTACCTACCATAGCATTAGATAAACATCAAACCTGGCGTATGACTTCCTAACGCCGCCTATTGCCGAGCCTTTGCCACCTAAGCCCGCGTTTTACATCAAGTATATAGTGAGCACAGCAAGCAGCACTTTCCTTTCAACTCTGGCCAACCAACGCCATGCAGCTGGGTCTAGCCCCAGCTCTTTCCACTCACTCCTCAAACTATTCCTTTTCTTCACTTCTCTTCCACTATCTCACTCTTCCCTCTCACCCTCATGGGTCTTACCTGAGAGTATCCTGTCCTCTTTCCCTGCCTGTGAGATAAGCTATCCTGAGAGATGATAGTTACTAAGTAACAGTAACCAGCTTTGCTTGAAGGAAATCGTTGAGTCTCCCAGAGCTACCGACCTCATCACCCAATGCTTGACGAAATCCTGTAGATGTAAATCCAGATGTACTCCTATAAAACCTTTGGGGGCCTAGTTCCTAGACCTTTTGTTTATCCATATGCTCTTGGGCTACTGTCCATAGGATGGATATGGGGTACACAATAAACTAGCCACTTCGGTAGCAAAATCTTAATACTATTACATGAGACTCCTCCTGTGCAAGGGAACATGACAGGAAATCACTGCTAGTTTGCGTTCTTATTATGTAAATATTATATTTAAAAGGGTAGCCACATGCTACGGGTGTTCCTATATTGATGTTGGACAAATTTAGATATAGAAAAGATGTAGGGAAGAATTAGTTTGGGATTAGAGTTGTAGATGAGTGGAACAAACTGCCAATCTGCGTAATCAAAGTTTAGAAGATTAAAAGATAAGCTGGAGCGGTCTATGATTGAGTGTGAATTGGTCATGCCTAGCATGGGTCAGTATATTTACTGCAGTTCTCCGTTGTTGCTATGTATGTTTAGAGAATAAGGTGACTGCACTGCTGTGGGAGTTACGACATTGTAACTGTCATGCATAATAGAGTGGTCACACACTGCAGACGTACTTAACTATATTTAAAAAACTATGGGCATTGTCCGCGCTGGTGTAGAGGCGGGGGCGGTGAGCAACCCGGTAGACGTGTGTGTATTTGTGTATGTGGCAGGTGTTTGTTGGTGTAAGTCAAGGTGTCGGGAGTCCACGGCATTACTGGGGTAGCGAAGTACCTCTCTGTGTCTCTCCTACAATCACAAGCTCTCTCTCTCTCTCTCTTTCTCTCACTCTCTGGTGTTGAGAGTAGAGACCAAGAAAGCAGCTGGTGAGGACAGGGTTGGTGCCTGGCGTGTTGGTGTCTTCATATATTCTCCATGACAAACTGCTCTTCATGTTTGCTCGCGTAAAAACACTGAGATTAATCAGTATGGTGTGGATGATTCGCACGTTTACTGGTTGATTCGGGTTGCTGCCACCTCTTGAGTAATGATGAAGGGGGTGGTGGTGGATTGTGGTGGTTGTCGTGGTGGTGGAGGTGCTTGTTACTTCCACAGAGTACATCCACAATTTTTTGTTTGAGACACAAAACAAACCAGAATTCTATAAGTCCTGTTTCCCAGCCGTGAGCACATTGACCAGAGAAATATAGTGTAATATACAACCACACATACTGTGTTGATCGCTAGTGTTTCTGGCATTTCAAAATGCTTTCCACTCCTTACAACCACCTAAGAGACTGTATATAGTATAAGCACTCAATTACCCATTGCCTTATTAACCTTGAGATAGTCTTAAGTTTGCCCGAAATGCTCTGCATATTAAGGGGCTTTCTGCATGCACACCTAAATGTCATCCACCTCTGTACAAACACTGAGTCTCCTGGAGTGGCTAGCGGTGTGCTGGGCGCTGCACTTAATCATCATTATTACCCTGATAATCAGTACGCCTTTAAAAAAAATCAAGAAATCGTGGAACGGGTGGGGATCGAACCATGGCAAGTGATTCCTGAAACTCGCAGGTCAGTGCGCTAACCACTTCAGGTTGGGTTATACCAGAACTATGACAAGACTTATCCTTAATGGATTTGACCCCTGAATTAGCAGAACTTAATTTGCAAATCGCCAGATAAAACAGCGGGCTCCTGCTAATGAGGATTATAGCCTGGAGTGTGGCGAACGATTTAAAGCAGATTCATAAACAACAACTAGCATTGCTTCAGAGAAGGCAAACCTGTCTCACAGACAAGGCAACATAGTTGAGACAGGAGAGAGTTAACTCGCAAAATAACAGTGGATACACCATCATGAAGGACCAGGGTAGGCAGAAATAAAATATGGAGCAGTTGATGACGTAAAAGACTGATTAATTGTTAGATTAGATTTTGCCACCGAAGTGGCTAGTTTATTGTGCACCCAGCAAGAGTATATGGTAGCGCAAGAGTATATGGATACACAAAAGGCCTAGGAACTAGGTCCCAGAAGGGTTAACAGGAGTACATCTGGATTTGTATCTACAGTTCACTTATCTGTTACAAGCAAATTTAGGAAATTTTCTTAATATATTTGGTATCTTCATTAATAAGATATCTTGACATGGCACGTAGGTTATTGTTAGTAAATGGGAGTTTATTTACTATCGACTTCACGAGAGTCATTAAGACTGCATGACACTTTGTACACCACCACTCAAGAATACCTCAATCCCCTAAAAATAAGTATTAAATCAATCTCTCAGCGTATAAACTCTGAGAGACGTACACCTCACGGGGTGTAAATCCTGTATGGGAGTCTGCTTGGGTAGAACGATTACACAGACGCGGTAGTCAGACCTCCCCACAACCACAGTGGTGAATTGTTTTGTCAGTGCCGAAAAGAAGTATTTGTGCCTACTGGACGCACACGAGTGACGGTGGTGGTGGTATTGTGGTGATAGTGACGGTGGTGGTGGTATTGTGGTGATAGTGACGGTTTGGTTTTGGAAATAGTGGTGATCACGTAGTACAATATTAAATAAACTGTATACGTATATATATTTAAAATATTGTCAGGTCTTAATTCTGCACAACTCTGTTAAGAAGAAAGAATGATAGAGGGGGGAGGGTTGGTTAGTTAATGTGTAGGCGAAAGGCTTTGGCCTGTCGACTACACGAGGGGTCATTAAGGCTGCATGAAACCTGTTCACCACCAGTTAAGAATACTTTAATACCCCCGAAAAGAGATTAAAACCACAGTATATATACACTGAGAGACATATACCTCACGGTTGGCATATACATGAGGGGAGAGGAGCGGAGGAAGAGGGAAATAAAGGTTAGTTTATTAAGGTACAGGTACATATAAATACGTTACATAAATTATCATACATAGCAGCATATGTGTAGATTACCTTGGATAACCCCAAAAAATCAGACAAAGTTTGGTTATCCTAGGTAGCTGACTCCTTCTGTGTTCCACTTATTTTTACATGAAACAAGGACAGGGCGATGTCATCACACTATCCCCGCCACTGACGCATTGACAGAACAACCAAAACCAAATGCATTAAACTAACCCAGGCATATCAAATGTTGTTTGTGTGACGGGTCAAACACCCGCCGTAAAATGAAAGTAAACATTCCCGCGTTGACAAGTGAGAGTCGGGATGCGCAAGCAGCGTAAACACTAACAAAGTTCGCATCGGAATGGGGTGGTGTGTTGTGGTGGGGTTGTGTTGTGGTAGTGTTGTGTTGTGGTAGTGTTGTGCTGTGGTGGTGTTGGGGTGGTGTTATGTTGTGGTGGTGTTGCGTTGTGGTGGGGTTGTGTTGTGGTGGGGTTGTGTTGTAGTAGTGTTGTGTTGTGGTAGTGTTGTGTTGTGGTAGTGTTGTGCTGTGGTGTTATGTTGTGGTGGTGTTGCGTTGTGGTGGGGTTGTGTTGTGGTGGGGTTGTGTTGTAGTAGTGTTGTGTTGTGGTAGTGTTGTGTTGTGGTAGTGTTGTGCTGTGGTGGTATGTTGTGGTGGTGTGTTGTGGTGGGGTTGTGTTGTGGTTGTGTTGGTGTTGTGTTGTGGTGGGGTTGTGTTGTGGTAGTGTTGTGTTAGTGTTGTGTTGAAGTTGTGTTGTGGTGGGGTTGTGTTGTGGTAGTGTTGTGTTGATGTTTTGTGGTTGTGTTGTGGTGGTGTTGTGTTGAAGTTGTGTTGTGGTAGTGTTGTGTTGATGTATTGTGGTGGTGTTGTGTTGTGGTGGTGTTGTATTGTGGTGGTGGTGTGTTGTGGTGTTATGTTGTGGTGGTGTTGTGTTGTGGTAGTGTTGTGTTGATGTATTGTGGTGTTGTTGTATTGTGGTGTTGTTGTGTTGTTGTGGGGTTGTGTTGTACTGGGGTTGTGTTGTGGTGGGGTTTGTTGTGGTGGTGTAATGTGGTTGTGTTGTGTTGTAGTGTTGTTTTGTGGTGGTATAATGTGGTTGTGTTGTGTTGTAGTGTTGTGTTGTGGTGGTGTTTTGGTTTTGTGGCCGTGTTGTGTTGGGGTTGTATTGTGACGTGGTGTTGTGTTGTGACGTGGTGTTGTGTCGTGGTGGTGGTGCTGTGTTGTGACGTGGTGTTGTGTCGTGGTGGTGGTGCTGTGTTGTGACGTGGTGTTGTGTTGTGACGTGGTGTTGTGTTGTGACGTGGTGTTGTGTTGTGACGTGGTGTTGTGTTGTGACGTGGTGTTGTGTTGTGACGTGGTGTTGTGTCGTGGTGGTGGTGCTGTGGTGTGACGTGGTGTTGTGTTGTGACGTGGTGTTGTGTTGTGACGTGGTGTTGTGTCGTGGTGGTGGTGCTGTGGTGTGACGTGGTGTTGTGTTGTGACGTGGTGTTGTGTTGTGACGTGGTGTTGTGTCGTGGTGGTGGTGCTGTGGTGTATTTATAATATAAATAATGTAAACTTTCACTAAAAAGGGACAATGTTTCTTTGTCATGCTCCAAAATTCAAAGATAATTTTTTTTTTGAGATGGGTAACTGAAGCATTGTCTCCTTAATACACCAGGACGTCGTGAGAGAACGTAATGGTGTGTAGGATAACGTAAATGTGTTTTATCAGAGAGAGAGAGAGAGAGAGAGAGAGAGAGAGAGAGAGAGAGAGAGAGAGAGATTTGCTCTGCCAGAATCCATCATATCATTTCAAATCGTTTATGGTGATTGACTGCACTCCCTCTTCATCTAGCTCCTTCTTTTTCCAATAACCTTACATTGAGAGAGTAGTTCTTACCACCCCTATGAATCATCTGAGTGTTTAGCATCCATCTATATCCCCATCTACGTCGCTTCTACATCAACTGGTCTGCCTTTGAATCCTCCCACAGAGGCAGTCAAAGAGGAAGTAAGAAGAAGAAGTAAGAGGACGTAAGCTTCACCTCTGTAGTCTCGTTTCCTAACAATAGAATGTTATTGACTATCTGTCGAACCCCGCTTAGGAGGTCTGGCTCAGGACCGGGCTTTGGGGTCGATGATGCCGGAATTACTAACAGTTAACACAGATGTCTGCATTGTCACGTTATTGTGAGAACCCGCCAATGAAGCTGGCCTTCACTCTCTCGCCTGGTGTTATCCTTGTACTCATTCTTCCACACACTCAGTTTGACACACTCACTGCTAAACCTTCTCACTACACTCACACCGAGGAAGTCTCTCCCTATTTTGTTTGCCTCTAGTTTACTGTGGTGGCCAGTCTCCCTCTGTATCCCTCGTCTTGGTCACAAACCTTCGGAATTGTGTACATGATGGCGCTGAGTACTCAACTTTGAGTACTCAACGCCACCATGTTGCTCACACCTCAAACACATAAATATCTGCAGAGAGAACAGAGGCCTGCCCGAAGCTAGTTCCTGACTGAAATAAAAATACGAGCTGTGAAGAAAGGCTCAAAAGGCTAAATTTCTTTTCACTGAAGGAAAAAAGAGATAGACTCAGAGAGGACATGGTCACGACATACAGGATAATACAAGGCAAAGGCAAACTTTACACCATGGTAAACGTGGGAAAATGAACGCCCAAATAAGCCACAGTGATGTTAGGACTTCTAGACTGAGGGTCTGATTATTTCATCTTCCATTGTCTTCTGTGTATAGTTCTTCAAGGCTAAGGGACTGATTGCCTCATCCTCTACTGTCTTCGTAGATCATTTCTGTATTGAACTGACAAAAACACTGTTTGGCGAAACATCTTCAAATGAAGATACCCAGGTGTTGGACATCTGTATAATCCCTCAAGGATCTCCTTCAATGTTGAGTGAGTAATGGAGGATCAAATTTCATACACTTGTTCAGGGTTAACTACGAAGAATCAAATTGGTATAAGTGGGTGGTGATGATGGTTAATTTTCCAATAATTGAATAAGTGAGCTCTCTCTCCGCCCTCACATGCTTCACCTTGGCCAGGCTCGCCCACCCACCCTCCCACCCATGAACTGGGGGATCTGGGACGGTGTGTGGGACGAAAAATGGAATGATAGATAGGGACGTGGAAAGTAGGGTTAGAGAAGGAGGGATGGGAGGTACTGGTCGAAGTGGCACTGGCGAAATAGAGCAGTTAAGAACTGCCAGCGGATTTTCTCCTGTTAGGGAACTTCTCCTGCCAGGGACCTTCACACACTTCTGCTACCACCTCTGATAAAGCACAACACCAAAGAGGGTACGAGGAGATAAGGACAATAGGGGAAAAGATAGTAAGGAAAAGGGGGATAGAAGAGAGATAGCGAAAGTGGAGTGGAGATAGATGGCTAGACTGTCTTGTGTAAAACTTGCTTGTCTTGTCTCGACTACTTGGTCTTATGTTGTCCCAACCTGTAGTCTTGACTTCCAAGTCTGGTATGTTCTTAAGCGACCAGGCCTTGTTTTTAGCGACCATATTTTCAGATCTCAACAAATCAGGATATCTGATGCTAGTACATTCAGGTTTTTAAGCACAGTATCTATGACTACTCATCCGTCTGAGTTGATATCCTTCTACAGAATAGTTTTAACACGGGAGAGAAGGGCGCCCCTTTTTAACTCATCATCTGGCACGCTGCATACCAACCTAGCTTCGTTGTCAGAGGCATCATAACTAATTCATACATTAATTCATTCAATCAGTGGTTTGACGTAGAAGAAATGGCAAAATAACTTCAGTGGTAACTTATTCTATATGATATTTATGGTTTATAGCCATAACGGATATATCATATAGAAAAATGACAATTTGAGCTGTGGGACATTCAGTACAAAAATATTTTGCAATTTTAGAATGGATCATTTCTCCTTACAATATTGACTGACTGGACTATATGGTAAGGTAGCCAAGCCAATGAGATATGAAAACCTTCGTTCTGAGCAATATTTAGGTAAATTTCAGTGTATTGTATGACTTGTATGGTTTGAGGAGTGATGGTTTCTCGTTATTCACAATGATGCTGAAATGTTTTATTCGTAAATTACATAGTGAATAAAGCAAGATGTTTCTGGAGTAAGTTCTTACATTAGGTAGCGAGTAGAACAAGATGTGTCTGGAGTAAGTTCTTACATTAGGTAGCGAGTAGAACAAGATGTGTCTGGAGTAAGTTCTTACATTAGGTAGCGAGTAGAACAAGATGTGTCTGGAGTAAGTTCTTACATTAGGTAGCGAGTAGAACAAGATGTGTCTGGAGTAAGTTCTTACATTAGGTAGCGAGTAGAACAAGATGTGTCTGGAGTAAGTTCTTACATTAGGTAGCGAGTAGAACAAGATGTGTCTGGAGTAAGTTCTTACATTAGGTAGCGAGTAGAACAAGATGTGTCTGGAGTAAGTTCTTACATTAGGTAGCGAGTAGAACAAGATGTTTCTGGAGTAAGTTCTTACATTAGGTAGCGAGTAGAACAAGATGTTTCTGGAGTAAGTTCTTACATTAGGTAGCGAGTAGATCAAGATGTTTCTGGAGTAAGTTCTTACATTAGGTAGCGAGTAGATCAAGATGTTTCTGGAGTAAGTTCTTACATTAGGTAGCGAGTAGAACAAGATGTTTCTGGAGTAAGTTCTTACATTAGGTAGCGAGTAGATCAAGATGTTTCTGGAGTAAGTTCTTACATTAGGTAGCGAGTAGATCAAGATGTTTCTGGAGTAAGTTCTTACATTAGGTAGCGAGTAAGGCAAGATGTTTCTTGCCCAACACGTGTCGTACACGTGTTGTGGATGTTCAGTCTTATTAAATTTGTTGTTTTTTTGGTCATTTAAATACCAAGAAGTGAGCGTTATGTCAGAGATGGGCTCGTCAAGGAAGCGATGGTAAAGCACTCTGAGATGCACTGCTTTAGAGGTTAATGATACGTCAAGGCGTGAGGAGCCGCTGAAGACCCTGATGCTGTCTTTGAATACAATCTTTCTTGGAGTGACACTTGGCTAACGACTTGCAACAGGGAGGAGATTAAATCATTTTTTTTGTGCGTCCACCTTAAGGTGTGTGTGTGTGTGTAATTGATCACATTTCGGTGAATATATATATATATATATATATATATATATATATATATATATATATATATATATATATATATATATATATATATATATAACACTGAAAGATACACATTTTATGGTGTGCATTTATCGTATATTTTAGGCAGATTTTGCGAGCTTGGCTTATAAAGCAGAAACTTTTTTTTTCTAAACAAGCTGAATGTAAATTCATTGGTTAAATAAATCCACAAAAATCGAATGAATACGTCATTTTACAGCCACATAGATGAGTGCAGCTAGACGAGTACTTCTTTGTGAGTCCAAGTAGGTGACTACAACAGGTGTATACAGCTAGGTTAGTACAACAGGTGAGTACAACTGGGCGAGTACTCAATAAATGGCGCTGCAATGTAAGTTAGCCCATAAAATTTTCCCCACCTGCCAATTTGTGACTCGTAACTGCACCACCCGTCAAAGTGGCAGCCAGCGGTCATAAACATACATATAAGCAGCGAGTCAACAATAGACATTACGACCGGGCAGTCACATGAGCAACAACACGCGAAAAAACATATGTATTTTTGCACGGGTCGGCACGGCTAAGCAACTCTGTCGCCCTAAATACAATGTGAATCTGCAAAATTTTGATTTAAAGCTGGTAGGAAGTTTATGGTGCCTGAAACTCGATGGCCAGGTCTCACACCGGTCTCGTGATCCTAAGAATGCAGACCATAAGAGGGATATAGTCAGGGGTCTCACGGGGTTTCAAAAGCTGGAGACAGTAGACTACAGAAGGGAGAAAATTAGGTCTCATGGACTAAAGGCAGCAAGAGAGAGAGAGAGAGAGAGAGAGAGAGAGAGAGAGAGAGAGAGAGAGAGAGAGAGAGAGAGAGAATCTGGTATAAGAAAGTCACTACGAAAGTTAATTCTCTAAAAGTTGAAGCAAACACAATAAAAGTGAAAGAATAACAGATGTGAATTCTCATCGTAAAAAGATATGATGCAATTGGAATGATCATCTCAAAATGTTTAGTACAAATAAACATAAATTAATAAAATCCAAACCTGTTTTTTTTTGTTCCTAACATCAGAAATTTCTAAATAACTAAAACTAAGAGAAGAGAGGATGACACACAAGCTGCAGAAGCTTGAATTGGGACAGAGTTGCGGGATAAACAGAGCTTTATCAAGTCTTGACAAAGCTCTACACAGAACATAAGAATGGAGGAACACTCCAGCAGGCTTAATGGCCCATACTTGGCCACTCCGGTCCAACCCTTATCACTCATGTATTTATCTAACCTATTTTTAAAGCTACCCAAGGTTTTTGCCGAGACGTCCTAATTAAGGCTGTTTTTTTGCTGCTCGTATGTTCATCGTCATGCTTGTAAGTATATAAGACACACCATGGGGAGTACATAATGAAGACGCTAGTGGAGTAAACGTCTTCACAGTGAAATGACAGAACCTGCATTGTTTGTCTAGGGTACTGACGGTACACCCTACCATGGCATTACATTCCTCATGCTGGTGGGCAGTCTGTTGTTCCGTCAGGAGGAAGATTTGCAACTCGAAGTGGCTGTGCTGGGAGAGTTAGACATATTAGAATGACCTCGTATGTTGGTAATGAGTGTATGTGTGAGTGTTACTCTAGACATGAGCTACTGTCACTTCCCCTTCTTAGTCTCCCATCCATTATACACATGGCTCTACACCTGTCCGTGTTACCACACCCACCTGTCCACGTCTTGACACACCTGTTTACGTCTGCACTCTGCTCACATTTAAACAAATCAGAAGTATTATTGGAGCAGGACAGAGGAGGAGGAATGAGCCTGCGCCTCTGTGTGTATGTGTGTGTGTGTATACACCTATTTGTATTCACCTATTTGTGGTTGCAGGGTTCGAGTCACAGCTCCTGGCCCTGCCTCTTCGCTGGTTGCTACTAGGTCCACTCTCTCCCTTCTCCATGAGCTTTATCGAACCTCTTAAAGCTATATGGATTCCTGCTTCCACTACATCACTCTCCACGTTGTTCCACTTCCTGACAACTCTGTGACTGAAGAAATACTTCCTATTTCTTCAGTGCGTGTGTGTGTTGTGAGTCGGGGGTAGAGCTCTAGTTCCTGTTTTCTACCTCTTAATACTTGATTTTCTTCCATTATATTTCACTAAATGGCAGGACATTCAGTTTATTCCATTTACGCAATTTACAATGTTTTCTCGATTTCTCCTACCTCTCTCCATTCCCCGGGGCATGGGTTGAGCAGAGTTAGGTTAGGTAAGGTTTGTCAGGAAACAGGACCAGTGTTTTCTGACGCGAGTCTAAGTCATATGACGACCCGCTACTGGAGGTTTTGGTCACCTGACCGAGGTTTTCCGCTGGCGTGCTCGTCTCGCTCTTAAGAAGAGGAGGATCAAGCCTCCACGAATTCGTGTGCTGAATGACCCACTCAGGTTTAATGCTTTACGTGATACAGTGTTTCGAAAAGATTAAAGGCACAATACAGTGGATGGAACGATACACAAATAACCCGCGTTCAGGAGATTGAAACTGTGACGACGTTTCCATCCGACTTGGACGGACTTGTTAATGGTCAAAAATCAGACCGAAACGTCGTTACAGTTTCATTCTCCCGTGCGGGGTATTTGTATATACAATGTTTTCATATCTGAGCTATATCGGTGTGCATTCAGTCACCTATTTTCCATTTCTTTTTTTTTCTTTTTTTGCAAATTTCAAGGAATGGGGTAAGTAGCCTCTTGCTTCCACGGGCGTTCTAATTACATTGTACTACAAGTATGTTTATCATAAGTTTAGAGATGACTGGACACACAAGCATAGCTCTTCTCCTGTCACCAGAAATAGGTAATTACACACACACACACACACACACACACACACATACATTCTATCATGCACCCCCAAAAATACAGACATGCAATTAAGCACACACGCCTTAATAAGCCATTTACAAACGTCATCCAGTCTGTCAGACCTTGAGACATGAGTAGTATGGGAGCCTTGACTCACGGGGGTGAGTCATATGTGAAGTCTACTTTAGTGTGTTAGTCCTGACTCACTGAGGATGGTGAGTGAGTCACATGTAAAAATCATTACTCATGCTACCACTGACCTGGCCTGATGTCAGCTGTAGAATGACATAATTTACAACTTGTCTGTCATGCATTAATAGCATCATATCTTAGTAAATATTGACCTGAGTAATATTGACCCATGAGCTTACGATCCCTCACAAGACATACATATCTGGAAAGGTCAACGCCCCCTAGGCCCGGTCTGAGACCAGGCCTCGTGGTGGATCAGGATCTGAACAACCAGGCTGTTATTGCTGGCCGCACGTAAACCGACGTACGAACCACAGCCCGGCTGATCAGGTACTGACTTTAGGTGCCTGTCCAGCGCCTTCTTGAAGACAGGGGTCTATTTGTAATCCCCCTTATGTGTGCTGGGAGGCAGTTAAACAGTCTTGGGCCCGCTGCTTCTCAATGAGGGAATGTTGCATCTCCTGCCGAGTCTTTTGCTTTAGTAGGGAGTGATTTTCGTGTGCAAGTTTGGTACTAATCCCTCTAGGATTTTCCAAGTGTATATTATCATGCATCTTTCTCGCCTGCGTTCCAGGGAATACAAATCAAGAACTTCAACCGTTCCCAGTAATTTAGGTGCCTTATCGTACTTATGTGTGTTGTGAAAGTTCTCTGTACATTCTCCAGGTCAGCAATTTCGCCTGCCTTGAAGGGGCAGTTAGTGTACAGTGTGATGTAGGTTGTGCTTGTGAGGTCGACCCAATTAGCCACACCTTGCCTTGGTAAATAGCTGTCAGACACGCCTCTTGGCTTAAGTCTCAGGTCTTTGTCTTTTGAACTAGCGTCAGGTTTCGGCGTCAGGTCAAAGCACGTGGTGCACGCCTCATTGAGGGAAGGGCTTGGAGGACGATATAAGGCCGAGGAAACAACTAGAGAGGGACATTCTGGCGGAGCTCTTGCCTGTGTGCAGAGCTCTGGGCAGCAGATTCTGGCGGAGCTCTTGGCTGTGTGCAAAGCTCTGGGCACGACATTCTGGCAGAGCTGCTGCCTGTGTGCAGAGCTCTTGGAGAAGGCTGCTGGAGAGTCTCTGTTGGAGACACTGGGCAGAGTACTACTGGCTTGGAGCAGTGCTCGTGCTGTGTAGGTCTTGTGACCTGTGACTGAGTTCCTGTGGTGAACTGTCCTCTGAACTATATTGTAAGTTATATTCTGTTTCGTCAGTTGATTGTATTCCCTGTCTCCCTGCTTATATGTACAGTCCCCATTTATCTAAACCCAATAGTGTTCTCCTGTTCCCAAATATATTATTGTACAAGGACTAATAATAAACTGTTTGAGTGGAATAGTAATATTCACTGTCCCCGTTATATTATTCTTTATTCTTATACTTTATTTTATTATTATATTTCAAGTACTGAGAGGGTGAGTAGTGTAGTGGTAATGAGAAGTGATGGTGTAGTCACTAGTGACCTCACATTGCCTCCGCTCGTCACTTGACCCACCTCTCCTGCCTACTCACTCCCCCGTTTAAGAACATAAGAAAGAAGGAACACTGCAGCAGGCCTACTGGCCCATGCGAGGCAAGTCCAAGTCTCCCACCGGCTTAAGCCAATGCCCCGACCCAGCCAGGTCAGGTTACATTCACTTAAGGAAGGAGCACGGCATCTGACCTAGTAGCACAAACTAGTCAGAACCAACTCACACCCACCCGCACCCACTCATATATTTATCTAGCCTATTTTTAAAACTACACAACGTTTTAGCCTCTATAACTGTACTCGGGAGTTTGTTCCACTCATCGACAACTCTATTACCAAACAAATGCTTTCCTATATCCTTCCTGAATCTGAATTTATCCAACTTAAAGCCATTGCTGCGAGTCCTGTCAATACTAGATATTTTTAGCACGCTATTTACATCCCCTTTATTTATTCCTGTTTTCCATTTATACACCTCAATCATATTACCCCTAATTCTACGCCTTTCTAGAGAGTGCAGATTCAGGGCCCTCAGTCTATCCTCATAGAGAAGATTTCTATCCATTCCTTACCCCCCCCCTACATGACAACAGCAGTATTCCAGCCTAGGGAGAACAAGCGATTTAAAGAGAATCCTCATGGGCTTGCTGAAGCTAATTAAACCCATCACGGTGTTTAGCAATAAAAGTATTTTAGGAGATGGAAAGTAGACATATTATTTTTCAGAATAAATGTCAACAGACATTTACCCTGAGAGGAACTGGTTGGCGTCACCACGTTACCTTACTCTGAGAAAACTTCCACTCATTCCACCTGTTACTACTCTTGCAACATTGCATAGCTCCTGATGACGAACGGAAGCGTGTGAAAGATCTTGGGCTGAAAATTTCCATTCCCCGTGGTTTGTCTTGCATATATATATATATATATATATATATATATATATATATATATATATATATATATATATATAAATCAAGACACATAAATGATCATATATGATGACTCGCTTATTGATAAGCAGTGCTTATCCGTTTGACCTCGTACTTAATAGTGTCACATCACAGGAAACGTATATTAATGTAAATATGATTCAGCGTAATGAAAAGAATAATTCATAGCAGATAGGAAAGATCCTAATGATGGTGACTTCTCACCGAAACGTTAATTTGTTTGTGGCTCCCTACACCTGCCTTATAATAATTACGATAAGGTTTTGTTCGGATTTTTAACCCCGGGGGGTTAGCCACTCAGGATAACTCAAGAAAGTCAATGCGTCATCGAGGACTGTCTTATTTCCACTGGGCTTCTTCAATCTTGTCCCCCAGGATGCGACCCACACCAGTCGATTAATACTCAGGTACCTAAAACTATGCTTGCTAGGTGAATAGGGACAGCAGGTGTAAGGAAACACGTCCAATGTTTCCACCCGGCCGGATATTGAACCACGGACACTCAATGTGTAAGGCGAGAGCGTTGCCTACCAGGCCACGGGATACCTGCTTTCTTTTCTCACTAACTGCCGCACGAGTCATTGACTAGTGTAATTACTACATATTAGATCACTAAATCTTGCTTAGCTAAACTAACACAGGTTAATTCCAGAACCTGTGTACCCATGTTGTATTTCTAATGCCACATACTTCCTGCAGCATGGGTTTATGACTAAAAATGAAGGCATCATAGTATACTGTCGAGCCTTAAAGTACTGGCGGGAGTAAGGTGTGTTGTGGTAGTGTACACTAGCTAGGTTAAGCAGTCTGCTGCATCCATTGAACCTGCATTTTAAAATCACTGCCTAGAATGTTTCCACACTGAAAACAAGTCCATTAAGCGTATTCATAAAATAAATCACGAATTAGCACAGTTTAGTTAGCTTCATTTGTTATTTCCACCCGGGGGAGTCGACCCCCGGAACACCCTCCAGGTATAGGATCAAATCTGATTACTACTTCCCGTTCCCGTTGCCCTGTAGGACCCTCAAATCCATTCCATGGACGGTGGCCAAGAGGTTACAGAGCTACATAATGGGTCCAGGGATGAGAACCCCATGATAACAAGGTTTGTTTATTTTATATATATTTTTTATGCATGCGACAGTCATCTTGCAGGAGGTAGTCAAAACAGCTTGCATAATTACATAATATATCTAGCGACTGAGCCCCATGATGAGAAGGCCAGCTTTTATTTTCTTTGTACTCCCGTCCTGATGCCTCTGTCCGCTTTATTACCCCTTAAATCATTTATTTAATAATGTCACGGGGAAAATCGTGAGACAGTAATTGCCTGGTGGCTATTATGAGCTGGTTCAGAGCTTGGCTGGTTGTTGTGATTTCTGCCCCTTAATAAAGGTTTTAATGAGACATGGACGCAGTGGTCTGAGTGTTCACTATTTCAGATCACAGCAGTAACGACCGCTGGCTTACCAGTAGTCTGGACGTCCCCACAAGCTCTATCCACCCTTTTTTTCCCCTCTTACACTGACTTTACTTGGAAAATTCTAGAGGAGCTAGTCCCAAATTTGCACACGAAAATCACTCAATACGAAAGCAAAAGACTCGGCAAGAGATACAACATCCCTCCGATGAAAAGCAGGGGCGCCACGAGTACACTAAGAGACAACACAGTAAGTGTCAGGGGCCCAGGATTGTTCAACTGCCTCCCAGCATACATAAGGAGGATTACCAATAGACCCCTGGCTGTTTTCAAGAAGGCGCTGGACAGACACATAAAGCCAGTACCTGACTAGTCGGGCTGTGGTTCGTACATCGGTTTGCATGCGACAAAGCAATATCAACCTGGTTGATCAGACCCTGATGCACCGCGAGGCCTGGTCGCAGACCGGGCCGCGGGGGCGTTGACCCCCGGAAACCCTCTCCAGGTATACCTGAGACAGTCATCACAACAAGCTCTTGCCAAGCGCCGCCAACGCAGCTCATCCTTCGTGACATTTGTCTGGTGGTTATAGTGCGCATTACACGCCAGTATACACAGTGCATCATACACACCGAGTAATATGCACCACTACACACGAAACAGCCCAAGTGCCTTTAGTTAGTTAGTTTGATATCTTTATTATGCACCCCATACCCATCCTGTGGGCGGTAGTCAAAAGATTACAGAGGTACATAATGGGTCCAGGGACTGGACCCCAAAGTTTTGATAGCTGAGCAAGTTACAAAGGTAATGAACTCACAAGTTACAAAGGTAATGAACTCACAAGTTACAAAGGTAATAAACTCACAAGTTACAAAGGTAATGAACTCACAAATTACAAAGGTAATGAACCCACAAGCTACAAAGGTAATGAACTCACAAGTTACAAAGGTAATGAACTCACAAGTTACAAAGGTAATGAACTCACAAGTTACAAAGGTAATGAACTCACAAGTTACAAAGGTAATGAACCCACAAGCTACAAAGGTAATGAACTCACAAGTTACAAAGGTAATGAACTTACAAATTACAAAGGTAATGAACCCACAAGCTACAAAGGTAATGAACTCACAAGCTACAAAGGTAATGAACTCACAAGTTACAAAGGTAATGAACTCACAAGTTACAAAGGTAATGAACTCACAAGTTACAAAGGTAATGAACTCACAAGTTACAAAGGTAATGAACTTACAAATTACAAAGGTAATGAACCCACAAGCTACAAAGGTAATGAACTCACAAGTTACAAAGGTAATGAACTCACAAGTTACAAAAGTAATGAACTCACAAGTTACAAAGGTAATGAACTCACAAGTTACAAAGGTAATGAACTCACAAGTTACAAAGGTAATGAACTCACAAGTTACAAAAGTAATGAACTCACAAGTTACAAAGGTAATGAACCCACAAGCTACAAAGGTAATGAACTCACAAGTTACAAAGGTAATGAACCCACAAGCTACAAAGGTAATGAACTCACAAGTTACAAAGGTAATGAACTCACAAGTTACAAAGGTAATGAACTCACAAGTTACAAAGGTAATGAACTAACAAGCTACAAAGGTAATGAACTCACAAGTTACAAAGGTAATGAATCATGTAAGTAAATTTACTTACTTACGTTTATACATGGTTACAATCATGAACAAATTATAAAGTAATGAGCAATTCACTAGTCTACACCCAGTCACAACTGTAATGAGTTCTTGGTGCAAATTTTAATTGTTGGGTCACACACACACACACATACATACACACATACATATACACACACATACACATACACACACATACACATACACACACATACACATACACACACATACACATACACATACACACATACATACACACACATATACATACACACATACATACAAACACACACGCACATACAACAGGCCCAGTTTTCAATCGACATGCGCCTAGGACAAAATGTTAACTAACACACATACACACACACATACACACACACACACACACACACACACACACACACAGCCCCCGGTGGCCTAGTGGGTAAAGCTCTTGCTTCACGCACGGAGGGGCCGGGTTCAATTCCCGGTGGGGCAGAAACATTTCGAAGTGTTTCCTTACATACACATACACACACACATATATACAACAGGCCTAGTGTCTAATTGACATGTGCCTAGGACAAAATGGTAACTAACACACACACACACACACACACGCGTGGCAATGCTTTATTTACAGGGAGCAAAGTCAGGGTATTTTTCCAGAATGGTCTGTAATATACCACTGTGGATAAAATACTTTGACATATCTTGAACATTTCTGAGTGAGTTGTCTCTGAATTCATTAATTTTATCGCACTCCAGTGCATAATGACGCAGGGTGTGACAATAATCCAACTGGCAAAGTTTACATTTTGTTTGGTCTACATCTGGTGGTGGTGATTTAACCTGCCAAAGATACTTGTAACCCAGCCGGAGGCGGGCGGTAGTGACATCCAAGAGTCTGCTTATTTTGTTGGATGCACCATAGACATGTGGCTCCTCCTGCATTATAGAATGATGACAGATGGACTGACTGGTGTGAATCTCCCTGAGTCTTAAGTCAATAAAATTCAGTTGAAGTTCTTTTCGTATTATTGTTCTCAAACTGCTAACTGACTTTGACAAGTGCCTTTGACAACTAGTAACTACTACTGCTACCAGTATACAAAATTTGTCATAAACACTGAATTATACATACCAATACACACTGAATCATACAATTTATTATACAGTATGCACAGCGTATCAAAAACAGCATTCTAAAACTTATCACAGAACTCAACTGCTGTTGACAACTTGGAATAGAAATCCGTGTATGCTCTTTCACACAGGGTGGTGCACATGTGAGGGTGTACACACTGTGTTGTACACATGGTGGTTTACACAGGAAGCTGCACACATGAAAGTATTCTCGTGATAATCGTACTGTTCAGAGGGTTCTGTACATATGATGTACACAGGTTACTGTACAGATGGCGTTCTACCACCCACAAGGGAGTGATGGAGGCAGACCCCATACATAGTTTTAAGAACAGGTACGATTAGGGCACACGAGACTAGGAGGGAATGAATCTGGCAAACGGCAAGTTGAGAGGCTGGGGCGAGGAGCTAAGACTCGACCTCTGCAGGTACATTACTTTATAATTTGTTCATGATTGTAACCATGTATAGGTAAGTATACACACATTAACGGTCATTAGACATTACTGCCCACACTTTTTCACCATAGTTTTAATACTTTTTAAATAAGCTCTACGATATTGCTTACGATACGCTCTGTATGTTGTATTGAATAATTGGGTGTATATTGGCGTGTATAAATCAGTATGTATGGCAAATTTTGTTTGCTGGTGTATATTATTCATTATGTATTACGCACTGTGTATACTGGTGTGTAATGCGCACTGTCATAACCAAAAAAAAAATGTCAGGAAGGATGAGTTGCGTTGGCGGTGCTTGGCAAGCTCTTGTGATGACGGCCTCAGGTAGAGTGTCAGAGAAAAAGTGAGAGAGAGAGAGAGAGAGAGAGAGAGAGAGAGAGAGAGAGAGAGGAGCCTGTGGAGACACTCAGACCACTGGTAAGCCAGCGGTCGTTGCTGCTGTGGTCTGCCATAGTGAACACTCAGACCACTGCCTCCGACACGGGTAAGCCAGCGATCGCTGTTGCTGTGATCTGTCATAGTGAACACAGACCACTGCCTCCGACACGTGTAAGCCAGCGGTCGCTGCTTCCTTGGCCCACTGAGTGCAGCAAGATCTGTCATCGTGATATTCAACTCAACATTTCAGCACGGGGACCAGCGCTCGCTGCTACTACTGTGACAACCAGACCCTTTATTCAGCACTGGTAAGCTAGCGGTCGCTGCTGCCGCCCGCCGTTAAAGAACTACAATCATTATAAGCGTATCCTCATGATTAGGACGCGCTTCAAGTAATTTTCTCTGACGAAAAATCAACAATGACTAGGAGGTGCCGGGCAGTTCAGTTTAGGAGGAATCTTGGCTGATACTACAAGTGGATTTGGGTATGTTTTTTTTTTTTTTTTTTTTTTGTAGTGAGGTTACACTCATTTGTCTTCATCAAGGGTAATTAACGGGCGGACAAGAAGCTAATGTGTTTATTTCTTTTTATTTATGTGAGATTTCAAAAAAAGACGCGCAGTATGAAATGAAATTTTTCATTAAGAAGTGTTTATCTACAGGAGGCTTCATAAAGTATACGAAAATAATAGAAAACATTGACCTGACTAGGTGGTCATTGGTCTAAGCCGGGGAGTGACATGGACTTGCCTCGCATGGGTCAGTAGGCCTGTTGCAGTGTTCCTTCTTTCTTATGTTCTTATATATGGGGTGATATATGGGGTGCACACGATAAGCTTTCCGCATCGACGACAAAATCTAACCTAATCCATTATTAAAATAATTGTCACTAGCAAGGTAAGATAGTTTATTTATGAAATAGCTATAACATCTTCGGATGCAGCCCATCCTCTAACTTTTTCTAGTTAGATTAGGTAAGACTAGTCAGGAAACAGGACCAGTGTTTACTGACGCGGGTCTTAGTCATATGATGAACCCGCCACTGGAGCTTTTGGTAATCTGACCGAGGCCTTCCACAGGCTTACTCGTCCATCTCTTTAAAAATTAAGGTTATAATTATAACCACCTTACTTGTGTATGTGGCAATACCAACGTTTTAAGGAACAATGGTATGTCTCCTACCGGGAGACATAACCAGCCATATTTTTTTTTTACTTCGTTATTATTCTAACGTCCTCGTTGAAAATCAAGAAATAATATTCAACAAGGAAGACGGGAAGAAAAAACTAAGACACAATGCAAGGCGCACTTTGTCATGTCAAAGTGGTTAAGACAAGTTACAAAATACAAAGGGATGTATACACTTTGTATATCAAGATAAAATTATCTTAATCCATAAACTACCTTCTATCTAGATGACGTATGACACCTTGAAAGCAACAAGATCTTATAACTGTTAACGAGAGTTTATGGAAGTTAAATCTGATTAAATCCTCAGAGGATTAGGGGAAAAAATATTAATATTAAATACAACATTAATTATCCAAAGTCACCGTCACTAAACAACGCAGCGATACATAGATCTGGAAGCAAGTCTCCGTGAGAGAGTCTGTCTTGATCCCAGAGGACACTAGTTGCAAGGAACCTAATCTATCCTTCCCTGCCCTAGGCTCCGACCTGACTATCCTTGGATGAATCCTCTTTAACTTTTGTTCCTCAGATGCTGGATAGTCTTTTGAGTGTAGAACTTCATAAATGTAATAATAATAATAATAATAATAATAATAATAATAATAATAATAATAATACAGCAGTATTAAAAGGATAAATTGTCTATAGATAAATAAAATATATACAGAAAACATGAATTGTGGGCATAATTATTGTCTGGAAATGAGTGAGGACAACAGGTTACCTGTTGTTGGTTTTTGGGATTATCTTCCTCACGGCCCGGTCTCAGACCAGGCTTCCTAGGCTGCAAGAGAAATATTATTACAAGTTTAAGAAGAATTAAGAAGCACTTATGAAAATAAAGGTATGCGTGTGCTGAATAAAGGTAGAAGTATGGGAGATTTACCTGTCATCTTACATGTTCATGAGACAGAAGGAAAAGATCAGTAATTCTGCTAGAACGTAAAATAAACACCAACAGCCGTACATACACACACACACACACACACACACACACACACACACACACACATACATAGTTTTAAGACAAGGTATGATAAAACTCATGGACCAGGGAGAGCAGAGACCCAGTAGCGGACAGCGAAGAGGCGGGGCCAGGAGCTGAGTATCGACCCATGCAACCACAATTAGGTGAGTACAATTAGGTGAGTACACACACACACACACAGGAGACAGGTAGGACTCCAGGAATTCAGAATAGGGAGGTATACCAACAAGTGCTGGATGAAATACACACAACCGAGGAGGAGGTGAAGAAGCTACTATGTGAACTCGATACCTCAAAAGCGGTGGGACCGGACAACATTTCTCCGTGGGTCCTTAGAGAGGGAGCAGAGATGTTGTGTGTGCCACTAACACAAATCTTCAACACATCCATTGAAACTGGGCAACTACCTGAGGCGTGGAAGATGGCAAATGTAGTCCCAATTTTTAAGAAAGGAGACAGACACGAGGCATTAAACTACAGACCTGTGTCACTGACGTGTATAGTATGCAAAGTCATGGAGAAGATCATCAGGAGGAGAGTGGTGGAGCACCTAGAAAGACACAAGCTTATAAACGACAACCAGCACGGTTTCAGGGAAGGAAAATCCTGTGTCACAAACCTACTGGAGTTTTATGATAAGGTAACAGAAGTAAGACACGAGAGAGAGGGTGGATAGACTGCATTTTTTTGGACTGCAAGAAGGCGTTCGACACAGTTCCTCACAAGAGGTTAATGCAAAAGCTAAAGGATCAGGCACACGTAACAGGAAAAACACTGCAATGGATCAGAGAATATCTGACAGGGAGGCAACAACGAGTCATGGTACGTGACGAGATGTCAGAGTGGGCACCTGTGACGAGTGGAGTTCCACAAGGGTCAGTCCTAGGACCTGTACTGTTTTTGGTATATGTGAATGACATAACGGAAGGGATAGACTCAGAAGTGTCCCTGTTTGCAGATGATGTGAAGTTAATGAGAAGAATAAAATCAGTCGAGGATCAGGCAGGACTACAAAGAGACCTGGACAGGCTGCAAGCCTGGTCCAGTAACTGGCTCCTTGAATTTAACCCTGCCAAATGTAAAGTCATGAATATCGGGAAGGGCAAAGAAGACCGCAGACAGAGTATAGTCTAGGTGGCCAAAGACTGCAAGCCTCACTCAAAGAAAAAGATCTTGGGGTGAGTATAATACCGAGCACATCTCCTGAGGCACACATCAATCAGATAACTGCTGCAGCATACGGGCGGCTGGCAAACCTAAGAATAGCGTTCCAATACCTCACTAAGGAATCATTCAAGACTCTGTATACCATATACGTCAGGCCCATACTGGAGTATGCAGCACCGGTTTGGAACCCACACCTGGTCAAGCACGTCAAGAAATTAGAGAAAGTGCAAAGGTTTGCAACAAGACTAGTCCCAGAGCTAAGGGGATTGTCCTACGAAGAAAGGTTAAGGGAAATCGGCCTGACGACACTAGAGGACAGGAGGGTTAGGGGAGACATGATAACGACATATAAAATACTGCGAGGAATAGATAAGGTGGACAGAGACAAGATGTTCCAGAGAGGGGACACAGAAACAAGGGGTCACAATTGGAAGTTGAAGACTCCTATGAGTCAAAGGGATGTTAGGAAGTATTTCTTCAGTCATAGAGTTGTCAGGAAGTGGAATAGCTTACAAAGCGACATAGTGGAGGCAGGAACCATACATAGTTTTAAGACTAGGTTTGATAAAGCTCATGGAGCAGGGAGAGAGAGGACCTAGTAGCAATCAGTGAAGAGGCGGGGCCAGGAGCTATGAATCGACCCCTGCAATCACACACACAGGAGGGTTAGAGGAGACATGATAACGACATACAAAATACTGCGTGGAATAGATACGGTGGACAGAGACACAGAAAATGGGACACAGAAACAAGGGGTCCCAATTGGAAGTTGAAGACTCAGATGAGTCAAAGGGATATTAGGAAGTATTTCTTCAGTCATAGAGTTGTCAGGAAGTGGAATAGTCTAGCAAGTGATGTAGTGGAGGCAGGAACCATATATAGCTTTAAGACGAGGTATGATAAAGCTCATGGAGCAGGGAGAGAGAGGACCTAGTAGCGATCAGTGAAGAGGCGGGGCCAGGAGCTGAGTCTCGACCCCTGCAACCACAAATAAGTGAGTACAAATAGGTGAGTACACACATCCATCACACCCGCGCATCCCCAATGCTTTTATAGCAATCAAGAGAAAGACAGTTATGAAAGTTTACCGCTCAGACACTTCCTCAGGTCGTCGTATCATCAGGAAGGATGAGTAACCTTCTCCATTAACGTAAACCCTTCCTGTATATTCACTGAAATATACAAACCTCTCTTTACAACCCCTGAGTATCTGTTCTGGAGAAACGTTTGGTCTGCACAGCAGGCTTCACTAGTCTCGTACAGTGCCATGAAGATGGAGACATGTGTTCAGTCCATCCATCTTCAAGATTGGTGGACTAAAAACATCGATTCCTTGCTGAGGGACTGATTACCTCAAGCTCCCCCCTTTCCACCGTTCTTCTTTGTATTGGACTGATGAAGCCACTGTGTGGCGAAACGTTTCCTCAATAAAGATTCCCAAATATTGCACGTGTCAAATTGTTTAACATGATGAAGAGAGGTGAGGTGAAGCAAGAGGCGAGTTGCATAAAGACATCATCATCATCATCATCATCATCATCATCATCATCATCATCGTGATATCAACTGCTGCACCTGACTTCTGTTTCCATTATAAGTGTCCATCCTCATGGCACTGTTGTGAGGTTGGTAAAGGCAGCTGCTCAGACGGAGCCTTCTATAATATAGCTACGCAGGTGTTACACATGCGTCATATTCAACTTTTCCACATTGTGCACCGTTGATATAATGAAACCTATATACGACCTTCATCATTTAATATTTGCGTTCTTACATTATTATTACTTATATGTGTGTAAATAGAACACCCTTGTCGGAATATGTAATTATATAGTAGAGAAAAGGTCGGGCTAGGTTAATAATAGCAAAATTAATGCAATAATTACCTTCAAGGGAAGCGCCTTTGTGCTAAAGTGCTCTTGATCCAAATAATTGGAGCTACTACTCTCCTTCCTCAGAGCAAACTTGATTATCTCCCATTCCCTAAACGCTGTATAACCCATAGGGATTTATCGGTTCCCCATGAATATAATATTAATAAGTCCACAACTGCATCACCTTACCTGGATCTACTTTGACTGACGTCACGTAATCATTATATGCATGATGCTGAAATTACCAATTAGTCTGGCCACTGGATGAGAGATTATTATGACTCATGTGGGTCATTTAGTGCAAGACGTGGTGGAGGCTTGATCCTGCGTCTGCTGAGCGCCAGACAGACGTATTTCCTATTTTATTATCAACCCAAAAACATTATTATCAACCCACAAACAGAGTAATAAACGTGGGTTAATATCACAAACGAAGACATGAAAGTGATCGAAGAAGCTAAGATCATTACTGTGTATTTCGTCCTGGCACTGAAGATAGGCTCAATATAAAGCCGAAACATGCTCAGAATATATATTAATTTTTTAAGTATTGTTGTTAATTAAAGACACGTGAGCAAACCTTCAGACGGTCTCGGTGTGGGCTTCCAAGTCTTACTCAAGTGCATATAATCCTCTGTACAAATTCTAGGTATCATATACTAGGGCTTCACCTTTGTATTCAAATGGGTTCGAATATCCCTTTGTTATTTATATTTTTACATCATTGCTCACAGACGTAAAGGTAAAATTCTTACTAGAGACACTTGACTCATTTGTGATGGAGTGTGAGGGGAGACTCTCGTGACGTCAATGCATTAAACATTTAGACCTGTAAACACAACTGCTCATTTGTATTGGTGTAAGTTATAAGGAGGAGGAAGACAAGGCATTTATATCTCGCTGTCCTAATGGAAATTATAAGCGCTGGTTATAGTTGTTAGTTTAGTCAGGGGAGTGCGGCTAGTGTTGGTTGGCAGCAGAACTTGACGCCAACATCTGCCACACTCTGAGATTGATGTGACTATTGTTCTCGAGTGTCACGTGGCGATAAAATCCATTTTCACAATCTGTCTCTCTCTCTCTCCAGGCGAAATCATTCTGTTGACATGTTCCTCTATAGATATTGTAGGTAGTATCTTCACTCTTAGGTCTTCCTTGCTCAAAGTTTACAGCCTCTGTTTCTGGAATCTCTACTCTCAGTCACTGGTCTCTTTTCACCTTTCATTATATTCATAATATTGCACTTGCTGCGGTTGAATTCCAGCAGCTTTCCGCGTCATTTGACTGTATTCTCTTAGTTTAACACTATCTCCTAACAAAGAATTATAAGGTTTTATCTCTTCTGGAATGCTGTTTATGTATGCGAGAAACATTACTGGTTCCGATAGTAGTCCCTCTGGAACCTCAGTTGTCAATTCTTGCTATCATAATACCTCTTCCCTGACCATTACTCTCTCCTACTTCTTACATATTCTCCAAGACACTGTACGCGTCTTCCCCGTTATCGTTGCCCGCTCTTCTAGTTTGTGGATCAATCTCTGTTGTAGTACGGTAACGAATACCTTCTTACAGTCCAGAAATATACAGACCACCAACCCTTTTCTTTAGCGCGCGCGCGTGTGTGTGTGTGCGGGTGTATGTCCTCCCAACATAACTAACAACACTCGACACCGCTAAGTGCTCAGCCGCGTGGAGGTGGATATTTGTGGCGAGTAAAGTGGGAGATGATAATGTAAGAGAAGGTGTGAGTGTCACTTGATGATTTACCTGTGATGTCTCCTGAGTGGCCAGGTGGAACCAACACACCTCTTCTTATTTATTTTCTCTCTCTCTCTCTCTCTCTCTCTCTCTCTCTCTCTCTCTCTCTCTCTCCTCTCTCTCTCTCTCTCTCTCTCTCTCTCTCTCGCTCTCTCTGCATACAAAGATCGACTAGAAATCTTATTTCTTCTCAATTACTACGTCTTATCTCTAATTGTTCTCTCACTCCTCTGTTATTGGTGAATTCTTTTAGCTCTTTGTTACTCGTCTTCTCTTTATGTTTAACTATTTTACATGTTCATCCTCTTTCTCTCGTTTTACCTCTATATTCTCTTTTCAACCTTTCTTTGCACCTTTGCTTAGGTAACGGCCAAATATAACCCACAGACCAGTGCTCCAGCATCTAAATTAATATAACCTTTACCAATTATTCAGACATCAGAAATCTTATAACTGGAGGACAAGAAGAACTAAGGTACTTAACCATCAGTAGGGGGAAAAACAGGACTCAGTACAGAACCAAAAGTAATAGGCAAGGACTCAGTAGAGAACCACCAGAGGGAAACAAGGAAGACTTCGGTACTAAACCACTAGTGGAGGAACAAAGGAGCTCATTGTTCCTACCTTACCGAGTGTCAGGGTCCTCCTGTTGCGTGGGTGGCCAAGAAAACTGAGTTGTCAAGCCTCATGGAGCAGCTGTCGAGCTGTGTAAGGAACACGCGCATCCCAGCACACCTTCCTCGCGGCTGCAGAAGGGTCCATCTAGTATACAGTTTACGTCCCGCATCAAGATGCAACATAAACTCACTCACTCCTTTTGAAGATGATTTGTTGTATCGTTTCTGATTTTTTTTGGCTGCTCGCAGAATTTCGTTCGCCGCATAATGCTCACCGTAAAATTCAGCCACTCGTGACTATGATGGTGTGGCCTCGCCTGAATGACACGCAAAAGCGGTTTAGAAATAAGCCTTGTTGAGCAGCGCATGTTTATGAGGCATTTTGCCTCAGAGACGGGAGGGAGATATACTGGTGATAGGGAAGGTGCGGGAGGAGGATTTATTTTAGAGGTGATCCCTGCAAACACCAGGGGAGAGGGGCGGAGTGGGAGCACCACTCTCAAGTTGAGACAGCGGCTCTTACAGTGTCTTGGAAGAGCAGTGTTATTAGAAGGTCTTGGAAGAGCAGTGTTATTAGAAGGTCTTGGAAGAGCAGTGTTATTAGAAGGTCTTGGAAGAGCAGTGTTATTAGAAAGTCTTGGAAGAGCAGTGTTATTAGAAGGTCTTGGAAGAGCAGTGTTATTAGAAGGTCTTGGAAGAGCAGTGTTATTAGAAAGTCTTGGAAGAGCAGTGTTATTAGAAGGTCTTGGAAGAGCAGTGTTATTAGAAGGTCTTGGAAGAGCAGTGTTATTAGAAAGTCTTGAAATAGTAGTGTTCTTAGAGGATCTTGGAAGAGCAGTGTTCTTGAAAGGTCCTGGAAAAGCAAGTGTTGTTAGAGGGTCTTGAAAGAGATCAGTATTCTTAGGTCTTAGAACAGAAGAAATATAAGTAGATATTAGAAAAATAAGTGTTAATTGAACGCCTTATATTAGTGTTCCTGGTGTGTAAGTACAGGAGCATCCACTTATACACCAGGTGTCCCGCACCTGTACAAAACTTATTAATATAGCATCCTTAACGTCTTAGTTCCTTGATGCTTGGGAAGGACTCTTGATCCAAGAAGCTAAAGCCGCCCTCCCCTTCCACGGATCAAACCTGTCTGTCTTCCATTCTCAAGGCATTGCATGGTCCTCGTGGGTCTAGCGTTTCCAAATGAAATTAATAATAAAATTTGAATGAACAATGTTTCGTTGCTGACAAAGTCCTATTCTTCATAATTGTGTCTGAACACGTCACAGTTAGTCTTTCATGTCTTTTTTTCAACTCACAGTTAGTCTTTTATGTCTTTTTCCACGTCAGTGTTTGTCCAACAACAGCATTAACAGCTGCTGTTGCTGGACAAGAGAGTTGGATCATGTTTCGCGTGACTCGTGATTTCCGAACGGATGATAATTTTCATCCTCCCATGAGCTGAATATCTCACCTGACCAGACCGGCACCGGGAAAGAATGGCCTTAGGCCGGGCTGCGGGGTTAGGAAAACTCTCATAACCGGTCACACGCACAGGTGGGTTCACTCCTTCAAATGACCTCGTTGTAGAGCAGCAAAGCAGCAGCTGTTCTGTCCTATCTGTGCCGTTCTCGGCTCGCTTCTTACGTTCCACAACCTACATATCTTCCAGTATTTCGTTCTTACTTTCTTTCTTCTATACAATCCCTCGATCTTACTTACTTCCATACAATCCTTCGTTTTTACTTTTTCCTTCTATGCATTGTTTTCACCTTTGAGCTTCTTTACCACGTGATTTATTTCACCTTTTATCTTCTATCTATGCGCTTACCTTGCCTAGAGAAAAAAGTCACTTTTATTTATTTTTTATTCTGCATGTTTCTTCAATTATCTGTTTTTCAAAGAATCCTCCATTCTCTTCTAGTTCTTGATTTATCATGTTCTGGTTTACTGCATTTTTTATTGTTTTATTTATATAATCTTTAATTTCTTCTATAGCTTTTATTAATTTTCGATATTGACTGGTTAAGTCTTAATTATTATTATTTTTTATTAATTACTTATGTTTTGTCTAACTCTAGCCTTGTTGGTAGGCGGGTTAGCTAGCTTCACCGCTCCGCTTATAAACCGCCAGTCATAAATACTTTAATTTATAAAACAAGGGTTAAGGTGAACTCTGCATGTATACACTGGTTAACACATAATTCCTCTTAATGTATTAAACTGTTTCTCGGTCAGATGAATAAGACACATGAGCAACACTTGGGTGTCTTTATTTTGGAGATGTTTCGCAAACCAGTGGCTTTATCAGTCCAATACAGAGAATAATCCTGGAGACGGTGGATGACGTGAAGTAGTTTGAGGTGATCAGTCCCACAGCCTTGAAAGGTGATCAGTCCATTAGCCTTGAAAGGTGATCAGTCCCTCTGCCTTGAAAGGTGTTCAGTCCAACAGTCACTTTGGCCTCTCAAACTTCAACGCTACAACTTTTGCTGTTAAATAAATATGAACTTTGTTTTCATCATAATTACCCTGGTGTTTGGAGTTATCTTTTTTTTCAGTTTGTTCCTTAACTGCTTCCACGAGAATCATAATAAATCAAATGTTACTTTTTTTTAGAGTATATTTAACAAAAAGCCTCTTTTAAGACTGTTACACCATTTTTTTAACTTATGGGATACCAACAACACAGTCTTCAAAGCTGCCAGTTACTTAAAATATTTAAGATCAAAGATATCTTCCTGGTCGCAGCTTTTCAACAGTGTAAACAATTTCTAGCGTCCTCGTGGACTCATCGCTCCCCCCCCCCTCACCCAAAAAAAAATTTTGTCGCTCTATGTTTTCAAATTTTTATTATCTTCCTCTTGCAGATAATCATAATTTTATTTTAGCAACATTACATAATTGCATGAGTTGATTCTTCATATTATAGATACCGAAATCCTGACATTCTTTTTTATCAATTTCCTAAGCGTGTTTACCTATTAGTGATATATTACTGGCTACAAGAATAGAGACTATCAGACTATGCTCGTGGTGTCCAGTCTTACTATCTCAGTTTTGGTTCTATTCCAGCCTTCAACAGCGATAACTCTAATTTTCAAAATATCTAATAATTATTTTATTGTACTATACGAGTATTTACGTACTTTTAAAATGTATTGTTCCCACTTCCCCACCAATGTTGGTTCACATTGCAGTGGTGGCAAGGTTTGAGTGGTTTAGTCTGACTTACAACCCAACACCCCTCCATCCCTTCCTCTATACTTTGGCTTAAATAGCGGGGATGTTTACCCCATGCATCTGAATTTCCCCACACTCCTGGCTGATGATGTGGAACGATTTATGGATGAATACCTGGAGAGCATACCTGGAGAGGGTTTCGGGGGTCAACGCCCCCGCGGCCCGGTCTGTGACCAGACCTCGCTGTAGATTATAGATTATGAACAAATTGATTTTGAGTAGTTTTCATTGCGTTGTGCTTATGATTTATGTATTATGTGAGTGAACTGGTCACTACAGTAGCAAGTGGGTATTGATATAAATTTGATAATGTTTGTAACGGAATATATTCCAAGCGTTCAGTAACAAAATGGTTCTAAAGTTCTGTAAACAAAATGGCACATATCGTTCCCTCTAATTAAAGTAACAATGAATCTTTCGTGTACATATTGTATGTACATAGCTAACATACCTTTTCTCTATATGTGTTCTGGGTCTTACTGTGTGAGTGATGGTGGTGGTGTTGGTGGTGGTGTTGGTGCTTGTGGTGATGACTGACACACACTGCTCACCATAGGTGTGCAGTGTGTCAGTCATCACTACCATAGTTGAGTAGTGTCTGTTTCCTAATGGTATAGTGAAGGAATGTTGTAGGAGGAATTTACCGACTTGCATCGTATTAGGCAAAAAATCGTTTAGTCAGACAATAACTGTGTGAAAATCAGTCTGAGTTTCACAGAATAAAACACTCATTTATACTATAAAATATGAATTGATTATATATTTATTTATGTTGGCTGTGTTACGCAGTAGTTAGGTTTATTAAGAAAGATAAATTTCAGTTGTGTAAAGATGGTTCATTAGCTTAGTGGAATATATAAAAGTTACATATTTTGTTGATTCATATATAGTATATATGAAGAAAACTATGAAATAGAATTCAGTTCGTGATCACATTATCAGTTCCTTGATAATGGAGTATCACAAAGCTTACTTCTATTTTTCATAGTGTTTTCTTGCATATTTGATATCACCTGTTTACTGTGATCTTTTTGCATATATATATATATATATATATATATATATATATATATATATATATATATATATATATATATATATTATCTAAGAGCAAAGGAGTTCCTGTGATCGTATTTCTGATGATGTGTTGGACGTAATAAGCAGTAGCATGAGTCAGGCAGGACCATCCTACAACTATGATAACGTCAGTTCCTGTGATTTTTCCAGCTCCCCACGGCGTCACCTGCCTCATGATGGACAAGTGTAGCTGGAGTGGGTTCGAACGCGGGGTGAAGCTGGTTATTACATTTGTCTTCAGCCACGTAGGCCTGTGCGCCTTCGTGGCCGGGTACTCAGTGGCAGGCGCCTTCCTCTTCAGGGAGTTGGAACAGAGGTATGTGGAGGCCCACTATGAACCCCTGCAACACCGCACAGCTTACTTGCAAGACTTCTTCAACATCACCGGTGAGTGACACACACACCTAGTAGCGTCCAGTGAAGAGGCGGGGCTAGGAGCTATGACTCGACCCCTGCAACCACAAATAGGTGAGTACAGATGCAGTGTAATGAGATCTTTTATTGACAATGTTGTCAATAAAGAAGTTAGAGATAATTCAACTCTGTAGATTATGCGCCTCTAAATTATTGTATTTATGTAATGTTTGTAGAATTACTGACAATATGTTAGGTAAAAGAACACATGTGTAACTAATGAGACATTTTATTGTGGCAACGTTTAGCTCTCCAGGAGCTTTGTCAAGCCGTAACAGCTTGACAAAGCTTCTGAAGAGCGAAACGTTGGCACAATAAAATGTCGCATTAGTTCCACATGTGTCCTTTTGCCTACAATATTATATTCATAGGGAAGCGCTAAACCTATAAGGGTCTTACAACGCCTAAGAAACTGGAGATAATCAACTTTCATCTAAGGTAGGGAAAGCTTCTTTGTATCAAGAGCTATTCACCAGCATCAAGGCACCTCCCCTTCAAGGTTTATCCCTCCACAGAGCGGGCGGGACAGGAACTAAGCTCCCAAGACTGGAGGGAGATCTTCAATTCCTCGCGGTGGCGGGAGGAGGTCATGGACCGCCTGGCGGAGTTCGAAGCTCAACTGGTGACGGCGGTGAGTAACCAGCTGTATGACCAGGGCCCCGACAAGCAGCGCGAGAAGTGGAACGTTATCGGTTCCCTCTTTTACTGTGTCACCGTCATCACTACCATAGGTGAGCAGTGTGTGTCAGTCATCACTACCATAGTTGAATAGTGTGGACTGAGCTGCTAGTTTATTGCTCACCCGCAGCTCATCCTGTGAGCGGCTAGTTCCTTGCGCACCCGCAACTCATTCTGTGAGCGGTAGCGCAGGATTACAGAGGTCACAGTGAGTCTTTGCTTTGAGTTCTATTGGGTATAGTAATACATTCAAGTAACTTTATATATCGCAGTCTCATTACAAGGCTAATCATTTACCCAACGCAATTTGTGGATACCTTTTCAAATATCTTGTTACTACAGCAAATAACAGACTTGCGCTAGATTACACTCACATCCGCTCACGGGTATAGTGGGAACCAAAATTTTTAGGTGACAGTATCCTAAGACTTTTATCCTAGATTAATTTATCCTCCATGAGCTACAAGTATAAACTGTCAACCGCAAATCAATTTACGTAAACAGAAAAAAGGTCAATCAACATATGTGAATAAAAGCATATTTAAGCTGGCATTATATTGTCTAAAATAGTTAGCCCACTTAAACCAAAATATGTTTTGGACACGCAATCCAAAACATAGAAATTTACAAAAGAAATGTAGTAGTTATGAATAAGGTTAGCCTGATTTAATTAATACAGTGTATTAATTAAATCAGGCTAATACAGTATATACACACATTACCCATCACTCAGGAGGGGTAATGACTACGTTTTGGTCTGACTTAGACCACTGACCATTGTGAGATGGACACGTGTCACTAGTCATTGGTCCATATCAGAGCGAAACGTCGTCATAAGTTGTGTATTGAACCACAATAAGGTTATAAGATGACATTAAAGAATTTATAAGGAAGACACATTAAAGAATTTATAAGGAAGACTTATTAGTGCCGATAGCATCAACAAATCCCCACCACCTCCTCCTCCACCTCCTCTACCTCCTCCTTCACCTGTTTAGATGAAGTATAGAGTAACTGAAAAGTGGCAGAGACATAAAACAAAACGAGACCTTTCTTAGTACGACCTTTCGCCTACGTGAAGCTTGATCAAGTACGGTTGAAACGTCGTATTAATTAAGATCTTTTTTGCTGTGTGTTGCCTTTTCACTAATTTCCTTCACATTTACCGTCTTCATCTCCCTTTTTTACTCTTACTTTCATCAGCTGTCTGGGCCCGCCTATTTACTCTCCCCCTGCCTCTCTGATATATGTCTTCCCAGTGGCGGACCTACATTTTTGTGGCCCTGAAGCTTCAACTGTTATGGGGGCCCCTTCGCAACCCCTTCTCATACAGTAGACTCAAAATTTTTAAGTACTGTGGACTAAAATCGCTTCTAGGGCCCCTCCGGGATTAAGAAGCTTAAGCTTCATTAGTTTCATAGTAGATCCTCTTCCCTGCGTCACCCTTACACTCCAGCACCCTGCCTCCCTGTTTACCTCAACCAGGGGTTACTGAGACCCAGTTATTTCCTTTTTATACCTCACCGAGAGGGTTGTGGAGGCCATGTTACCTCTTCTACCCTGTTGTTTACCTCAGTGGGGAGGACGTTAAGTACCAGACGCCCCCTTACATTACATATTATTATTATTATTATCAATATAATTATTATTATTATTATTATTATTATTATTATTATTATTATTATTATTATTATTATTAATACTACTATTATTATTATTATTATTATTCTCCATGGAGAAGTGGAAAAAAATTCTTCCTCCGTAAGCCATGCGTGTCGTAAGAGGCGACTAAAATGCTGGGAGCAAGGGGCTAGTAACTTGTCCCGTATACATTTAAAAATAAAAAAAAATGTTTTTTCTTTTTTAGGCCACCCTACCTCGATGGGATATGGCCGGTTTGTTGGAACAAAATATTATTATTATTATTATTACTCTATTTAGGAGGAATAGGATCAACACCAGTGATAGGATTGTAACTCCACTTCGCTTGATCAGCTTCATCAAACTTCCCTTCACCAGCATTAAGTCACCCTCATTTCTTTTCCCCTTGAAGGATCGCAGTGCAAAGTACAGTTTATGAATCTCTTTAAATTCTACGGAAGAGCCTAACCTTATTTCATTGCCTCGCTTCCCTAACTCGATTTAACCTCACAATTCAGAGGTTTATTGTGAGGTTTTCAACATAGTGATTACAGTTTACGTTGTGTATCTCGAGATATATACGTATACGATATATATATATATATATATATATATATATATATATATATATATATATATATATATATAGTATATATATATATATATATATATATATATATATATATATATATATATATATATATATATATATATATATATATATATATATATATATATATATATATATATATATATATATATATAGTTATATATATATATATATATATATATATATATATATATATATATATATATATATATATATATATATATATATATATATATATATATATATTACAAAGTAGAAGTGATGCAAGAAGGAAGAGTATATGGAGAGAAAAAGAGAGGTTAAGAGAGTGGTGAAACAATGTAAAAGAGAGCAAATGAGAGAGTGGGTGAGATGTTATCAACAAATTTTGTTGAAAATAAGAAAAAGTTTTGGAGTGAGATTAATAAGTTGAGGAAGCCTAGGGAACAAATGGATTTGACAGTTAAAAATAGGAGAGGATTATTATTATTATAATCAAAAGAAAATAGGAGAGGAGAGTTATTAAATGGAGAGTTAGAGATATCGGGAAGAAGGAGGGAATATTTTGAGGAGTTGTTAAATGTTGATGAAGATAGGGAAGCTGTGATTTCGTGTATAGGGCAAGGAGGAATAACATCTTGTAGGAGTGTGGAAGAGCCAGTTGTGAGTGTGGGGGAAGTTCGTGAGGCAGTGGGTAGAATGAAAGGAGGTAAGGCAGCTGGGATTGATGGGATAAAGATAGAAATGTTAAAAGCAGGTGGAGATATAGTTTTGGAGTGGTTAGTGCTATTATTTAATTTAGCCTAACCCAACTAAATATATTTTATATACGTTTACAATAATTTAATAATAAACAAACACAATGAACTATATTTTTTTCGTTAGGTTCAGAATGATTTTGGCGAAATTATTGCATGCACAAATTTTCACTTGTCTTATATGGCAAGAAGAGCGTTGCTATTTAAGCCAAAATCGCATGTTTTACCTAATCGGCACGACATATATATATATATATATATATATATATATATATATATATATATATATATATATATATATATATATATATATATATATCATACTACACATGTATATATATATATATATATATATATATATATATATATATATATATATATATATATATATATATATATACGTATATATATATATATATATATATATATATATATATATATATATATATATATATATATATATATATATATATATATATATATATATATACGTATATATATATATATATATATATATATATATATATATATATATATATATATATATATATATATATATATATATATATATATATATATTATATATTATTTTATTCTCGGTTCCATATGACCCCGGCGTTTCTAGCGCTTCCCTATGAATACACTAGTACTACTACTACTATTATTATTATTACTACTACTATTATTATTTCTACTACTTTTACTTCTACTATTACTACTACTACTACTACTACTTCTACAATTACTACTACTATTATTACTACCATTTCTACTGCAACTATTAATAATAATAATAATAATAATATTAATAATAATAATAAATAAATAATTATATAAATATATATATATATATATATATATATATATATATATATATATATATATATATATATATATATATATATATATATATATATATATATATATATATATATACCTGGAGTTTACCTGGAGAGAATTCCAGGGGTCAACGCCCCTGCGGCCCGGTCTGTGACCAGGCCTCATGTTGGACCAGAGCCTGATCAACCAGGCTGTTACTGCTGGCCGCACGCAGTCCAACGTACGAACCACAGCCTGGCTGGTCAGGTACCGACTTTAGGTGCCTGTCCAGTGCCTGCTTGAAGACAGCCAGGGGTTTGTTGGTAATCCCCCTGATGTATTCTGGGAGGCAGTTGAACAATCTTGGGACCCTGACACTTATTGTGTTGTCCCTCAACGTGCTAGTGGCACCCCTGCTTTTCATTGGGGGATGTTACATCGCCTGCCGAGTCTTTTGCTTTCGTGGGGAGTGATTCTCGTGTGCAAGTTTGGTACTAATCCCTCGAAAATTTTCCACGTGTATATAATAATGTATCTCTCCCGCCTGCGTTCTAGAGAGTACAGGTTTAGGAACTTCAAGCGTTCCCAGTAATTGAGGTGGTTTATCGCAGGTATGCGTGCCGTGAAGGTTCTCTGCACATTTTCAAGGTCAGCAATTTCACCTGCCTTGAAAGGTGCAGTTAGTGTGCAGCAATATTCCAGCCTAGATAGAACAAGCGATCTGTAAAGTGTGAACATGGGCTTGGCATCCCTGGTTTAGAAGGTTCTCATTATCCATCCTGTCATTTTTCTAGCAGATGCGATTGCTACGGTGTTATGGTCCTTGAAGGTGAGATCCTCTGACATGATCACTCCCAGGTCTTTGACATTAGTTTTTCGCTCTATTGTGTGGTTGGAATTAGTTTTGTACTCCGATGAGATTTTAATTTCCTCACGTTTTCCGTATCTGAGTAATTGAAATTTCTCATCATTGAACTTCATATTGTTTTCTGCAGCCCATTTAAAGATTTGGTTATATATATATATATATATATATATATATATATATATATATATATATATATATATATATATATATATATATTTATTTATTTATTTATTATTATTATTATTACTATTATTATTAATAGTTGCAGTAGAAATGGTAGTAATAATAGTAGAAGTAGTAGTAATTGTAGAAGTAGTAGTAGTAGTAATAGTAGAAGTAAAAGTAGTAGAAGTAATAATAATAGTAGTAGTAATAATAATAGTAGTAGTAGTAGTACTAGTGTATTCATAGGGAAGCGCTAGAAACGCCGGGGTCATATGGAACCGTGAGAATAAAAATAATCAGATTCGACGTAAAGAATGAGAAGAATAGCCTAATTTTTATTTTCAAGTGCATTAAGATTGCCGTCTTGAAGGAATCTTTGTGCACGAGAATGTGTTTTTTTAATCCCCTTGACTGACATGCTCTACGAATGACGTGTGTGTAATAATGTATGTCGGTTCTCCGTGAGTGTCCTAACCTCGTACCCAGGTGCTCCTCACAGCCATCTTCTCCGGCAGGTTATGGGCATGTTTCGCCTAGGACGTGGGTAGGCAAGATGGTGACCATCGTGTATGCTATCATTGGCATTCCACTCATGCTACTCTGTCTCTCCAACATAGGGGACTCCATGGCCACCTCCTTCAGGTGAGTACACGCCTCCTCCATCATATCCACCTATTGCAAGCGAGTACACGCCTCCCCTGATGCCCTCCTCCTTCAGGTAATCACTCACACAACTAGTGTTCACCTTCAGGTAATCACTCACACTACTAGTGCTTACCTCCTTCAGGTAATCACTCACAACTAGTGCTCACCTTCAGGTAATCACTCACACTATTAGTGCTCACCTTAAGGTAATCACTCACAGCCTCTCAGCCTTATCCCCTAGCCAGTATCCCACCCACTTACTACCTTTAAAAAATTCTACTTGTTCGATATGTATGGGCATTAAAACGACCTCATAAAGTAGGAGAATTTATGATACCCAGAGTTACTCGAGTCATTTACTCTTTAAAGCAAGGGGCGATAAAGAGAGCTGTGGATTTAGTGTCATATATACCATATGTATGACACTTGTATAGTATACCCACATTTATATGTGAGATCCCTTGAACCTGTGACGCTCCTGTGACGTCATGCGTCCTGCGCATGTGCGCTATCCTCAAGCGTCCTCCCTCACTCTCACGATGATAGGCCTAGGCGGTGGAACAGGTACGGCTGGGTTCTCCTCACTCACTCAATATATCTACATTACCATCCATACCGAGTGTTTATCTTTAACCATTAATACTCCCCCGATACCCACACGACATTAGTGAAGTAATTAAAGATTGATATACTTACTACTCAAATTTTGGATAATTTTCCCAGTCTTAAATTTAGTCCCTGGAAAGGCTGTGTAAATCCTAGGAGAACCTGAGGATAAGCCTATAGATTTTTTTTTTACAAACCGGCCGTCTCCCACCGTGGTCGGGTGACCCTCCCACCCACACACACAGAAAAGAAAGTAGCCTTTTAAATTCATTATTCTCTCGTTTTAATAAATCAAAAGGGGACTCGATAAACTCTCCATAAAGATAAACAATAATTTGAACACTGTAGCAAAAAAATCTATCATCATTCTATCATGCAGGAGGAGCCACATGTCTATGGTGCATCCAACAAAATAAGCAGACTCTTGGATGTCACTACCGCCCGCCTCCGGCTGGGTTACAAGTATCTTTGGCAGGTTAAATCACCACCACCAGATGTAGACCAAACAAAATGTAAACTTTGCCAGTTGGATTATTGTCACACCCTGCGTCATTATGCACTGGAGTGCGATAAAATTAATGAATTCAGAGACAACTCATTCAGAAATGTTCAAGATATGTCAAAGTATTTTATCCACAGTGGTATATTACAGACCATTCTGGAAAAATACCCTGACTTTGCTCCCTGTAAATAAAGCATTGACACGTGTGTGTGTGTGTGTGTGTATGTACATGTGTGTATGTGTATGTGTGTATGTATATACATGTATGCGTGTGTATGTGTATATATGTATGTGTATATGTATATGTGTGTGTGTGTGACCCAACAATTAAAATTTGCACCAATAACTCATTACAGTTATGGCTGGGTGTAGACTAATAGATTGCTCATTGCTTTATAATTTGTTCATGAGTGCAACCATGAACAGACGTAAGTAAATTTACTTACATGATTCATTACTTTGTAACTAGTGAATTAATTACCATTGTACCTTGTTCAGCTATCAAAACTTTGGGGCCCAGTCTCTGGACCCTATATATACCTCTGTAATCTGCAAATACCTTTGTAACTTGTCATGATTGTGACCATCTGAGTTCATTACCTTTGTAACTTGCTCAGCTATCAAACTTTGAAGTCCAGTCCCTGGACCCATTATGTACCTCTGTAATCTTTTGACTACCGCCCACAGGATGGGTATGGGGTGCATAATAAAGATATCAAACAATCAAACTAGCACAAAAATGTTCAGGGAGTTATGCGTAAGAGAGCGCCAAGTCATGTTTTCCTGTCATGTCACTTACACGATTATCATTACGTATTATTATTACATTCGCGGGAAAGCGCTAATCACATAAGGGTCAGACAGCTCGTGGGAAGTGGGAGGCAACAGACTGTCACGTCAATAAGATTCTGTTGCAGGTTCGTATATCGTCGAGTGTGTTGTGTGTGCTGCTGTCGAGGCCAGCAAGACCAGGACGACCCAGGCTCCTCCTCCACCCTACAGACTCCAAAGTAAGATGATTATTATAATCATAACTAAGCGCTAAACCCACAAGGGTCATACAGTGCTGCATCCAAGATGAAAGGCTTTCAAATGAGCTGATGTAGGTAACAGCTCTTAGTTTGTAAATAAAGTTAGGTACCCTTAACCTAATCTTTTAAAACCCAGAGAGAGAGAGAGAGAGAGAGAGAGAGAGAGAGAGAGAGAGAGAGAGAGAGAGAGAGAGAGAGAGAGATAGAGAGAGAGAGAGAGAGAGAGAGAGAGAGAGAGAGAGAGAGAGAGAGAGAGAGAGAGAGAGAGAGAGAGAGAGAGAGAGAGAGAGAGAGAGAGAGAGAGAGAGAGAGAGAGAGAGAGAGAGAGAGAGAGAATATATATATATATATATATATATATATATATATATATATATATATATATATATATAGAGATATATAGAGATATATTGATATTTATAGATAACTAATTGGATACTAGTGTTACTACACTAGATGAGGAAGGTTTAATAGTTCCCTTTTCGTACAGTGGGTCAGCAGAGGCTGGGAGTCCGGCACCCTACACTCCACCACCTAGATACAAACCCAGCAGGCGCAACATGCTCATCTCTCCTCCCATCTCCGCTACCATACACCGAGGTTCAGACAACCCGTTCGAGCCTCCCTCTCTAACAGAACCCTCCAACTCCTCGTCGAAGACTTCCACGCCAAGATATCCCCGTCCCTCGCACACTCACCTGACTCTCCCTGACGCAGAGGCTAACCGCATTGTGGCAGAGTGTGCTGCTTACACCAATACCAGTGTACCAGGTCTGGTCATCAGTTCGCTCGTCGGGTCCAACAATGACTGCCACGATTATGACATGGTGACTCCTAACTCTCTGCTTTCACCCACTCTGACCACCCCTCACACACCTGACGTGTCAGCACCCTCTTCGCCTCTCAGTCAAGACTCACCTTCAGAGTGGATGGTTCGGAAGGAAAACGGCTGCCCTCACATAGTGATCGAACTTGACAGTGAGCTGCCTCCGTCTAACTACTCGACGAGAACCGGCTCTCCTGTACTCACTGCCTCGACGCATCATGCTTCCAGTACATCCCTAGCTGCCAGCTGCCCTTGGCCAAGACAAGACTCTAGCCCATCTAATGGAGGTCTGGTGCCTTACGGAAGTGAAGCAGATGATTCGTGTGTCCGTATCAGAGAAAGACCTCCTCACTCCCCAGGTAAAACATTAGTCGTGTATAACACACTATCCGGAGACGCTCTGCTGGAGCAAAGTAAAGTTGCGCGTAAGATGGCGCTCATGAATAAAGGTGGATTCAGTCAGTTCCGTGGGGATGCCACTACAGTCTTTACTGACCCTATCTCTGGGCAGGCAGTTAATGGAGACATGCTTGGGCTCAGCTACAGACCAATACCGCCAGATACGTCAGATGCTGATAATCGTGTGCCTATCCCTATTGTTTTAGCTTTTGTTGCATCTTACATTGGAGTGGGATCTCTGCTGTTTGGATGGCTGGAAGACTGGTCACTTCTTGATGCTGGTTACTTCTGCTTCATCACTCTCTCCACCATAGGCTTCGGCGACTTTGTGCCTGGCAAATCACTCGGCTATGAAACACAAGAAGCTCAAATCAAGCTAGTAACTGGATCGCTTTATTTGATATTTGGCCTGGCTGTTCTAGCCATGTCCTTTAACCTGGTACAAGAAGAAGTCGTCATAAAATGTAAAGCATTTGCTCTCTGGATAGGACTAATGAAGGAATAGTTAAAAACACGTTTGTAAACATTCACCAAAGATTCTAATGTTTTTTTTTTTACATAAATTTCCAAACATTGCCCAAATAAATAAAACAAAGATATTTCGCATTTAAATATACATCATAATTTGTAGCATATTATAATAAATTGGGAAGCCCCCAAATCCAGAGGGATCATACACCACTTGGTGAATGGGTGGCAATCGGGTTTGATCCGAAAAAGGGGAGAGTAGCTCTAATTCTTTGAATCAAAAGCCCTTCACCAGCATCATGGGACCCTCATCACCTTGAAGGGAATTCGTAATACAGGTATGTTTAATCTTTAATTCCGTAAAAAAACAAAAAAGAAACCGCATATCTTGTGCTCAGCTTTAAAATCATTGTCTGCCATAAAAATCATGTAAGAAACATTGAAATTGGTTGTAGCAGGAAGAATGTCACAATACCGTGGCTTGAACAGTTCACCTAACCCACACTTAGCGGTGAGGGCACCACACTCAGGAGATTTCGTTCTAGCTGTTCCCAATTCCTCCCTGGGCACGCGACTCGACCCACAGGCCATTCGGATTGGTGTTTCTCTTTGCCTAGCCGCAGGAAGATATGAGGAGAGGAGTAGTTTGAGGTAATCAGTCCCTCAGCCTGGAATCGATGTGTTCAGTCCATCACTCTTGTAGGAAGTAAAGCATAGGGCCAGAGAAGTGGCTTATATACTGCAGTCAGGTGAGTCGAAGCAGGAGGCGGCAGGATAACAGTGGGACCATCCACTAGTGTAAGTAGGTCTTCATCCAAAGGTTGGACATGTGTTGAAGAATTCTTTGTATCAAGATCCCATGATGTTGCAGTGTCTGACAGATGTGATAAATGGTTTAGAAAACCAACAAGTTGTCCAACCTTTGGACGAGGACCTACTTACACTAGTGGATGGTCCCACTGTGATCGACGGTCAAACAGGAGGCCGAGAAACCTGACTGTATCACGTTCTGGGATACGTGAGCCGTATAGGTACAATGGATGATCAGAGACCACTGAGCGTCTAGTAAACGTAATTTGATGAGTTTTGCCACTAGAAAATTTAAACCCCCGTGAGTGGTGGCCCAATCGGAAACCCGGTTGGCGGCATGCTGGAGGGAAACTGCAATGAGGTGACAGTCAGCACCTGCACAAGCTATAGCAAAGTCATCAACATAAAGCGATGACCAAATATTGGATGGGAGAACAGATGCCAGATTATTTATAGCAAGGAGAAAGTGTGTTGTGCTCAGAACACATCCCTGGGGGACACCTTCAGCTTGGACAAACTCTGGGGAAAGTACATTACTACCTCGGACACGGAAATGTCTTTCAGTTAAGAAGGACTTAAGGAAAATTGGTAGATTGCCTCGGAGGCCTAAGGAGCGGGCCTGGGCCAAGATGATGTACCTCCAAGTTGTGTCATAAGCCTTCTCAAGGTCAAAACAGATGGCAATAACCGAGTGGTTATTAGCAAAGGCATTACAAATATATGTATCCAAGCGCAGTAAGGGGCCAATGGCAGAATGGCCCTTACGAAAGCCATATTGACTAGTGGAGAGACTATTGTGCGTCTCTAAATTATTATTATAATCAAGGGGGGAGTGCTAAACCCGTAGGATTATGCAGTGCCTGTGGGCGGGATGTGGAAGGTATTCAGGCTTAATTCAGGGAACTGGAGCACAGATCCAATTCCCTAGATCAAGAGCCCCTCAATAGGGTCAAGGAACCTCCCTTGAGGGGCGTCTCTAAATACCACATCAAACGTCTATTAACTAGACGTTCCATCACCTTGCAAACTGCACTGGTAAGAGCGATGGGTCGGTAGTGGGAGGTATCATGTCCCATAGTACCCGGTTTGCGAAAAGGGAGAACAATAGCAGACTTCCACAGCTAAGGAAGAACTCCTTGTGACCAAATAAGATTAAAGAGTCGTAAGAGGACAGCAAGAGCAGACTGATGTAAATGCTGTAGCATACGAATATGTATGCCGTCTGGCCCAGCTGCCGATGATCGGCAAGCGGAGAGTGTTGCCTCCAGTTCTTGAAGGTAAAAGGCACATTATAAGATTCTTTTCTGAGAGAAGAAAAATCAAAGGGCTTGAACTCGCTGGCAGACTTAGAAGAAAGGAACGAGGGGCATAGATGGAGCCCCTGAGAAATGCAGACCAGATGATTACCAATTTCAGTGGCAACGGCAAGAGGGTGTGCTATATCGACACCGGCAACCTGAAGAACAGGAGCTGGGTCGGGGGAGAATTTACCACTCAATTTCCACACTTTCTTCCAGACTCCACTCAAAAAAAAAATTGAGGAAGCTGAAGTGACGGTAGAAACGTAATTCCGCCAGCAAGTGTATTTAGCGTCACGTATGACACGGCGAGCAATTGCTCTCCTCTGCTTAAAATCAAGGAGTCTCTCTGTGGTTCTGCTATACCGGTACCTGCCCCACGCAGCACGTTTCAAATGTACTGCCCGAGCACAAGCAGGAGACCACCAAGGCACGCACTTCTGAGAATGCTTGCCCGAGGTTTGGGGGATAGCATGTGAAGCTGCAGTTAAGACAGAGGACGAAAAGAGATGTAAAACCTCATCAATGGAGGACGAGGAAAAAACCTCATGAAAGGCAGCAAGATGTGTGTAAAGGTCCCATTTCGCCCGGTCAAACTGCCAGCGTGGGCTACGAGGAAGTGGAGAATATGAAGGGGACATAAGGATGATTGGAAAATGATCGCTGTCATGTAAGTCTGGGAGGACAGACCAGGTGAAGTCAAGGACAGTTGAGGAAGAGCAGATGGAGAGATCGATGCAAGAGAAAGAATGAGTTCGAGGATCAAAATGGGTGGGAGTACCCGTATTTAAAACATGGAGGGGGAGAGAAGCAAGAAATGCCTCCAACTGAACGCCGCGGGAGTCACAGTGCGACCCCCCAGAGAAAATGGTGTGCATTAAAATTGCCAAGTAACAGAAGGGTTGGTTGCAAGGAAGAAACCAGAAAAGCAACATCTGGGATAGACAATGCCCGAGAAGGGAAGAGATACAAAGAACAGTGTGTATACCACTTATTCAAGTGGATACAGGCTGCAGTGTAATGTAGAGAAGAATGAACATAGAGCTGACGGTAAGGAATACCAGTGCGTATAAGAAGAGCACTTTCATTAACGGTTCCATCAGAAAAAGGATCCGATGAATATAATAAATCATAGCCCGAAAAGGGATGGATAACAATGGAGTGTAATTTGGGTTCTTGTAAACAGACTCCAACAGGGAAAAACTGGGAGAGCAACACCTGAAGCTCTCCAGCCCTCTAAAGTAGAGGGCGAGGAGATGGAAGAGGAAACTGTCGAAGGGGCTTGGGAGGGGACAGGAGTAGAAGCGACCTGGGGGGGGGAGCAGTTGAGGAAGAAACTTGGGAGGGGACAGGGGATGATGGTATGGAATGAGGAGGAGGATGAACCTCCACACAAGTTACAGAACTAGTTGAAGGCGAAGAACCAGGCACAGAAACTGGGAAGGAAAAATGTGCAGGTTGGAGAAGGGAAGGAGGGGTGAGAGGAGAGTTTAATAATGGGGATTTTTTGGTGGGCTTCTGAGGAAAGGGTCGATGAGGAGGAGGGGTTGGACGAGGGTGGGTAGACACAGAACTGTGCGAGTGAGTAGAGGTAGAGGTGAGAACAGAAAGGGGTGCCGAGGTAGGGACCTCGGAGCCTAGGACAGCAAAAGAATTCAAGACAGGGGTGACTGAGGATGGGGTGACCACAGAGGAAGCTGCAGGAGTTGGGACCCCAAAAGTGTGGCCACATTTAGCAACGTGAGAATAGGAAATACGGGGAAGTCTCCCTTGAAGGCGTAGATGAGAGAGCCATAGCATATGGGAATTATTATTATTATAATCAAATAGAAGCACTAAACCACAAGGGTTATACAGCGCATAGCATATGGGAAACCTTCCGCCTCCTTGAGACAGCGGATTTCACGCTCATTTAAGTACACTTGACAACAGCGAGAGTAAGATGGGTGTGCCTCACGACAATTAAGGCAAGGGGGAGGTAGACTACAAGAAGGATTGGCATGGTCGTCGGCACCACAGACTGGGCATTCAGCCATGGACCTGCAATATTTTGCCGGATGACCAAAACGCTAGCAGTTTCTACACTGTTGCGGTGTAGGGATCACCTTACAAACTTGTAAACGGTGTCCTGCAATGTAGACCAAGGGTGGAAGGTCACGGCAGTCAAATGTTAAACGAGCTATATTGCAAGGATACTGTCTTCACCTACAGGCAGGGAGGACAAAAGTGTCAACTTTGAGGATAGGGAGGTCTTGGAGCTCAAGCTGCTACAGAATGTCATCACCACATGTCTGGAAATTCCGTTGGACAATGGTGTGGGGTAAAATGACAGTACCACTACAAGAATTGAGAGAATGATGCTTTTCAATAGTGATAGGAATAGTATCTATAGTTGTAAGGAGAGAAAGATCACGAGCTTGGCCAGCATTCTGGACCCTGATGCAAGTGCCGCTCTTGAGAGCGTGAAAGGAGATATCTTTACCCACATGGCGTAGGAGAGCCTTACCAATACTATGATCGGAAAGATAGGCTGTAGAAGTCGGTCTTAGAGTAAAAAACTTTGTCCATTGTGTAGTGTGAAACAAAGTATTTAAGGGGAGTGCGTAACGAGCTGGTCGTTTCTGAGATGAATGAGAATGCATTGACGAATCGTCATGTAAGGGTCTTGGTCGTTTAGATGTGGGACCGGAGTTGGTCCGATGTGGGACGGGCGAGCAACCCGAAAATTGCCGCAGCATAGAGGAAGAAGCCGGAAGCATAGTCAAAGAAGAGCGGAAGTCAGACGTATCAAAGGAGCCAGTCGGAACCCCAGTACCTGAAGCAGGTGACGAACTGGCACCAGCAAGAGGTACAGGGGTATTGGAGTTGTCCGAAGAGTGGTCCAAGAACGAGGTAGGGTCAGAACTGGGTGTGGTATCAGGAAGGGGCCCGGGGGTAGTAGGTTCACGGATTGGGTCGTCCATGGTTATGTTACTTCTTTCTTTTTGTTTTTAATAAAAAAAAGAAAAAAGGAAAAAAGAATAAAAAAAGGGGGGAACGTGGAGGAATAGCTCCTAGGAGTGAAAGGGGCGAAAATCCCCCTCCGCACCCAAGAGGACCTCAGCACCGCAAGTAGTGCAGATGCGGCATGGAACCTGTGCCATACCCTACCCTTCATGCCAGTAAACCAGCAATCCGGGATAGCAACCTCACATCCACCGAGCCACCTCGGTGGACAAAAGAGAGGGCGGCCGGACACCCACCACAAAGCATACAGTGGACCCTCGACTAACGATCTTAATCTGTTCCAGGAGCTAGACCTTTACGAAAAAATCGTTATTTGAAACCTTATTTCGCATAAGAAATAATGTAAATACAATTAATCTGTTCCAGACATCCAAAAATATTCACAAAAAATACATTTTTTAAAGAATAACTATAGTTTTACATACAGAAAACACACACAAATACTACATACAATATTAAATTTATAAATAAATATTGAAATAAACATTTAAAATAACATTTACTTACCTTTATTGAAGAGACTTGCTGGCATCTGGAAGATAGGGAGGAGTTAGTTTTTGGAAGGGGAATCCCCCTCCAAAAGGACTTCAGGTAACAAGTCCCTCTCTGGGGTTACTTCCCTTCTTTGTCTTTTAATGCCACTAGGACCAGCTTGAGTCACTGGACCCCTGCCTCGTGAAACAACTATCCACAGTCCTCTGTTTCTGGCGACTCTTTAATACTTTCCTTAAGTGCAACATGGCTCTGTCACTGAAGTGGTTGCACAGATGGCTCATTTCAGCTTGCTCAGGGTGGTGTTTTTCAACAAAACTTTGTAACCTATTCCACATTCCACACATTTCCTTAATCACTGAAGAAGGCACCTCCTTCACTCTCTCTTCCTCCTCCTGTGAAGCAATAACCTCAGCTCTGGTCTGATGCTGTTCCAGTTCCAGCTCTTGCAGCTCTTTAGTTGTTAGCTCTACCCTGTGCTCCTTCACCAACTCTCCACATCCTCACCACTCACCTCCAACCCCAGGCTGTTCCCCAATGCCACAATATCTTCCACAACAGGCACAGGGTCGTCAGGGTCATCCTCAAATCCTTCAAAATCCCTTTTTCAACACAATCTGGCCACAGTGGTCTCCAAGCAGCGTTCAAAGTCCTGGAAGTCACTCCCTCCCAAGCCTTACCTATAAGGCCTATGCAATGCACGATATTGAAGTGATCTTTCCAGAACTCTCTTAGGGTCAATGCAGTGTCTGAGGTCACATCAAAGCACTTCTGAACACTGCTTTGGTGTACAGTTTCTTGAAGTTTGCAATGACCTACTGGTCCATGGACTGGATGAGAGGAGTGGTGTTAGAAGGCAAGAACTTCACTCTGATGAAATTGATGTTGTCAGCCAACAACTCTTGCAAGTTGTGAGGATGAGCAGGAGCAGTGTCCAGTACCAGGAGGCACTTGAGTGGCAATTTCTTTTCCAGGAGGTATTTCTTCACACTAGGGGCAAACACTCCAGTCAACCATTCCATGAAAAAGTCCTTAGTGACCCATGCATTAGTGTTAGCCTTCCAATACACACACAAATAATTCCTGTTAACATTGTGTTTCTTGAAGGCTCTGGGATTTTCTGTGTGATACACCAGTAAAGGCTTCACTTTAAAATCACCACTGGCATTGGCACACATCATAAGAGTTAGCCTGTCTTTCATAGGCTTGTGTCCTGGCAGTGCCTTTTCCTCCTGAGTAATGAAGGTCCTGTTGGGCATTTTCTTCCAAAACAGGCCTGTTTCATCCCCACAACTTGTTGGGGAGGAATTCTTCAGCCTCTACGAACCCCTTAAATTCACTTTCAAACTTTTCAGCTGCACGTTTGTCTGAGCTGGCTGCCTCACCATGCCTCAACATTGTGTATGCCACTACGTTTCTTAAACCTCTCAAACCAGCCTCTGCTGGCTTTAAAATCACTCGCCTCACCACTGGTTGCAGGCATTGTCTTGACAAGATCTGCGTGCAACTGCCTTGCCTTTTCACAAATTATCGCCATGGAAATACTATCACCCGCTAACTGATTTTGATTGATCCACACCAGCAATAACTTCTCAACCTTATCCACTGTTTTCGATCTATTTTTCGTAAACATATCAACCCCTTTTGCAACATTAGCGTCCTTGATTTCTTTTCTCTTTGCCAGGATAGTGGTGATAGTAGATTGTTTTTTTCCGTACATCCTGGCAAGCTCACCCACACGTACGCCTCTCTCATATTTTTCAACAATATCTCTCTTCAGTTCGATGGTGTTCCTCACTCTCTTCTACCACAGGGGTGCCACTAGGAAGCTTCTTTGGACCCATGGTGACTTATTTCACAGTGACAATCACTAAACCACCAAAAAAAAGACAACAAATGTATTGGGTATTGTTCACTCAAGTGTAAACAACGCGAGACTGGCATCCTGGGCGGAGGCGTGCAAGCGCAGGCGGACAGGTCTGATATGTATCACTACCCGAGTAAAGATCGCTACCCGAGAAAAATATTGACCGTAAAAAGCAATCATTACCTGAACAAATCATTATTTGGAATGATCGTTACTCGGGGTTCCACTGTATCTCCTTCGGCCACCACCCCCGGAATCCGAAAGGTGGCCTCCAGAGATACACTCGTCGCCCGAAAGACACCCAAAGCCACCCCCCGGGAGACCGGAGAGGGATCGGGACATCCCCAGGCGATCCAGATTCCACAGCAAACTACACCCCCGTAAAGAACCTCAACGGAATGGGATGGACCACGGTACCCTTCCCCCTACCTAGGAACCAGAATGCCTGTGGAGAGAATCTCACAGGGTAAAAATGGGAAGGAAATAAGGGAGGGATGAGGAGGAGGAAAGGGAAAAGGGAGGATGGGAAAGGGGAGGGGGGGATTGGGGGGTAATTAGGTTCGGTCTGAGGAAGATGAAGAGGTCCAATTCCTCAGACCGATAGCCTCTTTACCTCGGCAAGGAGTCCCCCTTAAAGAGGAGTAGTAAGGGTAAAGGTTAGTGGGCACAGGGAAATGAAAAATCTACATCAAAGTTAATGCAATAGATTAGTGTTAAAAAGTCAGAGTCGTGTGATAATTTTGCAAAATTCCATAGTAAGTCCTCTGATAGGATTGCTGGGATGACAGCTGTGTTTCCCACTCTACTGGAGGGTTTAGACCTCTGATATACCATAATTATATTTATGGGTAATTGCTAAAACTATAGAGGTCATAAAGCACATGGGGATGGAAGGCATTCAGGTTTTATCCAAGGGGAGGGTGTCTAATTCCTTGGATCAAGAGCTCCTCACAATTAAGGAACCTTCCTTGAGGAGTTCCCAAGGCAAGGCACTAAATGGTAATGGACAAGGCTAAAGGAAAAAAAAACAAGTATCCATCATTGTATTTGTGGGAAGCATTCAACCCCTAAGTCATACAGCTTTTGGGAAATGAGAGGTAAACAGGTTTGATCCAAGAAAAAAAAGTTCCACTTCCCTGGATCAAAGGTCCTTCACCATCATCAAGAACTTCAAAGGGACAAATAACCATCAGAGGACCTGGAAGCAGCAACAGATCCAGTGCCTACCTGATCCTTACCTAAGATCCTGCTCTACCAAAAATTGCTGGCAAGCAAACAATCACCCTACTCCTTTAATGCTCCAGAATTTGCAATTCATGAAGCTGTGATCCACAAGGTAAAACTCATGAACCATAAATCAACATAACTTACACGAGAAAACTTCATACCTCCAGTTTTACTATCTGCTAACCAAATAATCATGTCAATCACTGAAGAGCTGTAGTTCCAGGGGTAGGTTGAACATGTAGAATACTTATTTCCATGCATGGCAATTGCATGCTGGTGGTGCTTAGTTTCTCCATTGCTGCCCTGGCGAGGCAAGCAAGTCTCGGTGAAAGCAGCCCAAGGAATCAGTGAAAACCAGTCTCCACCCATTAAGGTTTTATCCTCATGGGAGATGTACAATATAAAAAGAACAATTCTAATTCTAGAATTAATATTACTGAGCTTCTATAACATACATTAACACACTAGAATGCTTTTGATAATTCATTAACTGCATTACATGTGTTGCATATATTTTTTTCCCCAACAAGTTGGCCGTCTCCCACCGAGGCAGGGTGACCCAAAAAGAAAGAAAATCCCCACGACAGTTTTCTTTTTCTTTTTAGTAAGTTATACGGGAAAAGGGGTTACTAGCCCATTGTTCCCGGCATTTTAGTTGACTTTTACAACACACATGGCTTACGGAGGAAAGATTCTTAATCCACTTCCCCATGCATATACGTAATCTGTTAAATAAAGTTCATGGCACAGAAGCTAACATACATTTATATAGGGTATTAGTAAAACACTGATGAAGCCTTCAAGGTATTCTTTAATACCATGAGCCGTGCAGCTAAACTAACACAGGTACACTGGTAAATTGAGGCACAAATCAGTAACATCTTCATGTGAAGGTGTAGACAAAAATATAAAAAATAAAAATCATCCACTGGTTATACTGCATTTTGTTATTGAAAGAAAATATTCATTTTAAATAACATGAGAACATGTCCAGTGGTTGCAAATGTTTGAATGATGAGCTAAACATTTTAATGAATGTGCCCATGTTCATTACATAATTTGCCTCCATATGGTACCTGAGCACTGGGAATTACCAATTTGTCCTCTTCAATGTTTTTGCCACTGGGAGGCACACAATACAGGAGACCTTAGAAGGGAAAACAGTATTTTAAACTTTATGCATACTACAATGAAAATTGGTCTAGTGTCCATGTTGGTACTGTTTATCCTCCAAGATGGCCTTAAAAGTGGAATATCCTTAACACAAAGCATGTTCAAAAGAAAATTAACAATTGAAAAGAAATATACAATGTGGGATGAAGTAATACACTATATACAATCATAATAATAATACTTGGTAAACAATTATACTCAATCATGAGTATAAAAAAGAAAGCAACTCATTGGGTGGCTATGTGATAAAGTCACTAAAGCTGTTTCCACCGACTGACAACAATTGACATTAGTTTTTACTGCTTTTTGTTTAGTGTTGACTTTCATAGGCTTTAAACAAACATTAAATATTTTCTTTGTTGATCACTATGGTTTGATCAACAGGATGCATGTCCCAATTTACTCATGGCATGGACCAGGGTTGCATTAAGCTAATCAGTAATTTTCAAGCTCACCCTGAGTTATGGTATACTAATTTCAACATGCACCAAAAATAGTGGAAAACTCCAGCAATGTTAAAAAAATTAGAATTATGAATACAGTACCTCCATTTTCACATCAGAGTAGATTCTATTCAAACCTATATTAGCAGTCTTTCTTGGTGAACATATGCATATAAAATCTACCAAGTAACTTGTGTTCAAGGTTTAAATTTGAAATGACTAGGCATCTTAAAACCTTTACATATTTATTCAAAATTGTAATGAGTGCTTCACAGATGTCTGATACAATTTTAGATACATTATATCAATATTTTTAATTTAATGAAGAAATATCACATCGAATTATGAATCTTGTGGTGAACAACTAATGTAAGGAACTGCAAGGCAGTGACATCGGTATTTGAACATTGGTAAAACATCCTTAAAACATTACTGAAAACTTTGAAAAATAAGAGAAATAGTTTTTCTTCCTTTTTTATATACCATAAAATAAATATGGAGGGAGGGGGTAAAGGAGGCTTTTGAGTTTTAGGGGCTTGTGCATCCAGTAGGCTTGAGTGAGTTAGATAGGAATGATTTTTTTTTTTTTTTTTTTTTTTTTACACAAATCAATTTTACAGGCTAAGAGCTGTTATCCTACCTCAGCTCATTTCAAAGCCAAGCCCTATCTAAGGTATATAACCACCCCCAGGATGCAACCCATAATAGAAGACTAATACCCAGGTATCTACGCACTGCTAAGTGAACAGGGGCAGCATTGTCAGGAAACATGCCCAATGTTCCCACCCGTGCTGGAGATTGAATCACAGATACTCAGTATGTCAGCCAAATGCACTAAAAACTGAGCCACAGAAGTCTGTTGGAGTCCGAGCAAGGTAACATTAATGAAGGATTCAGGGAAACCCGTTAGCCAGACTTAAGAGTTTTTGGAGAATGGAAAGGCCAGTGCCTACAATTTGGAGGGGATAGGGAAAAACTGCAGTCAGAGGGTAATCTGAACTATGATATCAGCACACTTTTGACAAGATAGAGATTGAATGAATGATAGTGAATGTTTTCCTTTTTGGATCAAACTTGCTTTGGTGGGAGATGGAGAGAGAAAAAAAAGAAAATGGTTGCAAGGCTGTTATTACCAAAGTTCACAAGCTAACATCAGACTTGTGACAGCTTCAACATTTTGGGATACAACTGTAGTTAGAATCTTGGACATTTTGGTAGTTAGCATATGCAGTCAAACTTCAAAACTACTGCGATATAAAAAAAAATTCTCCACATAATTTTTTGTCTTTTTTAGAAAAACCCTAAAACATCAACATATTTCTTGCTTAATCTACTCATAATTATGAATGAATCACTGCAGACAATGATGACAGCCTCTGAGTTTGTATTTACCAAAAATCATGACTATAAAGAAAACTACATCAACACTAAACAGTAAACAAATACAAATTTTAGTTTCTGAAATATTTATTTAAAGTTGAATATACTTTTTGTTGATTGTTTAGTCTATGGAAATGTGGCCGAACAAGTGACAAGTGCCTACAATGCAACTGAGATCAAGAACCCAGAAAGAGGGTTACAGGGAAGGAGGTAATGATAGGTGAATGACAATTCTTGCATAAAAAAATAATTAGCACCTACAGAGGCCTACAAGTAATAATTTATTATGATTTGAAGTCCACCACTAGAAACAAAGGTAAATAAATTATTAGAAATTTAAATAAATGATTTAATTTACAGCCAAACCTCATTCAGCATTTCCATTAATACAGCTATTTTTGTGCATACAAATATAGAAATTTAGAATTTTAATTCATTCCCTTAGAAGGCAGCAAGAGTATTGTCTAAAACAATAAGGCTACTTTCTATCATAGCTGTATAGAGCACCCTCTTATGCAGAAAACATACTAGTATAATTCCTGTACTTGAATTTCAAGTGTTGTTCTACAAGTGTAGTATGTAAAGTAATAGGAGAAACCTGTTAGAATAAACCCTTAGTTATATTTATTTAGTTGACAGGAAGAGAAAGATAATTGTGTGTAAAGCAGGAGGAAGAGATTAAATGGGAAAAGTTGAAAGTTAAAGAAGGGAGAAGTGTGCAAAGGGAAGAGTGAAGGGGGCACGTGTGTTTATAAAAGGGAAGAGTCTGTATGTAAAAGGAGTGTGCGAGAGAGAGAAGGGTGGGTGGGCAGGTGTAAAAGAGGGGAGGGGCAGGCAGGTGTGTAAAGAGGGGTAAATGAATGAATGGAGTGCGCGCGCGAACGCGAGTGTGAGTGAGTGTGAGAGAGAGATGTAGAGAGAGTGTGTGTGAGAGAGAGAGATGTAGAGAGTGTGTGTGTGAGAGAGAGAGAGAGAGAGAGAGAGAGAGAGAGAGAGAGAGAGTGTGAGATTATTATTATAATCAAATAGAAGCGCTAAACCACAGGGGTTAGAGTGTGTGTGAGAGTGTGTGAGAGAGTGTGAGAGAGTGAGAGTGTGAGAGAGTGTGAATGTGAGAGAGAGAGTGTGAGAGCGAGAGCGTGAGTGTGAGAGCGAGCGTGAGTGTGAGAGCGTGAGTGTGAGAGCGAGAGTGTGAGAGCGAGAGCTTGAGTGTGAGAGCGAAAGCTTGAGTGTGAGAGCGAGAGCGTGAGAGTGAGTGAGTGTGTGAGAGTGTGTGAGAGTGTGTGAGAGTGAGTGTGTGAGAGTGAGTGTGTGAGAGTGAGTGTGTGAGAGTGAGTGTGTGAGAGTGAGTGTGGAGAGTGAGTGTGTGGAGGGGGTGAGTGTGTGAGAGTGAGTGTGTGAGAGTGTGTGAGAGTGAGTGTGTGAGAGTGAGTGTGTGAGAGTGAGTGTGTGAGAGTGAGTGTGTGAGAGTGAGTGTGTGAGAGTGAGTGTGTGAGAGTGAGTGTGTGAGAGTGAGTGTGTGAGAGTGAGTGGTGAGAGTGAGTGTGAGTGAGTGAGAGTGAGTGAGAGTGAGTGAGAGTGAGTGAGTGAGTGAGAGTGTGAGAGTGGTGAGAGTGAGTGAGGTGAGATGAGTGGAGTGAGTGTGGGGGTGAGTAGAGGTGAGAGTGAGTGTGCGTGTGTAAAGAAATAGGGAAACTATAAAAATTAGTTACAGAAATGAAGGAAAATATAGAGCAAGAGAGAGACCCCAATATTAATGGCAGACTTCAGTTTTCAGGACATTTTGTAAACTTTATATAGATATAAAAAATTTTGTTTAAGCCTTCATTTAGAAGCCAGTCCTAAAAAAGTTTCTTCATGTGACATGTTTTACAAATTTTGGTAATTATCGCAAAACCAAAGGAATAAATCATTATCATACTGGGCACATCTCAGTGCTTCCCATTGAGTTATGGACTTTTTCTGAGTACGTGGCTCATTACCTATTTGAAACATCTTCCCTATTCAATTACATGACTAGTGGAGCCATTAAATGTACAGTACTAAGTAATGAAGAAATCTGCAATATACTTAAATATCTCTGAATAATGCTAAGAATTTTTATTATGTTTAATATTTTAAATAAAATATTGATGATTTATAATGAAAATGGCAAACCTGACATGGACAAGAATTTGTACGTTCGAGGCAAAGACTTTGTGAGGTATGACTAATGTGAAAAAGAGGAAATATTACAATTGCACATTTTAAATGGTAAGGATATAGCATATAATCTACAGCTCAATTCTCTCAATAAGTTTTGTACAGACTAATTGCATTTACACATATCCTAAGAGGAACCAAAGCAAAAATTACCCTTGTAAAATTGTCAAATGATTGAGATGAGCCCACCCAATGAAGTGCTTGAAAAACACGAAAGAAAAAAAGAACTGACTGTACAAGAGAACTGGTTTTCAAAAGGGCCTACATAAAAAAAGAGGCACCTTATCTACTGCAAATTCTTGATGAAATTTGAAGTGACAACACATTTTATCAGATCTACCTATATATAATATTTGGCCTGGCATACTGTTAACAAATACTGATACTGGAGTGAAATCTCCAGTTCTAAATAAAAAGGTGAAGTACCTGGTAGCTCTTGTCGAGTTTACAAAATTGGAGTTTCACATATATCAAACTAGCTGCTGAAAACATTTAATATGCATTGGTTTCGAAACAAAAGACCCTAACAGGTATCATAATACTAATATAAGCAAAGATAATCCACCAGTTACAAAATGCTTTTCTGCTTATAAACACAGCAGATAAATTCTAACACTTGTACATCAGTCATCTGCTTATTTCAAATCCAAGCTGTAGTTCAGCTGTTTTAATAGCAAATTTTGCCATAAATAGCACTCGTATATTACCAGGATATTTAGCTTCATTAGAAGCTAATAAAATCCCAATATAAATATTTTATATATTGATTATTCTTCCTTCACAATCAATATTTCAAGGGGATACAAGCTCACATGCCAGCACGAGTTTGAAGCCTGAATGCACCCTAGCATTTACATTTCCAGTATGACAGTAGCACACATTACTTCTGTGAAGGAGACTCCTTGGGTGGCAAGCTTGTAGCTAGGCTGAGGAGGATGTCCACACTTTCTTCTTCCGTCAACTCCCCTGGCTGCAAGTTAATGTTACATCAGTTTCCCAAAAATCTTACTACCTACAACTTTCCTTTAAATTTCAATTTCTTCCATTATATTTTTCTTCCACTATAGTCCATGATTTATGCTTCAAGTGCTTTGCTCCATAATGAAGATTACCGTAAGCAAATACTTTGATTGCCCTATAACACAAATAAATTTGTGTGGTAGATAGCACATTGTAATTAACACCAGAGAAACCTAGACCAAGGTACACTTACTACTATAAAAAATAAGGACCCCCAAAATAAAGGCAAACATTTTTAGCATTAATGAAAATTAAGGTAATTACTAAAAAAGGTTATAGCAAAATTATCCAATAATCATGTTTGACCTTTAGAATGTGATTTCATCACCTCCTACCTTGGAAGGAGGCTGTTTGGTGGCACACTTCAAGCACATGTAATCCTCATCTTCATGAACGTCGCCTGCCTTAAGTCCAACACAAATGTAGTGGAACCAGCCCTCACACCCATCACATTGAACCCAATCAACATTCTGTCCAGCTGGATGATGGCATTTGCTTGCAGCACATGCCTCATCAATGTCATCATCATCATCATCATCCTCACTCTGCATACTGTTTGATGAGGCAGAATGCATCTTTTTCTTTTTCCCAAGACCCATGTTCTTCTTCCTGGGGCCATCTTTATTGTTTGGACCTCCTTCCCTCTTTTTCTTTTCCCCACATTTGGCAAGGTTAAGTTTCTTCTTTACTACTCCTTTTGCTGTCCTTCCTTCAATAGGAGTAGAACATAGTTTTGTCATTTTTGTTTTCTTCAAAGGAGATTTTTGTGGAGACTTGGGCTGAATATCATCTAGTCCTTCACCTTGAGATTTTCGCTTCTTAGCCGCTGTCTTTTTGGCTTTGCTGTCTTCACTGCTATTATTGGAAGAGTTCAAAGACAAAAGTGTATCTTCCAACATAGCAGGAGGATTGTTGGCCGCCTGCAAAACTCTCCATAAATGGGTTGTTTCATCAAGACTAACTTCTAATAGCTCCCCTTCAACTAAAAGGTCTTGTACTTGTGACATAGTGCTTGTTGAAAGGGAGATCAAAGGTGCATCATCGTCTTCTATTAGGGCAGCGACAAGACGGCTCCATCGGGCTTTGTCAGCTTCGGTCTTCTTTTCCCTCATTTGTTTGTTACTTGAATAAGCATGCTCCCAACTTCCTTCTTCAGATTTTTTATTACCCTCTCTATCTATATCTACCCTCGATTCACTCTCTGCCTTATTTTCTTTCTCTTTTTCTCCATCTTCACTTAACAATGAATCATCATTTGTTGATTCATCTACTTCCATTTTCTCCTGAAAAGAAAACTATATTAAATGGCATGGTGCTAATTATTATTAGGGACTTTTTTTAGATTTTTTTAAAAGACTCTAAAATGAAAAAACTTTGCAATACTAGCCAAAATATTAGTCAAGTGTTATACTACCACCTTCAATACTGTCACATAAAAACTAATGTAGAAGAAATGTATATTTTCACGTTTTCAGGGAAACACCATCACATACCAGTACCTTTCTAAATATATAACAAGTGTCAAGCAATAATAATGTATAAAGTTAAACTGCTATACATTGCTAAAATTAAACTTTAACTAAACAGCTCCATTATATCTTTACTATTATTCACAAAAACTATTCATTTTATGTAAGAGTATGTAAATTTGTCTTAGGTTAGATATTTTAACACTCTTAGGTGTTAAAATGCAAAAGAAATTGACAAATTACGTTTCATCATTTCTAACGCACTAGATAGCCTGTGGGCAGTATTACTGAGACTAATTGTAAGTCAAGCAGCTTACACGAAACAAAGAAAACTTCAATTACGCAATCTCGGGTACCTCAAGAGTGGCTATAAGCTTGACCCCCATTTTAGACTTTTCTTCTGGATTGATTGCTTATAATTTGGTTACCAGTGATTACAATGGGGCCTTTTTAAGTTCAGTATAGAAGAGGGCTTATCTCTTGGCTCAGGCAAGAAGGCATAATTGTGAAATAGCCTGCCAAGCTGGACAATCTGAAGTGGCAGTGCAGAGAATGAAGAATATGATTACCTATCTCCCTCCTCATGAGCTTCCCAAGAGGAAGCCAGGTACTGGAAGGCAAAGGAAGACCACTCCTTAGTTCTCTTCTTTTATTAATGATTTTTTCTTCAGGAGGTGAGAGGGGGGGGGGGAAATGTCTAATAGTAAAACTGACAATTTCTATTGTGTCAATGATTTCTTTTATAGGCACTGTACCTAAAACCTCAAAGGTAAATAACAAGGCTATAAACTATCACCAAATTAGAAGTACTGTATGTAGAGAAATTTTGACCAGTGGTGGTCAATACCTGTGACACCAGTGAGTTTAGAAATACAGTGGAACCCCGAATATTGGCCGTAATGCGTTCCAGAAGGTCGGCCTAAATTCAAAGCAATATTTCCCATAAGAATTAATGTAAATACAATTAATTCATTCCAGACATCCAAAAATATTAACAAAAAATACATTTTTTAAAGATTAATTATAGTTTTACATACACAAAACAAGGAGAACTAAATAAAATAAATAAATGAACTTTTAAATCACTATTACATACCTTAATTGAAGACTCTTGTTGGCTTATGGAAGACAGGGAGGAGGAGAGAGGGAGGACTGATTATTGTTTGGAAGGAAAATCCCCCTCCTTAAGGACTTCAGGTATCAAAGCCCTCTCTGGGGTTACTTCTCTCCCTGCCTGCTACACTCCCCTGTTTCCCTGCATACCTGCTACACTCCCTGCCTGCCTGCCTGCCTACCTACTACACTCCCTGCCTGCCTACCTACTACACTCCCTGCCTGCTTGCCTGCCTGCCTGCCTGCCTACCTACTACACTCCCTGCCTGCCTGCCTGCCTACCTACTACACTCCCTGCCTGCCTGCCTGCCTGCCTGCCTACCTACTACACTCCCTGCCTGCCTGCCTGCCTGCTACACTCCCTGCCTGCCTGCTACACTCCCTGCCTACATGCTACACTCCCTACCTGCCTGCTACACTCCCTACCTGCCTGCTACACTCCCTACCTGCCTGCTACACTCCTGCCTGCCTGCCTGCCTGCTACACTGCCTGCCTGCCTGCCTGCTACACTGCCTGCCTGCCTGCCTGCCTGCTACACTCCCTGCCTGCCTGCCTGCCTGCTACATCTCTCCTGCCTGCCTGCTACACCCCTGCCTGCCTGCCTGCCTCCCCTGCCTGCCTGCCTGCCTGCCTGCCTGCCTGCTACACCTGCCTGCCTGCCTGCCTGCTACACTCCCTGCCTGCCTGCCTGCCTGCTACACTCCCTGCCTGCCTGCCTGCCTGCTACACTCCCTGCCTGCCTGCTACACTCCCTGCCTGCCTGCCTGCCTGCCTGCTACACTCCCTGCCTGCCTGCCTCCCCTGCCTGCCTGCTCACTGCCTGCCTCCTGCCTGCCTGCTACACTCCCTGCCTGCTCCTGCCTGCCTGCTACACTCCGCCTGCCTGCCTGCTACACTCCCTGCCTGCCCTGCCTGCTACCTCGCCTGCCTACACTCCCTGCCTGCCTGCCTGCCTGCCTGCCTGCTCACTCGCCTGCCTGCCTGCCTGCTACACTCCCTGCCTGCCTGCTACACTCCTGCCTCCCTGCTACACTCCCTGCCTGCCTGCCTCCGCCTGCTACACTCCCTGCCTGCCTGCTGCCTGCCTGCTACACTCCCTGCCTGCCTGCCTGCCTGCTACACTCCCTGCGCCTGCATGCCTGCCTGCTACACTCCCTGCCTGCCTGCCTGCCTGCCTGCTACACTCCCTGCCTGCCTGCCTGCCTGCCTGCTACACTCCCTGCCTGCCTGCATGCCTGCCTGCTACACTCCCTGCCTGCCTGCCTGCTACACTCCCTGCCTGCCTGCCTGCTACACTCCCTGCCTGCCTGCCTGCTATGCTCCCTGCCTGCCTGCTACACTCCCTGCATGCCTGCTACGCTCTCTGCATGCCTGCTACGCTCCCTGCATGCCTGCTACGCTCCCTGCATGCCTGCTACACCCCCTGTATGCCTGCTACACTCTCTGCCTCTCTCCACATCTTCCATTGCTTGTGACCTCTTTTTCGTTAACATGTTTACCCCTTTTGCCACATCAGCTTCTTTGATTTGTTCTTTCTTTGCCAGGATAGAAGTGATTGTTGATTTGTTTTTGCCGTACATCCTGGCAAGCTGGAGCACACGCACACCATTCTCATATTTTTCTACAATTTCTTTCTTCAATTCTATCGTGTTTCTCACTTTCTTTACCAAAGGGATAACACTAAGAACTTTCTTTGGGCCCATGGTGGCTTAATTCACAATTGTACTTAATAACCAAGCACAAAAAACAATGGATTTTAAGGAAATGTTTGGATGAATGCGCGGAGTATATGCTCATTCTCCGAGAGAGACAGGGAGATTGGCTCGCCTATGCGCGGCGTCCCGGCGGGCTGACGTGTCTAATACGACTGATTTGCGAGGCACCAGCCAAAATACGGAGCAAAATTTCGGCCCAAAAACCGGTCTAAATACAATTTGGCTGATAAACGCAGCAGCCGATATTTGGGGTTCCACTGTATATCTATGAAGAAGTGGTAGGTAATGGAAGATTGGATATCAGACTGGAGGGAGAGAGTATGGAGGAGGTGAATGTATTCAGATATTTGGGAGTGAACGTGTCAGCGGATGGGTCTATGAAAGATGAGGTAAATCATAGAATTGACAAGGGAAAAAAGGTGAGTGGTGCACTGAGGAGTTTGTGGAGTCAAAGAACTTTATCCATGAAAACAAAGAGGGAAATGTATGAGAGTATAGTTATACCAACACTCTTGTATGGGTGTGAGGCATGGGTTGTGAATGTTGCAACAAGGAGAAAGTTGGAGACAGTGGAGATGTCGTGTCTGAGGGCAATGTGTGGTGTGATAATGCAGAGAATCCGTAGTTTGGAGATTAGGAGGTGTGGGATTACCAAAACTATCCAGAGAGCTGAGGAGGGGTTATTGAGATGGTTTGGACATGTAGAGGAAGGAACAAAATAGAATGACTTCGAGAGTGTATAAATCTGTAGTGGAGGGAAGGCAGGGTAGGGGTGAGCCTAGGAGAGGTTGGAGGGAGGGGGTAAGGGAGGTTTTGTGTGTGAGGGACTTGGACTTCCAGCAAACGTGTGAGAGCGTGTTAGATAGGAGCGAATGGAGACAAATGGTTTTTAGGACTTGACGTGCTGTTGGAGTGTGAGCAAGGTAACATTTATGAAGGGATTCAGGGAAACCGGCAGGCTGAATTTGATTCATGGTGATGAGAAGTACAGTGCTGGCACTCAGAAGGAGGGGTGTTAATGTTGCAGTTTTATAACTGTAGTGTAAGCATGCCTCTGGCAAGACAGTGATGGAGTGAATGATGATCAAAGTTTTTCATTTATGGGCCACCCTGCCTTGGTGGGAAACGGCTGATGTGTTAATAAATAAAAAAAAGTGGGAGTGGAGTGTAAATTTAGCACTGCAGCTTGAAAGTTATACACATGTTATATACATTCTTCCAGTATGCCACCATAATAATTTATATATAGCATGAATAGAGCATTATGTATTCAACTTTTCATTTACCAGTCTGTTACTGTGGTCTTCCTAACTGCCTACCAGACTCGTGTCACTGTTTTGGCAAGATGTTTGAGTCTGAAAATTATAGGTATAAAAGTGAAAAGAAAAAAAAAAGTATTACACTTGGTAAGATTCTTACATCCTGTATGTCAGGCGAGACTGGTTTATGATGTTTGGCATGAGCTTCGATAAGCTTTTGTGAGAATACGGACAACTTCCCCAAGGCAGCTGTCAATTCTTCAGTCTTCATAAGTTGCCGAGTTCTGTCCTGCCAAGACATGGCTCGCTCTGTTAAGCATTGTAGTGCTTCAGCTTCTGGTAGTCTGAAAATACAGGAATTCTATAATAATACAAATTTTGCATTATATTTTTCAAGTTTCCATATACAGTGGTACCTCGACTTACGATATTTTTTCATTCCAGAATGCTGTTCAAGTGCCATTACCAAACAAATTTATCTCCTTAAGAAATGTTGTAAAATAGACTAGTCCTTTTAGACCCCCAAAATTACACTTACAAAAGCATTTAAAAAAATAAACTTACATAAAAGGGTGAGTTTGGGGACCATCGTAAGTCGAGGTACCACTGTACATACAGTGGACCCCCGGTTATCGGCCTGCTCCCAACTCGAACAATTATGTAAGTGTATTTTTGTAAGTGCCTTTGTAAGTATATTTTTAGGGGTCTAAACAGACTAATCTAATTTACATTATTCCTAATGGGAATAAATTCGTTCGGTAATGGCACTCGAACAGCATTCTGGAACGGATTATGGCCGATAACCGGGGGTCCACTGTACATATAAGATATATGTTTGCTCACGTAGCGCTCTGAACGCAGATCAACCTATGTCTAGAACAAATTAACACTGTGGCACTTGAGGTTTGCTCAAGGCAAATTCCCTTAAGGAAAAGGAGGAGAATTTGTACAGGTCTTCCTCAACATTTGCAAGGGTTAGGGGATCAAATGTTGAAAAATCGCGAATGTTTGGTGCCCCAATATATTGTAGGGAAATATAATACAATACTGCTTCCTTAACCTATTGAACCATGAACAATCATAAAACACATGAAAACATCGTAAAATAATGTACTATATACATGTTATTTTGACATGAGCTGGCTGTGGAGGGAGGCCTGTAATAGTATAATTATACAATACATATTTTATAGTGTTGTGAAGTGTCATGGGGAATCAAGAGTTACTGACACACTGCTTCTTCTCCCTCTGCTGTAGCTCTGCCCACTTTGTAATGATGCCAAATGTTGAATTAAATATGTATACATTAGAAAAAAAATGAAACTCCAACTTGATAACTTTATTTTAATTTGCATAACTCATATATTACAGAAAACAATAAAAAAGTAAAATACACATACAACGAGTTAAGCTTACAGAAAAATACATTAAATTCACCATCTAACATTGTTACGAAGTGGGAGGAGCTATTGGAAGGAGGGAAAGGCGAGCAGTGTCTGGCGAGTCGTCATGGGTGTTGGATGTAAGCCTTAGCGCTAATAAAATGTTGTGTAATTACACTAATATTAGTAATAAAGGTTATCTATTACATTTATTTCAGATTGATATCAGAAACACGATAAATACCTTAGAACTGTAATAAAGACGCTGAAATGAATAATATATGCCATATTATATGAGTAGGGTAAGAGAAGCAGGCAGGCCGCCACTCATGAGAGTTGTTTACATCAGGGTAAACATGCCTAAATCACTCTTGTCATAAGAACAAATGCAAAAATAGCATTTATTATTTTTAGAATAGTAATAATTTATAATAATTGATCTGGAGCACTTTAAATGTCATCAGTATTTGGTAGCTGACATTTAGAGCACTCCACAGCAATTAGTAAGTTTATTCAGGTATACACAAATACATTTACATAGATTATCATACATAGCAGCATGTGTAGTTATTATTAATTATTATTATTTATTATTATTATTTCCTTACAATATATTGTATGGAAATAATATTATTATTATTATTTCCCTACAATATATTGTAGGGAAATATTATTATTATTATTAATAAATAATATTTGTTGTGGAGTGCTCTAAATGTCAGCTACCAAATACTGATGACATTTAAAGTGCTCCAGATCAATTATTATAAATTATTATTATTCTAAAAATAATAAATGTTATTTTTGCATTTGTTCTTATGACAAGAGTGATTTAGGCATGTTTACCCTGATGCAAACATCTCTTATGAGTGGCGGCCTGCCTGCTTCTCTTACCCCACTCGTATAATATGGCATATACAGTGGTACCTCTGTTAACGATGGTCCCCAAACTCACCCTTTTATGTAAGTTTATTTTTTTAAATGCTTTTATAAGTGTATTTTTGGGGGTCTAAAAGGACTAGTCTATTTTACATTATTCCTTATGGAGATAAATTCGTTTGGTAATGGCACTTGAACAGCATTCTGGAACGAAAAAATATCGTTAACTGAGGTACCACTGTATTATTCATTTCAGCGTCTTTATTACAGTTCTAGGGTATTTATCGTATTTCTGATATCAATTTGGAATAAATGTAATAGATAGATAACCTTTATTTAGTACATTCATTACTTCCCTACAATATATCGTAGGGAAATACTGCTTCCTTAAACCTATTGAACCATGAACAATCATAAAACACATGAAAACACAGTAAAGTATTGTACTATATAGTACTACATACATGTTATACTGTAGTTTAATAAATAATGAACAAACAAAACACTCAGTGAGTGAGTGGTGGGTGGGCTGGCTGCCGGGTCGGAGGGAAGGTAGTAGGGACGCTCAGGTGGCGGGAAACTTAAATACAGTGGTCCCCCGAGTAACGAAAAAACTTCATCCCAGAAGCCTGCTCAAGTGCCATTACAGAACGAATTTACTCCCTTAAGGAATAATGTCACGTAGGTTAGTCTATTTCAGGCACCCAAAAATACACTTCCACAAGCACTTACAATACGTATTATACTTACATAATTGTACGATTTCCGAGGTATTCGTTACTCGGGGGACCACTGTATGATTTGGTGGCTGGGAATTTGGCGGCTTGGAATTTGGCAGCCGAGAATTCCCGAATGTGTGAAGCCCACAAAAGTGGAAAACGTGAATGTTGAGGGAGACCTGTAAACTAGAAAGAGAGAGGCGCTCCCTATACAGGCGAAGGCAAAGAATAACAGAGCGATTACAAGAGGCCAATGTATCTGAAATACGTAGGAAGACACTAGTCAGAGAAATAGCAAACATTGAACTAAAACTAAAGTAATCTTACAGGAATCAAGAAACGCGGGAAGAACTAAAAGCCATAAATGAAATTGAAAGAAACCCAAAGTATTTCTTTTCTTATGCCAAACCAAAGTCGAGAACAACATCCAGTATTGGGCCCCTACTTAAACGAGATGGGTCCTACACAGATGACAGCAGGGAAATGAGTGAGCTACTTAAGTCCCAGTATGACTCAGTTTTTAGCGAGCCGCTAACCAGACTGAAAGTCAAAGACCTAAATGATTTTTTTATGAGAGTGCCACAGAACTTGATAGACGCAAGCCTATCTGACATTACCCTGATGCCAAATGACTTCGAAAAGGCGATGACATGCCCATGCACTCCGCTGCAGGCCCAGATTCATGGAACTCATGTTCATCAAGAACTGCAAGAAGCCCCTAGCACATGCTTTTAACATTCTATGGAGAGGGAGCATGGACACTGGGGTCGTCCCGCAGTTACTAAAAACAACAGACATAGCCTCACTCCACAAAGGGGGCAGTAAAGCAATAGCAAAGAGCTACAGACCAATAGCGCTAACGACCCATATCATAAAAATCTTTGAAAGGGTTCTAAGAAGCAAGATCGCCACTCATCTAGATACCCATCAACTACACAACCCAGGGCAGCATGCGTTTAGAGCAGGTCGCTCCTGTCTGTCCCAACTACTGGACCACTACCACAAGGTCCTGGATGCTCTAGAAGACAAACAGAATGCAGATGATATATACTCAGACTTTGCAAAAGCCTTTGACAAGTAAGACCATGGTGTAATAGCACACAAAATGTGTGTGTAAAGGAATAACAGGAAAAGTTGGTAGATGGATCTATAATTTCCTAACAACAACACAAAGAGTAGAAGTCAACAGAGTAAAGTCTGAGGCGGCTACGGTGAAAAGCTCTGTTCCACAAGGCACAGTACTCGCTCCCATCCTGTTTCTCATCCTCATATCGGACATAGACAGGGATATAAGCCACAGTGCCGTGTCTTCCTTTGCATATGACACTCGAATCTGCATGACAGTGTCCACCATTGAAGACACTGCAAGACTCCAAGCAGACATCAACCAAATCTTTTAATGGGCTCCAGAAAACAATATGAAGTTCAATGATGAGAAATTTCAATTACTCCGATATGGAAGACGTGAGGAAATTAAAATCTCATTGGAGTATAAAACAAATTCCAACCACACAATAGAGCGAAAAACTAATGTCAAAGACCTGGGAGTGATCATGTCAGAGGATCTCACCTTCAAGGACCATAACACTGTAGCAATCGCATCTGCTAGAAAAATGACAGGATGGATAATGAGAACCTTCAAAACCAGGGATGCCAAGCCCATGTTGACACTTTTCAGGTCGCTTGTTCTATCTAGGCTGGAATATTTCTGCTCACTAACTGCACCTTTCAAGGCAGGTGAAATTGCTGACCTAGAAAATGTGCAAAGAACCTTCATGGCACGCATAACTGCGATAAATCACCTCAATTACTGGGAATGCTTGAAGTTCTTAAACTTGTACTCCCTAGAACGCAGGCATGAGAGATACATTATTACAGTGGACCCTCGGTTTTCGTTCATCTCCAAACTCGAACAATTATGTAAGTGTATTATCGTAATTGCTTCTGTAAGTGTAGTTTTGGGGGTCTGAAATGACTAATCCAATTTACATTTATCCTTATGGGAACAAATTCGTTCGGTAACTGCACTCAAACAGCATTCTGGAAAGAATTTTCGGCGAAAACCGAGGGTCCACTGTATATACACTTGGAAAATCCTAGAGGGATTAGTACCAAACTTGCACACGAGAGTCACTCCCTACGAAAGCAAAAGACTCAGCAGACGATGTATCATTCCTCCAATGAAAAGCAGGGGTGCCACTAGCACGTTGAGAGACAACACAATAAGTGTCAGGGGACCAAGACTGTTCAACTGCCTCCCAGCATACATATGGGGGATTATCAATAAACCCCTAGTTGTCTTCAAGCAGGCACTGGACAAGCACCAAAAGTCGGTACCTGACCAGCCAGGCTGTGGTTCGTAAGTTGGACTGCGTGCGGCCAGCAGTAACAGCCTGGTTGATCAGGCCCTGATCCAACATGAGGCCTGGTAACAGACTGGGCCGCAGAGGCGTTGACCCCTGGAACTCTCTCCAGGTAATTGGGGCGATAAGCCTGAGTCGCCTAGACACGAGAGAATGAGTCTTAACACTCAGTGTGCACAGTATTAAAGAAATCTGGGACCACTTAGTACTTTGTGGGAGCACCAGTTCAATTGAGTGCCAGCTAGAGCAAATAGCATGGCAAACACCAGGGATTCACTGATGTTATGTTGTATAACACTGCCCTTTTAAGAGGAAAGTAAAAATAGATTAGATAAATACATGAGTGGGTGTGGGTGGGTGTGAGTTGGACCTGACTAGCTTGTGCTACTAGGTCTGATGCTGTGCTCCTTCCTTCAGTGGATGTGACCTGACTAGGTGGGTCATTGGTCTAAGCCGGGGGGTGACATGGACCTGCCTTGCATGGGTCAGTAGGCCTGCTGCAGTGTTCCTTCTTTATTATGTTCTTATGTATTCGGCAGACTGGCTGGCTGTCTCTCTGTCTATATATGTATCTCTCTCTCTCTCTCACATGTACACACAAGTACAGTTATTATAAATAGTGTAAATTACCTAGGATAACCCAAAAATTCCAGGCAAAGTGCTATACAGTGCTCCTAGATATAAGACATTAATAAGCATGACGTAACATACATTTTCACTTGCCCAGAAATCAGGGAGCGGCTCGTAAACCAACAGTTTTACGAGCTGCTCCCTGAGACAGAGACAAGCAGGCAGACAGAAAGACAGATAAGCAGAGCTAGGCAGACAGATAAGCAGAGCTAGACAGACAGATAGGCAGAGCTAGACAGATAAGCAGAGCTAGACAGATTATGTTTGTGTGTAACAGTGAAAACAAATAAAGTGAGGGTTCCCTGCAGCAGTGCACATTCATCAAGTGTCACTGCCTGTCAGCAGTTTACTGACATTTGTCATAACACCATGCTTCAAGGTATACTCCAGCATGTCTAAAATGTTGCTAGGACCTATAAATACTTCTAGACAATATTAAATGATGCAGGCAGGTGAAAATGTTCACCTGTCAAAGTGATTGTGGTTATTTGAGTACTATTTCAGTACCTAATATTAGTGTCAGAACAAAGATTGGCTATGAAATCACAAGAACTATTATAAATTGTAATTATCAGAAAAAAAAAAAAATTAAAATAAAAACGAGAAAAAAGGTAAATCGGCAACACTTCTGCAAGTGGCAGAAGTCAATGTTGCCGTCAAGTGAGCATCCAGCGCCAACTTCGCAGGCTTATATCTCGGTAAGTACTGACCCTAAAAAATTTTTTTTATCCTATAACATGTAGAAAAATGAGCTCTTCATTAAAAAAAAAAAATCAAAATATTTGGAGCGCTACGCGAGTGAACCTAGATCTACGTTTGGACAGTTTAAGGGTAAAAAAACAGCTCATCACATTGAAATCCCATAAACACAAGTGACTCACCTTAGTGGCAACTTCTGGAGGGCAACAAGAAGAGCGAGGATCGTTTCGAGACGAGGACGCCGAGAACGTTCACAAGATGGGCACAAAAATCGACCTTCACTGCTCAATTTAACTTTAGTACGATGTGAAGATGGCACACATGCACCTGTAACAAATTTGAAGGTAAAAATGGTGCAACAGACTAAAACCTAATATATAAGAAATATTCCAATGTCTCAGTGTTGAAGTTCAGAGGGGTACTACTTGTTCCATCTTGTACCCCAAATGAAACCAGATGAAATACATAACCAAGATGGAACAAGAGGAAATGTACTTATTTACAAACACACCTATAGTATACATTTTTTTAACACGTCGAATGTTTCCCACCGAGGCAGGGTGACCCAAAAAGAAAAACAAACAAAAAGAAACAAAAAACTTTCATCATTCAACACTTTCACCTGTATATTAGTACTAAATCTCTAACCTTTTTATTATTATTTTACACCAATCACATCCTTGTACCATCAATGTATCTTATAAGTATGAATGGATCCATGGCATTTATTTGAAGTGCAAAATCAGCCGAGATAAAATAGTGCTTGGGAAATGTCATTATTTGATTATCTGCCTTTTTATTAGAGTAATCATTATGATCCAATGTTGATCAGATTACTGCAAAAATCCCAACCCAAGTTTCTAAATGCAGGCAATGTCCTTCCCACTTTCAAACCTCAAGTCCAAATAATTATAATCAGCTAATGATATGGCCAAGTACAGTACAGGGAATAAAGCAAAGCAAAGCAAAAAAAAAAAAAAAACTTGCAATTATCCTCATATACAAATCACCTTCAGTAATAGCAGAGGAATTCACCAAACAGAAAAAGAATATCAAAGGATGTCTAGAAATTTACCTCTTATCTAAGTATATAGGGTATATTATTTAGAAATTACAAAGTAGTGTGGAGTTAGTGTTGGACTGTGAGCAAGGCATAATTTTTTTTTTAACGTGCAGGGTGACCCAAAAAGAAAAAACTTTCATCATCGTTCAACACTTTCACCATCATTCATACATAATCAGTCTTTGCAGAGGCGCTTGGATAGGACAGTTTGGATGTCACTCCAAACAGCCAATATCCCAACCCCTCTCCTTTAAAGTGCAGGCATTGTACTTTCCAACTCCAGCACTCAAGTCCAGCTGACTGGTTTCCCTGAATCCTTTCACAAAATATTACCCTGCTCACACTCCAACAGCTCGTCGGGTCCCAAAAACCATTTGTCTCCATTCACTCCTATCTAAGATGCTCATGCACGCTTGCTGGAAGGACAAGCCCCTTGCCCACAAAACCTCCTTTACCCCCTCCCTCCAACCTTTCCTAGGACGACCCCTACCCCGCTGTCCTTCCATTACAGATTTATGTGCTCTCCAAGTTATTCTACTTTGTTCCATCCTCTCTAAATGACCAAATCACCTCAACATCTCTTCTTCAGCCCTCTGACTAATACTTTTAGTAACTCCACACCTCCTCCTAATTTCCCCACTACGAATTCTCTGCATAATATTTACACCACACATTGCCCTTAGACACATCTCCAATGCCACTGCCACTGGTGAAAAGACTTGGAGTATAATATAACATCTATACAAAGAAAAATTGAGGGAACTAAAATGACAAGGCAACACCATTAAAAGTAAACTGTTGTATTGCAGGAATTAGCATGAAAAAAAATAGCAAATAGTTACTAAATTACTATAAAGAAAAACATTAGCAGTGTTAGGTTAATGTTTAAAACTTAAAAAAGATAGTATACATACTGTGAAACAGGTCAAGACACAAGGAGCAGGTGAGCATATTGGGCTGTGGGGGCTTATGGCACAGACAGAAGGTTGCTCCTTCTTGTGGGTTATCACCATCACGTTTATTGCGATTGTGGGCTCTGAGTGCTCTCATGGCTCCCAACTCCCGCTCTTCACATTCCTGTTGAAAGTTAAATTTTTTCGTTTAAATAAAAAAAATAAACTCAATCTATATTAATACTAAATTGCTGCTAATGCTACTAATTTACTGTAACATTACAGATATCACGATAACACTATACAGTGATACCCAGAGTTTCGGCCATAATTCGATCCAGGAGGCTGTTCAAGTGCTATTACCAAACGCATTTGTTCCCATAAGGAATAATGTAAATTAGATTACTCCGTTTCAGACCCCCAAAAATACTTACAAAAGCACTTACAATAACACACATAATTGTTCGAGTTGGTAGGTGGCCGAAACTCAGGGTACCACTGTATACAATTATTCGCAATCCAAATCATACCTATGATTCGTTGTAAATAATAAACTACAAGTCATAGTAAATTCTGACAAAGTTGAAATCTTGTTATATAGAAAAAATGAAAAAGAAAGGGAAAAGGGAAGGCTGATGAGTTCTTTGACTGCTCAAACTACTCCACCAATATAAAGTGCCCTTGTGTTAGGGATTAAGTACAGTGGAACCTCGACTTACGAGTGCCCCAACATACGAGTTTTTCGAGATACGAGCAGTCGCTTGGTCGATTTTTTGCTCCGAGTTACGAGCCAAAATCAGAGTTATGAGCGAGCTTCCCCCTCAAGGGAGGTTCCTTGATGCTGGTGAGGGGCTCTTTATCTAGGGAATTGGATCTGTGCTCCAGTTTTCTAAATTAAGCTTTAATACCTTCCATCCTCTCCCCCCCACAGGCGCTGTATAATCCTACGAGTTTAGCGCTTCCCCATTATAATAATAATAATAATAATGAGAAAGCTTCAGAACGCCCCCACTAGATGGGGCAGCAAACACCACATCAGCTGAGCAGTGCACGTGTTTACCTTGCCGTGGAAGCATTTCTCTTGTGTTTTGCTTAAATTTTGTGCAGTTATTTTTTCTAACCATGGGTCCTAAGAAAGTAAGTGCAAAGGACAGTGCTGAGAAGAAAAAGAGGATGATGTCCATGGAATTAAAGCACAAGCGAGGTGTGCGGTTTGTTTACTTGGCCAGGCAGTACCAGCGTAATACTTCTACGATATGTACGATACTAAAGCAGGAGTCGATAAAGGCTAGTAAATCAAGTATAAATCAGTGAAAAGTGAAGTGAAAAACATATAAAAAACAAATTGTAGCGATAAAGTGAAGCATTAAGAGTGTAGAAATCAAGTTAAGTGATTAAGAGATAGAAAAAGCACGAACGAAACAAACTACTCCAATGTTGTTGTTGTTGGGGGTTTATAGGCCAACGGACAGCATATGCTGCTCTGCCTATCTTTTTCACCCTCAACCTCCGCCAGCATGTTCTCCAAGGTAAATATGTACACTCCATTTTCTCTTATAATAAGAGCATGGGAAGATATGGTCAGAGAAGGAATGGCTGCCACCACTCGTCACATAATGACATTTTATTCATACTAGAGTATTTATCATGTTTCTGTGTTATTTATATTGCTTATTATGTCATATCAGATCAATTGTGATAGACAAATAAGCCATAGAGTTGATTTTAGCGTTAAATTGAAGTATTTTGTCTTGCCTCCTGAGAGCAAGAATTCCGATGGAATGGATTAATGGCATTTCAATTAATTTAAATGAGGAAAATTGATTTGATATACGAGCTAAATTGAGTTATGAGCTAGGTCATGGAACGGACTAAACTCTTAAGTCAAGGTTCCACTGTACTGTATACAAAACTGGACTGGGTTATGTCCCCCTAAAAACACACACAAACACACCTACACCAAATTTGCCAATGAATTTTATTTTAATATGGTACTAAGCAAGCTTTACTATGATCTAACTTACCTCACATGGGCCTGGTGAGGCCGAATTGGATGTAGCCGAGATTGATTACCCGACACTCTTAATACATGCGAATATTGTGAATTTCCTTAAGAATTATCCCAAATAAATAAGAAAAAGGTAGCTTGAGAGAGGTTTTTAACAAAGTAGAAGTGAGTAAAAGAGTATATGGAGAATAAAAGAAAGGTGAAGAGAGTGGTGACAGAGTGCAAAAAACAGAGTGCAAAAAGAGAGCAAATGATAAAAGTGGGAGAGGCAGTCCAGAAATTTTGCTGAGAATAAGAAAATTTTTGGAGTGAGATAAACAAGTTAAGAGAGCCTAGGGAACGAGTGGATTTGTCAGTTAAAAACAGAGTAGGAGAGTTAGTAGATGGGGAACTGGAGGTATTGGGTAGATGGCAGGAATATTTTGAGGAAATTTTAAATGTCGATGAAGAAAGAGATTCAGTATTTTCATGCACTGGCCAGGGAGGTATAACATCTTTCAGTAGTGAAGAAGAGCTAGATACGGGTATGGGGAGGTGCTTGAAGCATTACATAGAATGAAAGGAAATAAAGCAGCTGGAACTGAAGGGATCATGACAGAAATGTTAAAAGCAGGGATGGGATATAGTGTTGGAGTGGTTGGTACTTTTGTTTAAGAAATGAATGAAAGAGAGGAAGGTACATAGGGATTGGCAGAGAGCATGTATAGTTACTTTATATAAAGGGAAGGGGGACAAGAGAAACTAAAAATTATAGGAGAATAAATTTACTGAGTAGGAGCAAGGGGCTAGTAACCCCTTCTCCTGTATACATTACTAAATTTAAAAAGAGAAACTTTCGTTTTTCTTTTTGGGCCACCCTGCCTTGGTGGGAAACAGCTGATTTGTTGAAAGGAGAAATTTACTGAGTATACCAGGTAAAGTTCGGTGGGAAACGGCCGACGTGTTGAAAGAAGACCAGGTAAAGTGTATGGTAGAGTTATTATTGAAAGAATTAGAGGTAAGACAGAGAGCAGGACTGCAGATGAGCAAGGAGGCTTTAGAATGGGTAGGGGATGTGTAGATCAAGTGTTTACATTGATCTACAATGAACACCCCGGAAATCGTACAATTATGTAAGTATAATATTGTAAGTGCTTGTGGAAGTGTATTTTTGGGGGTCTGAAATAGACTAACCTACGTGACATTATTTCTTAAGGAAGTAAATTCGTTCGGTAATGGCACTTGAGCAGGCTTCTGGAATTAATTTTGTTCGTTAGGCGGGAGTCCACTGTATATGTGAACAGTATTTAGATAAAAGTAGGGAAGTTTTCATTGCATTTATGGATTTAGAAAAGGCATATGATAGAGTGGATAGGTTAGCAATGTGGCAGATGTTGCAAGTGTATGGAATAGGTAGTAAGTTACTAAATGCCGTAATGACATTTTATGAGGATAGTGAGGCTCAGGTTAGGGTGTATAGGAGTGAGGAAGTTTACTTCCTAGTAAAAGTAGGATTAGACAGGGATGTGTAATGTCACCATGGTTGTTTAACATATTTATAGATGGGGTTGTAAAAGAAGTAAATGCTAGGGTGTTGGGGAGAGGGGTGGGATTAAATATGGGGAATCAAATACAAAATGGGAGTTGACATAGTTACTTTTTGCTGATGATACTGTGCTTTTGGGGGATTCTAAAGAAAAGTTGTGAAGGTTAGTGGACGAGTTTGGGAGGGTGTGTAAAGGTAGAAAGTTGAAAATGAACGTAGATAAGAATAAGGTAATGAGGGTATCAAACAATTTAGATAAAGAAAAATTGGATATCATATTGGAGGGAGTATGGAAGAAGTGAATGTTTTCAGATATTTGGGAGTTGATTTGTCAGCAGATGGGTTTATGAAGGATGAGGTTAACCATAGAATTGATGAAAAAAAGATAAGTGGTGGGTTGAGGTATCTGTGGAGACGAACGTTATCCATGGAGTCAAAGAAAGCAATGTACGAGAGTACAGTGATACCAACACTCTTGTATGGATGTAAAGCATGGGTTGTAAATGCTGCAGCGAGGAGGTGGGTAATATTTTGTGAAGGGATTCAGGGAAACCGGTAAGGCGGACTTGAGTCCTGTAAATGTGAAGGACAATGCCAGCACTTTAAAAGAGGGGTTTGGGATATTGGCAGTTTGGAGGGACATCTAAACTGTCATATCTGAGCACCTCTGCAAAGACAGTGATTATGTATGAGTGATGGTGAAAGTGTTGAATGATGATGAAAGTTTTTTCTTTCTTTTTGGGTCACCCTGTCTTGGTGGGAGAGGGTCAGCGTGTTAAAAAAAATTTAAGAACTCACTGCACCTACACCTAATGAACATATATTGAAAATAAATGCATTTGATAAAACCAAAGAAAAAAAAATATACAAAAATGTAGGAAGAATTGCCCCTTAATACATGCCAACATTGTACCAGACAAATGGGAATTCACTGTGCCTATACCAAACATACATTTAAGATGAACATAGTTGATACAATAATAACCGAGAAAAAAAAATACAGAATACCGTACTGTATTAAAATGGTACAGTACATTGTATCCTGGTCTGACGTCCCCCCCCCCCTCCAACTCTGGCTTTAGCTTCCAGTAATACTTAAAGATCACAGATTTCTTTAACCCTTTAATACATATATAAACTGTCTCTTAAAATATTTATTGTGTATGATATATACAATGAGCTGTTGGAGTGTGAGCAGGGTAATATTTAGTGAAGGGATTCAGGGAAACCGGTTATTAATTTAGCCGGACTTGAGTCCTGGAAATGGAAGTACAATGCCTGCACTTTAAAGGAGGGGTCTGGGATAGTGACAGTTTGGAGGGACTAATTCTAAACTGTAGTATCTGAGTGCCTCTGCAAAGACAGTGATTATATATGAGTGAAGTGAAAGTGCTGAATGATGATGAAAGGATTTTCTTTCTTTTTGGGTCACCCTGCCTCGGTGGGAGACGGCCGACTTGTTGAAAAAAAGAAAAAAAAAAGAAATATACAACAGGATCCAATAATGTCATGTTTAGTGGAGGAAATGGGTCGCTGTAGTCAAAGTGAAGCCAGAATAACACAGTATAGGCATTACAGAAACATCACAATAAATGAACAATGTGACACCTAGATTTCATCCAACCTTCCTCATATAGAATCACAAATTGAATTCAGACTTCACACCAATCTAGAATATCTTTTACACATTTACCTGTTTTTACTCTTCCTTATTTACAGATGCCACAAGCATCTCCTGTTCCACCTTGAAATATAAAAAAGAAAGAAGAAATTGGAGGGGATAGATGGAAGCAGGGGTGAATGATGTATAGTACTGTACCATGTATACATACTTGGCTAACTGGTTTTCCTGAATCCCTTCATTAAGGTTACAGTACTTGCACTAACACCATGTCAAGTCATAAAAGCCACTTCTCCATTCACTATCTAACACCCTCACACAAGTTTGCTGGATATTCAAACCTCCCCAGCACTTTTACTTCCTCCCTACAATTCTTCCTGAGATGGCACAGAGCCCCTCCTTCCTTCCACACCAAAAGCTCTATTGCCTTAAAATTCCCTAACTACCTTAATACCTCCTCCTCACTATGTGATGTCCCATTACTACTGGTAATTTTGTTTGTGTGATATACACAGTCCATTCGACATGTGGTTGGTGCAGGTTCCAAAATACATTAAAATTCTTATTATGCAGAAATTAGATCTGATCCCCTAATTAAGCTGAATATAGCTTCCACGGGCTGGGAATGCAGCTAGTGCATAAAGTTACTGACACCTGTACTTTGGTGCCACTAAAGTTAACTAAAAAACTTCATTCTGAATTAACTAACCTTGAAAGCCTTGACAACTGTTGGAGGGTTTGCTGCATCTTCAAGACTTATATCCAAGAGCTGAGCTTGCTGCTGCTGAGCAGACATCTCTTCCCGCTTCACCCGTTTCCGCTTACCCGATACCACACCAATATCAGTTCGTGGTACCAATACCTGGAGTACAAAATAAAATGGTTAGAACAGATATTCACTCCCAAGTCCTCTAACTTATACTGCTTTGCAAATTAACTTTTCTAAATTTTATTTAAAAAAGTTATTGCCCATCAACTTTCCAAGCTTTCACCTCCACACAATCCAAACTATGCCCTTCAGATACTATCCTATAAAACCTTCTCTAAGAACTGACGTTCACATACTTATGGACATAGTACCTTAACGTAAATCACGTAACAAAATGTAATGTCTTGTTTCAATGCTATATGATTTTCTACTAACCAAAGGTATTTCCAAAGGCACTTCTGCTATAATGACAATACTAATGCCTGTCATACACATACTTTGATAGATAAAAATTTCAACATTTTAGGGGACTGACAAAGGTTTACCATTAGTGTGTGAACAATGGAAAGTACCTAAGAAAATACAGCCTGTGATTACAAGAATCAAGACTTACCTCTAGCAAAGCAAGATGAGAGTTCTTTTTGAGGAAAGTCCGTGATGTCTTTTCTAGCCATGCGTGTGCTGCAGCAACATTCTCTTCTAGTCCAGCCAATGCCTCTAGGTGCAAGGACACAGGACGGCCTCTAGCGACTAGTCCTTCTATCGTCTCTAGAAGAGGAGCAGTCTCGCCTTTCTGCAGAGTGGCTACTTTATTTGTCCACTCTCGTGCTCTTTTAACAGCATCCTTCAGGGCAGCAACACTTGGGAGGTGTGCAGGCACCTCCTCTGCTTGCTTTACCAACTCTTCACCCTTACTTACACTTATGCCTGGTCTAAGAGAAATTTTAAATTTCAGTAAATCCTCCACTGTATATAGGGAATTACACAGTTTTTAAACCAATGAACTTGAATGCTAATGAATGCTTCTCCTTCTTAAGGTGAACCTACCTAGGTGGGAGATGGCTCGTGTGTTAAAACAAATAACTTCAATCTCATTAACACTATTACTTTGAATCCATGCAGTTATAGTTCTGCATTTTCTTTTTTGAGCCAATACTAGGAAATTCTTTCATATACATGTATTATATAATTTATTGTAAACAGAAACATCCTTCCACAGAAACTACAGTTATTTAAACACCGCATCTGGCTATGAAATATTTCTATAAATTCACTGATTTTTTTCTCTTTGCAGAGGTGCTAAGATACGACAGTTCAGATGTCACTCCAAACAGCAAATATCCAAAAACCCTCCTTTAAAGTGCAGGCATTGTACTTCCCACCTCCAGGACTCTAAGTCTGGCTAACCGGTTTTCCCTGAATCCCTTCATAAAATATTACCCTACTCACACGCCAACAGCTCGTCAAGTCCCATAAACCATTAGTCTCCATTCACCCCTATCTAACATGCCTGCTGAATGTCCAAGTCCCTCACACACAAAATATTCCTATAAATTCACAGAAGCCATATTGCTTCATGAGTAATAAATATGAGTGCAGTTAAACCTCAATTTAATGGCCTAATGTGAGAGGGTGTTCATTAAAGCCAACTGTAAGTTAAATCTGAGTAATGAGATTCTTGTCCATGACAGTAACAAAAATGAATTTTTTTTATGAAGTCCAGCAGTCAGTAAGAATAAGGTAAAGAACAAGAAGTGTCAGATTTACAGTAATTAGAGTCAGAAATACTAAGGTAAAATTCTAAGCATCTAGTTTTAAGCTGCTTGTAGTGAATATTGATGTATGCATGCATTGTTTATTTAATGAATGTCTTACGTAATCTATACATAAAGCCTTCATGTAAAAATGAACGAACTTACTTGGCATTCAGTGCTTGACTAGCCTTTTCTTCCCAGGTTTCCATATTTGTAAGTAACTGCTGCAACTGAGCCATGGCCTTTTCAATTCGAGGATGAGGGGGTAATGCAATTCCAGTGTCGAGAAGCTTGCGTACACACTCCACAGTCACAGATGTGCTGTCCTCCAGTGTCTCTTCCACCTCTTCTAGCCACTCAACCTAGCAATAAAAAAATATATTTAAAAATTAAATCATTGGGATAAAAAGAGAGGGGAATGGGATGGAGAGAGATAAGAGGAAGAGGTTGAGAGGGGTGAGAGGAAAGGGTGTGGAAAAAGATGGGGGATGGAGTAAAATGTGTGTACAGACTCCCTTACATATGAACATTCGTGTTGCGAATTTTCGATAACATGAACTAAAAATTTGGGCGTAAGATTTAGTTTACAGTCTGCCATGTGGTGGCGGGAGGTGCCAAGATGTAAACAACATGTAGTAGGTTATTCTAGCAGCATCGTTTATGTGTGTGCTTGTGTTCTCTCCGCAAATTCAGTGTTATTTGTGATTGTTATACCCCCAATATGTCTGGTGTTAAGCACAAAAGAAATGGTGATGAATGTGGTAGTGCTAAGAATCGCCAGGACATCAGAATGGAAACAAAAGTGGGCATAATAAAAGAAAGTAGAGGGAGGTGAAAAGATGGTGAACGTTGTCCATTCATACAACATGAATCGTTCCACCATTAGCACGATTCTCAAGAGCAAGGACAAAATTATGGAACACACAAATGCGGAACACATCTGTTTTATTAAATTTATATTATTTACAAACTTGTATACTAGTGTACAGTATGTATTTTTCCTGTGTTCACATATGTTTAAACTATGTACACTTCTTTGTTACTCAATGTTCATATGTGCATATACATACTACAATACTGTGTATGTGCATATGTTGGAATTATGAACAAATCAACTTACGACTGCTCAGAACTGAACCTATTCGTCAGTAGGGAAGAGACTGTACAATCCTTGTTCCTGATCCCACCTGTCAACTTGCCACTTGTCAGATATACTCCCTTCTAGCCTCCTGCCAAGAACCTATTGTACTTTGATTTAAAACTATATATGCAGCCTGCCTCCAGCAGTTCTTCATCAATAACAAAAAAAGGCACAATACCGTGACTGGAACAATACACACACACAACCCGCACATATAAAAAAGAGAGGAGCTTACGACGACGTTTCGGTCCGACTTGGACCATTTACAAAGTCACACTAACACAAAGGACAGGTAGAAGGGGTATTTATAGGTAGGCAGACAGGGGAGGGCACAAGAAAGTGGTGGAGGGGTAATAATGGAGGTAGTAGTTGTAGTAGTAGTAGTGGAGTTGAGTCAGTCATATTCTAGGAAAGGAGCACTGCAAAGAAGCTGGCGGCCCGCATAGGGTAAGTACAAGAACACGGGGAAAAAATGAAAATAAAATAAAATAAAGGACAAATACAATGCCAAGTTACCCAAATACTTATATTTTTTAATACACTGGTCATCTCCCACTGAGGTAGGGTGACCCGAAAAAGAAGAAACACTTTCACCGTTATTCACTCTATCACCGTCTTGCCAGAGGTGCACCAATAGCACAGTTCAGATGCTGCTCCAAACTGCAAATATCCCCATCCCTCCTTTAAAGTTACCTACATACAAGTCTTCTCCAGTTTAAAGGTTAAATATCATGAGAGATAAAAGTACTGTAAACACAATTTTAACTGCATGAATGCCAAATAGGTGACTGGAAGAGAATCATTAGTCATTGTGTGACAAGAGTTAATTCATAGAGGGAATAAATTAAAGTGATCATACGCACTAACCTGCTGCAGTTTATGTTTGAGTCTGGGCAACTCTGGTAGATCAATATCTAGAGAGCAGCCTGTATCAACCATTTTGGCAATGACCTCAGAGTCTGGTATTTCTTGATTGAGCAGGTCTACAGCCTCTGCTTGGAAGGTTGTCACTCTCGTCAAGAGCTCTTTTACAGCCTCACCTTCACGCACAACACAAGCTAGCGATTCTATTTGCTCGTGGAATAATCTTAGCTCCTCTAGTGTTAATCTACTTTTAGCTTCTCCACTTCCTCTGGTCCTTCAAAGAAAAAATACAAATTATACCTAAACAGATATGTATTATGCATGACACTAAATCACAAAATGCAGAATTAACTTTACAACAGAGATGATTTTTAAGACTGTAACTCATGCAACATGTGGGAGTCTACTGTATAAACTTACGTAAATCCCATGAAGTCAATTTATATTACTATCTCAAGTGAGCAGTTTTTATATATATATAGGTAGTAGGTTGGTAGACAGCAACCACCCAGGGAGGTACTACCATCCTGCCAGGTGACTGTGAAACAGAAACCTGAAACTGTTTTACATGATGGTAGGATTGCTGGTGTCTTTTTTCTGTCTCATAAACATGCAAGATTTCAGGTACGTCTTGCTACTTCTACTTACACTTTCATTCTTTCAACACACTGGCCGTATCCCACCAAGGCGGGGTGGCCCAAAAGGAAGAACGAAAGTTTCTCCTTTTACATTCAGTATATACAGGAGAAGGGGTTACTAGCCCCTTGCTCCTGGCATTTTAGTCGCCTCTTGCATGTCGCAAGAGGCGACTAATGGCAAGGCAGCTGCTGAATGAGAGATGGTGAATGTCTGAAATTCTTTGAGACACCTGAGTGGTAAACAAACAAAAAAAATAATACAAATGTATTAGAATATGAATTGTAACATCTTTTTAAGAGTATGTATGTATATGTGTGTGTGTGTGTGTTAGTTAGTTACCATTTTGTCCTAGGCACATGTCGATTAGACACTAGGCCTGTGTGTGTGTGTGTGTGTGTGTACTCACCTAATTGTACTCACCTAATTGTGGTTGCAGGGGTCGAGACTCAGCTCCTGGCCCCGCCTCTTCGCTGTCCGCTACTGGGTCTCTGCTCTCCCTGCTCCATGAGCTCTATCATACCTCGTCTTAAAACTATGTATGGTTCCTGCCTCCACTATATCTTTCTCTAGACTATTCCACTTCCTGACTACTACTGTGTGTGTGTGTGTGTGTGTGTGTGTGTGTGTGTATATATATACAGTGGTACCTCGACTTACGATGCTATCATCTTACATTATATTCGATAACCGATTTTTATAACGTAAGAAATTAGAATGCGACATCCGATGATTGATTCGTCTTACGACTTTCGTCCGGACCTGTCCGCTTGGCGCCCAGCTGACGCGCACCCAGGAGCGTCAGTGCTATTGTTAACAAGCGAGAGCGACCACCCACCCACACCCACGCATTCATACCAGTATATTGTCATTATTCCACTGTTTTTAGTGCTTGCAACTGCTAAATAAGCTACCATGGGTCCAAGGAAAGATCCTAGTGCTAAGCCTGTGGCAAAGAGGAACAGAAATATATGTACGATAGAACTGAAGAAGGAGATAATAGAAAAATATGAAAGTGGAGTGCGTATCAGTGAGCTGGCCAGGCTGTATGGTAAACCCTATTCTACCATCGCTACCATTGTGGATAAGAAATATTCAAGTAAAATCAAGGAAGCTGTTGTTGCAAAAGGTGCATCTGTGATCACAAAACACAGACCACAAGTGCTGGAAAATGTGGAAAGGTTGTTGTTGGTGTGGATCAACGAGAAACAGTTAGCAGGAGATACTGTTTCGGAGGGAATAATATGTGAAAAAGCAAGGCAGTTGCATGATGATCTCCTTAAGAAAATGCCTGCAACGAGTGAAGTGAGCGAATTTAAAGCCAGCAGAGGCTGGTTTCAAAAAATTTTAAAAAGCGTACTGGCATACATAGTGTTGTGAGGCATGGTGAGGGAGCCAGTTGTGACAAAAGTGCGGCTGAAAAATATGTGCCTGAATTCCAGGAGTACCTAGAGGCTGAACAATTCCTCCCCCAACAAGTGTTTAATTGTGATGAAACAGGCCTGTTCTGGAAGAAAATGCCCAACAGGACCTACATTACTCAGGAGGAAAAGGCACAGCCAGGACATAAGCCTATGAAAGACAGGCTAACTTTGATGCTTTGTGCCAATGCCAGTGGTGATTGCAAAGTGAAGCCTTTACTAGTGTATCTTTTGAAAATCCCAGTGTTTGGCAGATGCGGTGTCAGCAAGTCTAACTTGTGTGTGATGTGGAGGTCTAACAAAAGGCATGGGTCACAAAGGACATTTTCTTAGATTGGTTCAATGGCGTGTTTGGCCCCAGTGTGAAGAAATATCTATTGGACAATAATTTGCCACTTAAGTGCCTCCTGATAATGGACAATGCTCCTTGTCATCCTCCAAACTTGGTAGAGAAAATTGTGGAGGAGTTTAAATTCATCAAAGTGAAGTTCTTGCCCCTAATACCACTCCTCTCCTCCAGCCCATGGACCAGCAGGTCATTTCCAACTTTAAAAAACTCTATACCAAAGCAATGTTTCAAAAGTGCTTTGATGTGACCAGACATGAACATAACCCTAAGAGAATTTTGGAAAAACATTTCCATATGCTGCATTGTGTACACCTTATAGGTAAGGCTTGGGAGGGAGTGACTACCAGGACTTTGAACTCTGCCTGGAGAAAATTGTGGCCAGACTGTGTCCTAGAGAGGGATTTTGAAGGTTTTGGGGCTGAGCCTCAGAACCCTGAGCATGAGCCTGAGCCTGTTTTGGAAGAAATTGTGGAATTGGGCAAGTTTTTGGGGTTAGAGGTGAGTGGTGAGGATGTGGAACAGTTGGTGGAGGAGCACAAGGAAGAGCTAACCACTGAAGATCTGCAAGAGCTTCAACAGCAACTGGAACAAGAGAGCAGAGGTCAGGACAATGGTTCAGAGGAGGAGGAGGAGGTGGAACAAAAATGGAAGAATGTGCCTTCTTCAAGGATTAGGGAGATCTGTGCCAAATGGAGTGATGTGCAAGCATTTATGGATGAATATCACCCTAACCATGCTGTTGCAGGCCGTGCTGGCAACCTGTACAATGACACAGTGGTGTGTCATTTCAGGGATGTGTTAAAGAATCGCCAGACACAGAGCTCCCTGGACAAATTTGTTGTTAGAAAGAGGTCTAGTGACTCTCAAGCTGGTCCTAGTGGCATTCAAAGAAAAAGGGAAGTAACCCCAGAAAAGGACTTGGTACCTGCAGTGTTAATGGAAGGGGATTCCCCTTCCAAACACTAGCATACTACTCCACCTTCTCCCCTCCTCCCGTCCTCCACACATCAACAACTCTTCAATAAATGTAAGTGACATGTTATTGTACAATATTTGCATGTGTATTTAGTTATTCTTCATTATATTGTGTATTATTTAATGTCAAAAAGTTCTAAAAAATATTTTATTTAACTACTTTTGGAAGTCTTGGACGGATTAAATTTATTTCCATTATTTCTTATGGTGAAAATTGATTCGTTTAACGATTGTTTCGTCTTAAGATATGCCCTCTCTGACGGATTAATATCGTAAGTCGAGGTACCACTGTGGTGGAATGAAGAAGTAAAGGGTGTGATAAAAGAGAAAAAGGTAGCTTATGAGAGGTTTTTACAAAACAGAAGTGTTAGTAGAAGAGCAGAGTATATGGAGAGTAAAAGAAAGGTGAAGAGAGTGGTGAGAGAGTGCAAAAGAAGAGCGGATGAAAGAATGGGAGAGGATCTGTCAAGAAATTTTGCTGAAAACAAGAAAAATTTTTGGAGTGAGATAAACAAGGTAAGAAAGCCTAGGGAACGAATGGATTTGTCAGTTAAAAACAGAGTAGGGAGTTAGTAGATGGGAGCTGGAGGTATTGGGTAGATGGCGGGAATATTTTGAGGAACTTTTAAATGTCGATGAAAAGAGGGAGGCGATAATTTCATGTACTGGCCAGGGAGGTACAACATCGTTTAGGAGTGAAGAAGAGCAGGATGTGAGTGTGGGGAGGTGCGTGAGGCATTACGTAGAATGAAAGGGGGTAAAGCAGCTGGAATTGACGGAATCATGACAGAAATGTTAAAAGCAGGGGGATATAGTGCTGGAGTGGTTGGTATTTTTGTTTAATAAATGTATGAAAGAGGGAAGGTACCTAGGGATTGGCAGCGAGCATGTATAGTTCCTTTATATAAAGGGAAGGGGGATAAAAGAGAGTGTAAAAACTATAGGGGAATAAGTTTACTGAGTATACCAGGTAAAGTGTATGGCAGGGTTATTATTGAAAGAATTAGAGGTAAGACAGAGAGTAGGATTGCAGATGAGCAAGGAGGCTTTAGAGTGGGTAGGGGATGTGTAGATCAAGTGTTTACAGTGAAGCATATATGTGAACAGTATTTAGATAAAGGTAGAGAAGTTTTTATTGCATTTATGGATTTAGAAAAGGCATATGATAGAGTGGATAGGGGAGCAATGTGGCAAATGTTGCAAGTGTATGGAATAGGTAGTAAGTTACTGAAGGCTGTAAAGAGTTTTTATGAGGATAGTGAGGCTCAGGTTAGGGTGTGTAGGAGAGAGGGAGATTACTTCCGGTAAAAGTAGGTCTTAGACAGGGTTGTGTAATGTCACCATGGTTGTTTAATATATTTATAGATGGGGTTGTAAAAGAAGTAAATGCTAGGGTGTTGGGGAGAGGGTGGGATTAAATTATGGAGAATTAAATGCAAATGGGAGTTGACACAGTTACTTTTTGCTGATGATACTGTGCTTATGGGAGATTCTAAAGAAAAGTTGCAAAGGTTAGTGGACGAGTTTGGGAGAGTGTGTAAAGGTAGAAAGTTAAAAGTGAACATAGATAAGAGTAAGGTGATGAGGGTATCAAACGATTTAAATAAAGAAAAATTGGATATCACATTGGAGAGAGGGATTATGGAAGAAGTAAATGTTTTCAGATATTTGGGAGTTGATGTGTCAGCAGATGGGTTTATGAAGGATGAGGTTAACCATAGAATTGATGAAGGAAAAAGGTGAGTGGTGCATTGAGGTATCTGTGGAGACAAAAACGTTATCCATGGAGGCAAAGAAGGGAATGTACGAAGTATAGTGGTACCAACACTCTTATATGGGTGTGAAGCATGGGTTGCAAATGCTGCAGCGAGGAGGAGGCTGGAGGCAGTGGAGATGTCCTGTCTAAGGGCAATGTGGTGTAAATATTATGCAGAAAATTCGGAATGTGGAAATTAGAGAAGGTGTGGAGTTACTAAAGTATTTGTCAGAGGGCTGAAGAGGGGTTGTTGAGGTGGTTTGGTCATTTAGAGAGAATGGATCAAAGTAGAATGACTTGGAGAGCGTATAAATCTGTAGGGGAAGGAAGGCGGGGTAGGGGTCGCCTAGAAAGGTTGGAGGGAAGGGGTAAAGGAGGTTTTGTGGGCGAGGGCTTGGACTTCCAGCAAGCATGTGTGAGCGTGTTAGATAGGAGTGAATGGAGACGAATGGTTTTTGGGACATGACGATCTGTTGGAGTGTGAGCAGGGTAACATTGTGTGAAGGGATTCAGGAAACCAGTTAATTGATTTAGTTGGACTTGAGTCCGGGAAATGGGAAGTACAATGCCTGCACTTTAAAGGAGGGGTCTGAGATAGTGACAGCTGGGAGGGACTTTTCTCAGCTGTAGTATCTGAGCTCCTCTGCAAAGACAGTGATTATGTATGAGTGTGGTGAAAGTGTTGAATGATGATGAAAGTTTTTTCTTTTTGGGATTTTCTTTCTTTTGGGTCACCCTGCCTCGGTGGGAGACGGCGACTTGTTGAAAAAAAAAAATTTTATATATATATATATATATATATATATATATATATATATATTATATATATATATATATATATATATATTTATATATATATATATATATATATATTTATATATATATGTATATATATATATTTATATATATATATATATATATATATATATATATATATATATATATATATATATATATATATATATATATATATATATATATATATATATATATATATATATATATATATATTATATATATATATATATTTATATTATATATATATATATATATATATATATATATATATATATATATATATTATATATATATATATATATATATATATATATATATATATATATATATATATATTATTATATTATATATATATATATTATATATATATATATATTATATATATATATATATATATATATATATATATATATATATATATATTATATATATATATATATATATATATATTTATATATATATATATATATATATATATATATATATATATATATATATATATATATATATATATATATATATATATATTTATATATATATATATATATATATATATATATATATATATATATATATATATATATATATATATATATATATATATATATATATATATTTTATTTTGTTTTTAATTATTTTGCATGAATATTTTTTGTGGAACGGATTAATTGTATTTACATTATTTCTTATGGGAAATAATGGTTCGAATTTCGTAAACTTCGTGTTAAGTAATAGCTCCTGGAACGGATTAATTACGATACTCGGGGGTCCACTGTATATTGTAATAAACAGAATAGAGGAAATCAGCTCTAATATACATTAATTAGGGATGCATACTGGTCAGAGAGCCCGTCCTAAGTCAGTCATCGGTAAATGAGTATGTCGCTAAGTGAGGAGAGTCTGTACTTTATGAGTACATATATATTATTGTGTATCTCTCCTCCATGCCAGTGAGTACATATTTAGAACTTTGAGGCATTTCCAGTAATTTAAATACAGCCTCTCTTCACTTAGCAACATGTACTCTTTTACCGATGCCTCGGACTTACGATGGGCTCTCTGACCAGTATGCATGCCTAAATAATGTATATTAGAGCTAATTTCTTCTATTCTGTTTATTACAATATACAATACACTACTATATAAACTCTGGTTTCTCTTCAAAACAAATAAATCTTTTGCCTTTCTGAAGGTAATGACACCAAAAATGAGAAATTTGCTGGAAAACTCACTGACTTATGCAGGTGCTGAGTTGTGGTCTGGATGTAATTTATGCATTGGTGATTTTGTCCACTATACTAGGGAGGTCTTTCTCAAAACCAAACCTTAAGTACACAAGAATTGAGCATTGAAGTAGGCCCACTGGTCCATGCTGGGCATTTCTTCTTAAATCCAACCCATCTTGCTCACATTTGCCTAACCTATTTTGTTAAATGTGCCAAGTAGTCACATCTTTGACTACTTGGCACATTGTTTCCCTCGTCTGTGACTCTATTGCTAAACCATTATTTTCTTGTATCCTTTCTAAATTGGAATTTATCATATTTGAATTATTGTTCAGTTTTTTTTCTTGGATCATTATTCTTAGCACCCTATTTACATCTACTGTACTTTGTTGAAACCTATCTTTCATTCACACTTATTTCCCCTCATTGTATGTCTTTCCGTTGTGTGGATTAGGGCTCTCAGCCTTATCTTGCAAGATTCCTTATACACTGGATTAATTTTATTATCCTCTGAATGTTTTCCATTGCCTCAAATCTGCACAGTTCTTGACCAGTCTTTATTGAAGAAACATGAACTTTCGACACATGCATGAAAGGAACATGGATACACATTATCAGTACATTTGGTAAAAATTTTTTAAGAATTCTTAAATTTCTACCATAATTTTGGTGTAACACATTACTAAGAAAGTAATTGAAAATACTTCTACAGCCAGATAATGGTAGGTGCTCACTAGTAGATAGTCAGGTGTAATTTATTGGTTTATGGTATTCATGGGAAGTGCTTAACCTGCTGGGCTAAGAGGAACAAAGGCCTAATATTTAAAAACTACTGAACTGGTTTATTCCCTTCCATTAAAGTGTTACTTTTGCTTCCTCTTAATTAAGGCACCTTGATGCCAATGAGGACCTCTTGGTCCAAGGAAATTGTCCTATTCTCCCCTTCCTTGGATCATACACATTTGCATTTTATTCCCCATGCCTTGTATAATCCTTAAGGGTTTTGTGCTTCCCCTTGATTATTGAAATTTTTTGCCTCTGTTCATATATTCACTATGTGGATTAATCTGCTCCTAGTCACCCTCAGGTTCATTTGTTGTTTTACAAAGTTACAATATTAATTTGATTGTTTTATAGTCACACTTGAATAAGATTGTGAAACTGACATGCTGATTAAAAGATACTAATGGCAGAATGGTACCTGAGATTGTTTCTAGGTTACTTAAGAAAGCTGGTTAGGTCACTACCACTGTCACCTCCCTTAAAAAAGACATTATTAGAGCTGAGACAGTTACCATCAGCCTTGAGGAAGGTGCAGGCATCTACAACATCCCTTGTAGTAGTAGATAAATTATACATATATGTTCATGCTCGTGTATACTTTGTATATAAGAACATAGATGTACAGAAATTCTCCATGGGGAAGTGGAACAGAATTCTTCCTCCGTAAGTCATGCGTGTTGTAAGAGGCGACTAAAATGCCAGGAGCAAGGGCTAGTAACCCCTTCTCCTGTATATATTACTAAATGTAAAAGGAGAAACTTTCGTTTTTCCTTTTGGGCCACCCTGCTTCGGTGGGAAACGGCCGACGTGTTGAAAGAAAGAAAGATGTACATAAATTGGCTGCTTGAAGTGATGTGTAAAGTGTCATGTGTGGGCGCCTCTGCAAAGATATTGATTATGTGTGAATGATGGTTAGTGTTTTTTGTCACCCTGCTTCAGTGGGAGATGGCCAGCATCTTGAGCAAAAAAATGTGCATAGGTATATCTTTGTGTGTCCTTGCACATATGGGAACAAAAAATGTTTACAGCCTTGCAGCACATGTTTGGGCCCAGGGTGAGCATGGTCATCATAGACATGCAGCACATGTTTGGGCCCAGGGTGAGCATGGTCATCATAGACAGAACAACAACAGAAAATGTCTTGAATCAGTTTTCATTCATATAGTAGCATCATCCAGAATTAAGGAAGTATCCAATAAGTGGGACCTCTGGCTTACATATGTGCATGCTCTCTCTCTGCATAAATATGCCCTTAGCAATCTAGTTGCTGACATTTTAGAAAATGCCAGGACAACTTTTGTATGCTAGCCTGTGTCCCTTGCTATACTGCCAATGATAAACGATTGGCTAAATGACTGAAATTTCAATATTTAATGACTGGCCTGATAATGTGCCAGATTTAAATCTGAGAACTTTTGGAACCTTAAGTATAAGGTTTGTGACATGGACGTGTCCTCTAACCTCATAATTTAGCCTCATCAGTGCCTAGGAGAGGTAAGGAGTACAGCAAGAGAAAGAGTATTTCCTGTACTCTCCCAGAGCACTCCCACACCCATCCTGTACTCTCCCAGAGAACTCCCACACCTATCCTGTACTCTCCCAGAGAACTCCCACACCCATCCTGTACTCTCCCAGAGCAATCCCACACCCATCCTGTACTCTCCCAGAGCACTCCCACACCCATCCTGTACTCTCCCAGAGCACTCCCACACCCATCCTGTACTCTCCCAGGTGGGCTGCCCATGCATATTTTAGTATTTTGTTTAAATAATTTATGGCGAGCATTCTCACGTGTGACGAGTTTATGTACATGCTGTACGTGCATACACAACTCATACTGTATACTTGCCATGCACTTTTCATGGCTTCCAAGCAAAATGTCATCTCAATAAGCGTTTCCATTTTGCCGTCTTTATATCAGTTGTACTAAAATGGTCAGAATTTTTTTTTATCAATTGATTTCCTTAAAGCATTTTCCAAAGATATTCATAGTCTGTATATTGTAAGTGATAGTAGCTTTATGTTCAGGGGTATTGGTTGCAAACCACTCACCTTATCCATGTTTGTAAATAATCTACCAGAAGTTTATGTACTCACACTTACCAAATTTTAAAGATATTGTTTCTCGAATATCTTTAATACTCTTGATAAGAATAAATTTATTCTTAATATTCAAGACAATGTGCTACTCTAAATAAGATGACCCTTGTAGGTTTAGCACTTCTTTTTTATTATAATAATAATACTCTAAATAAGGAATTATGCATAAATATCAGGTTGATTACATGACCAAGAATGTGATGGATTTTTAGTAACTGTGCTGTTAAACTTGAGAAATGGCAATATAGTTGGTGTTACTCTCTCCTGAAACTAAATATTTTATTGTGGACCATCTGAAATGCAGTACAGTGGTACCCCGGTTTACGATGGTCCCCAAACTCACCCTTTTATGTAAGTTTATTTTTTTAAATGCTTTTGTAAGTGTAATTTTGGGGGTCTAAAAGGACTAGTCTATTTTACAACATTTCTTAAGGAGATAAATTCGTTTGGTAATGGCACTTGAACAGCATTCTGGAATGAAAAAATATCGTAAACCGGGGTACCACTGTAGTAGATTATGGTTGTTTTGCCAGTTATGGGACCTCATTTGTAATTCTTTAAAATACAAACTCTTTGATCAGATTAATAATATTTATAGTATGTCCAATCCACTAGTAAGCTAGGACACCAAGATCATAAAGTGACAAGGAATTGGCTTCAATACAAAAAGAGGACAAATCTTTGCTGTACCCTTCCTTGAATTAAACCTGAATGCCTTCCATTACCTAGGTGATAGTCCCCCCTGGGCTTAAGTGTTTCTCCACTTAAGTCAAATTCCTTGGATCAGGAGCCCCTTACCAGTCTCAAAGAGCCTCCCTTGAGGGGGTTTAGGTTCTAAAATTACCTAAATATTTAATCAGAGAAGGAAGGTTCCTTGATGCGAGCGAGAGATTCTCATATAGAGATCATGTCAGTCCTCCCCTTCTCACAGGTTATATACAAAAAGAGATGCATATCTGTGTACAGTGGACCCTCGGTTAACGAAAGGTCCCGTTAACGAAAGCTTCGGAAACCGAAAGCTTTTTTCGTAATCGGTTAGCGAAAAATTCCTCGGTTACCGAAAGGTATTAGACGTGTCCGCCTGCTCCGCGCAAGCGCAGGACGCCAGTGGCGTTGTTTACCATTGAGAGAACATTACCTAGCG